>SJYT01068052.1:778246-933336 GCA_006410635.1 Cephalophus harveyi
TGATGTACTCTGCATAGAAGTTAAATAAGCAGGGTGACAATATACAGCCTTGACATACTCCTTTTCCTATTTGGAACCAGTCTGTTGTTCCATGTCCAGTTCTAACTGTTGAGCAACTGAACTGAACTGTAAATCAATACTGCAAATACTCTGATACAAAGTAAAAATTTTTTTAATTGCTATGAAACAAAGAAAGAAAAGAGTTATGTATATAACTTATAAAAATAAAAAAAGTGTCATATGTTAGTCATAGTTCAACTGTTATAAACAGGATGCTGAATGATTTGTTTTCTCAAGAAGTTCAAACTGAGGGACATAGAGGATATTTCCCACCATGCTAGCCTCATTGACAATCACCAGAGATGTGTCCTTTTGGAAGAATACAAGAGCCTCCCAGAATCTGACCTCTGCCTCCTCAGAGCCATTGTACCTACTCCTGTCAGAGAACTTTGTCTAAAGTGCATATCTGATCATTCTAGCCTATTATTAAAACTTTTCGCCAGGTCACCACTGAAAATATCTCATCTGAACTTTGAAGTCCACCATGACCTATTGTATCTCACACAGCTCCCTACACACAGTCAGTCTACACTCTGGCCAATACTGGTTAAGGGAAATAGGTTATACACACGATTATTAATAAATCTACTAAGTGTTGCTAAAGAAATAAAGGGAGGAATACAAATATATTTAAAAACCAGACCCTAAAAATTAGACAAGTATGTGTGTAGTCCTAGAAATAAAAAGTATCGTAATTGAAATGAAGCCCTTAATTGAGAGTTTAAATGTGAGAAACTGTAGAGAGAATTAGTGAATTGAAGCACAGAGCAGGAGAAATCGCTAAGGAGGTGCCACAAGAGATGAAGAAATAAGATGTTAAGAGATATGGAAAAGACATGATTCAATATTTGTTCAGTAGCAATTCTCAAAGGAAGTAGACTAGAGAGTCAGAGATGAGCAAATTTGAAGAGGCTATGATTGATAATTTCCCAGAATTGAAGGAACATATAAATCTGAGATTGAAAAGCCACAGCTTGAGGAATGTAAACCCAAAGTTGAAAAAAAAATCCACACATTTGCACATTGAGTTAAAACTCTAGAATTATCAAAAAGAAAAATTCTAATGACAATTAGAAAAGATAGATTCTCTTGAAAATTACAAAAATTAAACTAACAGAAGGGTCCTCAACAGCAAAGTGAAACTAACTAATGAGAAAAACTCTTCAAAATATGGAGGAAAAATCCCATCATTTTAGAATTCTACCCACTATGATATTATAATTTAATAGTGAAGGGGAAACAAAGACAGTTTTGGACCAAGGCTGATAAATTTACTACTCACGGGTCTATATTGGATGTAAGAAGTGAATTTAATTCAAATAAAGGAATGATTAATGTAGAGATGAACTTGAATGCTCTCTCAGAATCTACTTTACCTAACTCCCCAAGCAGGGCTCCTAATAAAGTGAAGAGAAGCAAATTTGATCTTGGGAAAGTTTATTACAAGCTCTGCTTTCAATTTTTTACTATCATTTCACCATTTTCTCTATGTCAATGAAAACTAAAGAGATATTTATTTAGTCCTTAGTACACTGGGTTACTCATTTCTATCAGGTACGTGCATTCAATAAGGTTTTGGAATTTAACTAAAACAGATACTTTGTGTCAAGGTAAAACTTGAAGGCGCTCTGATTAAATTCTGGAATTAATTTAGCAGAATCTATTTATGGCAAAACCCTGGTTCTTTATTTTCATTTCTATGTTCCAAATTTATAATCTACTTATACGTTTTGCAAGGATTGCTGTAGAGACCATTTTCCTTATTAGCAAGATGTAGAAAGAGCAGGACACAGAACAGGCAAGGCTATTTCAAGTCTCCCCATATTGGCATTATGAACTTGTGCAAGTTACTCAACTTCTATGAACTATAATTTTCCTCATCTCTAGTATGGGGTAATAATTGTTTCCTCCCTGAGTTATCACGACAGCTAAGGAGACCACTGTGTGTGCACTCTTCCCATCTATATGTCATATAAGAAAGTCCACAGCTAGTGCCCAGTTCTGGAAAACTGTTCCCTGGGACAAGGTGTGTAGGAGTGTAAGTACCACCTTGCCTTGACTCTTGTGTGGATGCACAGATGACCTTGTAATCCTCCCAACACTCCACCCACCCCATCCACCTCTTTAGAAACTTTAGAGATTTCAGGTCATGGGAATTTTGTCCCAGGCCACTTCCCTTGACTCTGTGGAATCTAGATCACATACGGTCATTGAGTATACCAGGCGGCAGTCCTCATCTGAGATGAGTGTTGTCAGACAATTTCTGGTCAGGGGCATCACACATCCTTACCCTACTGAGTTTCCCACCCCCTGAAATGTATCATAGAAGTGTGGCTTTTTTTCTCTTTCTGATCAGTTTCTCTTGTAGTGTCTCTGACTCATATGAATAACACACACATTCTTCTCATGGGAACTGATGTTTATTCACAGTCCTCAGCTACACTTTGTCTAACTCTAAAGTGTAAGGGTTTTAGCTTTCTGAACAGAAGCAACTTTCATAACTGATTTAGTTCAGGAAAAGTAAATTCTGAGCATTATCTTGTGGTATTATGCCCAGTATGAGGGAAAACTATTTGGAATCAATCCACTATTTGGGTCCAGTGGGTGATATAAAAATGGGACTTTAGTGACCCCTTTGCCTTTCTTCCCTATCTTAATGGTGAAAAAGGATATTCATGTTTATACAATGTGAAAGGACATAAGGAAAATGGGAGAGGAAGAAGAAACTGAAGAAACTGAAAGGAACCTAGCTTGTGCCATGCATGCAGTCTCTGTTAGGTGGTGGGAGGTTCTATTCAGATATTACCCTATTTTGTTCCCATTTAACAGATGTTGAATCAAAGAGGTCAAGTAACTTTCTCGTCCTATAAATCCAGTACTTTTTCTACTATACCATATTGGGATAGTGTAATTCATTCAACTTTGAATTTTGATTGCAGAGGAAGTTGTGTGTGACTCACACTTTAGGATACTCAAAGGACTTAATCCCTTGTCCTTTAGGGACTTATAACCCAGTAGAGATCAAAGATCACAAGTGCTGATTGATAATGGGTGATCAGGCCAATGGTTCCCAAGGGCAGGCAACCTGCCAGGCCTTCCTAGAAGGCATTTGGAAATAAGGATAACTTGGGTTGCCATGGTGATGGGCAGGTGTTTTAGGTGAGTGGACAAGGACTGGTGATGCTAAAGATCTTTATTGTATGGGATAGCGAAACAAAAGGTAACTTTTCCCTTCCCCAAATGTCAACTTTTGCCTGTGGAGGAAATTCTTGTATAATATAAAATTCTGTAGAAATTTGGAAAAAAGAAATTCTAGATGTGTAGGTGAAAAAGTCTTCATCAAGGAGAAACTTTCAACTGTACTTTTAAAGAGGTATTGGATTTTGACATGTAGGCATGTGGCAAGAAGACTTTTCTAAGTAGGACCTCCCTGGTGGCTCAGAGAGTAAAGTGTCTGCCTACAATGCAGGGAGACCCAGGTTCAATCCCTGGGTCAGGAAGATCCTCTGGAGAAGGAAATGGCCACCCACTCCAGCACTTTTGCCTGGAAAACCCCATGGATGGAGGAGTGTGGTAGGCTATAGTCCATGGGGTCGCAAAGAGTTGGACACGACGGAGCAACTTCACTTTCATTTTTCAAGTAGGCCATAATTGCATCTTTTTCCTGATTCCACATACTAGTGGTGATGATTGATGAGCTTTGAAGCAAGGGATGGAAGGGCAGTGGTTAAGGGAGTCTGGCCGCTTAGGTCTTGGTGAAAATACATGGAGAAGAAAACCAGTGGCATGATTCTGGCACAGTCCAGTCTGAGCCTGGAAAAGGAAAAAGTGAATCAGAGCTTTAGAATTTAGAGCTGGAAGAAATCTTGGGTGTTATCTAGTCTTGCATTTCACAAAATATTTCTCAAAACTCTTGTCTCACAAGATGCTCAATGATTTAAAAATTCTCCAATCAATTATGTTTGAAAAATGTAGAAAACCACATCCCGCTGGGGAAATTAGAGCCCAATGCATCTGGGAAACCCCATGGTAAAGACACCTGCTGCTTGAGATTTTCCAAACATAATTTACCATTAAACACTACTTATTAGGTAATAGTACTCACGTTCTGGAAAATTCATTCTGAGAACCAAAGATCTAGTCTTATCCTTATGTATCACCAATGGTAAACTGAGGCTTGTGAAAGTTAAGTGACTTACCCAAGGAGAGAGACAGAGCTAAAGAATGGCACTTATCACTTTATAAATTTTAAGAATATATATTAATATTTTGTTATTCATATAATGGGATTAAAATTATACATCTAATTATTATTTACTCAACAAAGCATTAAGCCCATACATGTGAAAAAAATAATCAACCATAAAAGGATTTCTAGAAATTAACTTTAATCCAGTAGCAACTTCTATTCCTTTATGGATTGTGGATCTTGGATTTTATACTTTACAAGTATTTTTTTTTTTAACCTATATTTTTTGCTTATTTGAAGCCTAACAGTTAATAATAATTAAGCACATATGATGCTCCATGGTATGTGAAGGACTTTCTATCCATTAATCCTAACAACAATTCTAAAAGCTAGTTAACTTTATCATCCCATTCAAAGTTGAAGAAGCTGAGACTCCGAGAAATAAGGAATGTGACCAAAATTACAGAGCTCATAGGTAAAGGAGCTGATCTTCTGAATCAGGTCTGTCTGACTTCAAAGTTTATAGTCTTAACCACTATGTTTTCATAATGTTCAGGAAGCTCTGTGGATTTAGAAGATTCCACACTGACATCTTAAACTGTTCCATATCTTCAAGCCCCAGTAGGAAAATCAAGTGACTTAATGGCTAAAGAATTCATACTAAGGCATTGACATGTTGAGCAAGCTCCAGCCTGCTATTTGCTCTGTGGCCCTCTATAAATCATAAGGCCTTAGGAAAGAGGTGGGACTTTGTGTAGTCAACTTGGAAAAGATCACAGAGGCCAAAATTACATCATCAAGTTAGGTCTGTGACTGACCAGCTACTTTGTCATCACTTGACCAGTTGAGTAAGACAGGCCATGAGAAGAAACATCAAGGACTCACATGCATACATACAGGCACACTATTTTTTTGCCTTTCCTTTTATTAGTGACCTTTTATGGAATGCTGTAGGAAAATACTCAATTTCTGAAGTTCCACTGACTACAAATGAGGATGTTTGAACTAACTCTTGCTAAGAAATCATAATTCAGAAAGACACAGACCCTGTGGAAACTGGACCTATGAATTTCATTTTGTTTTACTTTTTTCTAAGTGAAATTGCCTCAGCAGACTGGAGGGTAACCTTACTTTCCATGGGTAGAATTTATGAAACTTGGCTAAAGTTACAGAGCTCATATTATTAGACAAAAAAATAAGCCATCTCATGATAGGTGGACATTGTGATTAACCTTTAAGGAAAACTAACATCAGAGTAATAAAATTATCCATGTGCAGAGTGTGCCATCATTCAAAAACCATAATCACATACGTTTCCTTTTTCTGATCCTCACAAGAACCTTTCAAAGCTGGCAGTTCTGTTAGTATGGATCTTTTTCATATTCATTCATCCATCAATTATATTGAGTGGCTATTTTGTGCCAGGCATTGGCAATACAGTAGCAAATGAGGTCTTTGCTCATTTGGATAGGTTCTTTGCTCATTTGGATAGGTTCTTTGCTCTTTGGAAGGTGGCATTCATTGAAAGAATGAATATGTAATAAGTAATTAAATAAGGAAATAGGATGTAAGAGTCATAGGTGCTATTTAGAGAATTCAAATAGATGACTGAGATTGAGCCTGGGCAGCTACTTTAGATGGGGTGGTCAGGGAAGGTATCTCAGAGCAGTGACACTTTAGCCTGAGACTTAAGTCCTAGTTCTGTAGGGACTGACCCAACCATTCTGCATAGGTTGGAAAATTGAGACTCAAAGAAATTCAGTGACTAAAAAGATTATATATAGTTAGTCCATGATGGACTTAGACTTCAATCTTAAGTTTCAGAGTCCAAAACCAGTGCTATTTTGGTCCAACATCTCTTTCAACAACAAGCATGGCAGAATATATAAATAGTGCTCGCCACTGCTTTTGTGCATTAGGAGAGGCAGGTTAAACAACATAAAAGGTCATTTTGAAAATTCAATACTTAAATTGTTGATTATTAAATGAATAAGGAAACTGTAGTTTGAACTTTGAAGAAATATATATAGTTAAACTCAACTCGTGCCTGAATGATTGTTTATTTTCTGATCAAAAGGAATTTATACAATATTTTCAAGAGTTTCTTCTTTCTGCCTCCCCCATTCTTATATTTGAGTATGTCTTTATTTTAAGCAGGAAAGGGTACAACATGCAACAGCCCTGACTATTTTGCCCAATCCCTAGGACGTATAATTTTTAGTTTCCTCCCTACTAGTAGCATGCTGGATAATGCAAAGTATTTGAGCCTCTTTTTCACAAATATATTAACAAAATTATATGGCAAGCCTTTTTGGTGGAATAGTGCTGTTATTACATTTTGAAAAAATATCTCGGAGTTTGTGCCTATACATGATTGAGGAATCTTTTAAGAGAAGTGTTGACAAGAATCCTTCCAGAATGGATTAAATGCACATTTAAGAAGAGAGAGAGAAAAAAAAAATATATACACAAGTACCTATTATACATATGTATATAAAAATTAGATCTCTGAGAGGCTGTCTCTGATTCTTTGTATGAAAAAGAGGCAATTAATATACGTACATTTAACAAAAATAATTGATATTGGGACTTAAAAATTTCATTCAAATTGGGAAAGACATAAAAATATCATGTCTAAAATATACCCAGTTAAATAATAGCTATAATTGACCAAACTCTTATTTAATTAGTTTTTGTTGGCATTTATTCATATAACTATACAATATTAAAGTAAATTAATCATTGATTTTTATTGAAGTATAGTTGATTTACAAAATTGTATTGCTTTAGGTGTACAGTATAGAGATTCAGTATTTGTATAGGCTACATACCATTAAAAGTTATTGTAAAAGAGCGGCTATAATTCCCTGTGCTGTACAATATATTCTTGCTGCTCATCTATCTCATACATAGTAGTTGGTATATCTTAGTCCCCTACCCTTGTCTTACTCCTCTCCCTATTGGTAACCACTAATTTGCTTTCTATTATCTGTGCACAGATGTATGCTCAGTCGTGTCTGTGAGCCTATGGATTGTAGCTGGCCAGGTTCCTCTGTCCATGGAATTCTCCAAGCAAGAATACTGGGGTGGCTTGCCGTTCCCTTATCCAGAGGATCTTCCTGAACAAGGGATTGAACCCACGTCTCCTGCATCTCCTGCATTAGTTGGAGGATTCTTTTACTGTTATGCCACCCGGGAAGCCCCTATTAGCTGTGAATCTGCTTCTATTTCGCTATATACATTGGTGAATGTATACAGTTGTCCTTGTGGGTATCTCCTTGTGGTGACTAATAATGTTGAACATTTTTTTGTGTGCTTATTGACCAGTTGTATGTCTTCTTTGAAGAAATGTCCACTTTAGTCATTTTCCCATTTTTAAATTGTTTTTTTTTTTCTATTTTCAGTTATAAGACTTTTTGCACATTCTGAAAACTAGACCCTTGTCAGATATAGATTTTGCAAATATTTCCCTTAATTCTATGGGTGTTTATTATTGTTCAGCTACTAAGTCATGTGTGACTCTACAACCCATGAACTGTAGTAGGCTAGGCTTCCCTGTCTTTCACTATCTCCTGGAGTTTTCTCAAACTCATGCCCATTGAGGCGGTGATGCCATCAAACCATCTTGTCCTCTGTCACCCCCTTCTTCTCCTTGCCTCAATCTTTCCCAGCATCAACGTCCTTTCCAATGGGTTGGTTCTTCGCATTGGGCAGTCAAAGTATTGGAGCTTCAGCTTCAGCATCAGTCCTTCCAATGAATATTCAGGGATTGATTTACTTTAGCATTGGCTGGTTTGATCTGCTTGTAGTCCAAGAGACTCTCTAGAGTCTTTTCCAGCACCACAACCACAGTGGATTCATTGTTATAGATCATGTATGGTTTTGGATCTGGACCATAATTATTAGTTATTATAGCATATAGGTATTATTTTTGTCTGCATGTCACTCCTTCTTCCCTCCTCTTTAGCTAACAACACTCTCCTCTACCCTTCCATCTATGAGTTTCTAGTCTAATTGTCTTTCCTTTCCCTCTAGTGCCCGGTCCACTCATCCAGGAACCAAGCTAACCTCACTGAAACCTATTGCCAGAAATTTTCACTCTGGTTGAAGGCCAGTTAAAGATCTTATTCCCCTCTGCTGGAAAACCTGTGGATGTGTAATAGCAGAACTGCTTTTTTCATATTCCTTGTGTGGCAAAAAAGCCCTTTGGCAGTAGGAGAAAGTGAAATCCACAAGCAGAGAAGCAAAGCAGAGAAAGACTGAGCTGTGGCTGTCCATTTGTCCCCAGCGATACCCCTGTCCGTCTTTGTTATGTGATCAAATAAAAACTTTTTAGGATTGGCTGAGCTGAAGTTAGCTTTCTGTCACTTGAAATGTAATACTCATTGACTAATGTAGTTTGTATATGGCTTATCAAAGATATTACCAGCAACTCTTGCATAGCGAGAGTTTGTAATCCTGTCTGTGGGAATAAATGCAAGGAAAATGTAACTGGGTAGAAGTTGGGAAAACACAGACTAACACATCTGGGGAAACAGCATAAAAATGTTTGAGTTTATGGGAAAGAGACGTGTAGGGGAAAGAGTCATTCCAAAATAGTTGCAAAGAATGGCAGATGACAGTGAATCATGCTATATGAATCGATGATATGAAATGACAAGTAAAACAGCCTTTGAGGTATGGAAGACATGGTAGTCAAAGGTACTGTGAGTCACAGACGTTTGTGTTAAACATCCTCTGCAGAGCCCTCCATGGAGACCAGTTGTCAGAACCAGCTGGCACGTCTCACATTTGAGTGTGGCTGTTTTTCTATGAGTGTTTCTCTATTTCCCTTCTGCGTCATCTCTTTGTATCTTTCTTTATTCTTCTTCTATTTCCCCCTAACAATCTATCCTTTGTTTCTTTCTTTTCTTTTAAGATTAAAAAGACCAGGTAGGTATTATGAGTAAACAGAAACAACAACTAGTCCTTTCCTCCTTTGTTAGTGATTTTTTAAATTAATTTTTTACTAGAATAGAGTTGATTTACAGTGCTGTTCATTTCTGCTCTACTGAAAAGTGAATCACTTATACATATGCATATATCCACTTTTTTTAGATTCTATTCCCATATAGGTCATTACAGAGTATTGAGTAGAGTTCCCTGGGCTATAGAGTAGGTCCTTATTTGTTATACTTTTTATATATAATTGTGTGTTTACATGTCAATCCCAATCTCCCAATTTATCCCCTCCCCGCCCACCACCGTTAGTAATTTTCTTTAGCTTCTGTGTTTTGTGCCAGTGAACTCATGTCAGAGTGACCACTAGATGCTTAAACAGTTAAAGACATCAGGAGACAGAGCTTAAATTGTACCATTACAAGGATTATTACTTTGTATTCTGTTGTGGGTGTGAAGTTCTCTAAGAATGATGGAGGATTTATGGAGTGTTTCTGTAATCTAAAATGTGTAGACTTGGATATGGTACACCTTTCTCTTGGAAGATTGTTTCTGCATTTCTGGTTGAATTCTTTCCTTTCTGGAAATCAATGAATACATTGGATTTAATGGAAAAGTAGATGAGTGGTTGCTACAAGATACTGGAACCAATATATTGAAGGAATAAGCCTGCATTGGATTAACAGTGCAAAAACAGCACCTGCATCACACATGGACCTGTGCATTGTTGAGAAGGAGATGGAAAACTAAATCTACACAAGGATAGTTGCCTGTGCCTTGTCTCATAAGTGTGACATGAAAAATTATAGTGTCTCAGTAAATTTCCTAAGACACCATCCAAGAGATATACCATTATATATGTATAATGTAGAACACAGGGTGATACGAGAGGATGCAGGCTCATGATGAGAGGGAGAAATATCTCATACAGGCTTCTCAATCAAAACTCATCCAACTAAGAGTGATTCTAATATTTTAGTATAGTTTCTCTATAAGTTGATTAAATTAAATATTTAAGATCTGCCATATATTTTTGATTCATACAGTCAGTGTTTTCCTGTTCAACCTTAATTTAAAAAAAAAAAACTTTTTTTTTTTTTTTTTGCCCAGTCACATGGCATGTGATATCTTGGTTGCCCAACCAAGGATTGAACCCATGTCCCCTGCATTGAAACCACAGACTCTTAACCACTGGACCACCAGGAAAATCCCTACTGTTCAAAAGCATAAGTTTAAAACATTTTAAAGCACTGTTTGGTTGAATTGCAACCCTGGGATCAGAGAGAGCCCATCAACAATTGTAGTTGAGATTTTGAGGTCCAGAGTGAGTAAAGGAGGGTAACAGTGACCCCCTACAGCCTGGAACACTGGCAAGTCTATTTCTGTCTAGTGAGGTCGCTCAGTCGTGTCCGACTCTTTGTGACCCCATGGACTGTAGCCTACCAGGCTCCTCTGTCCATGGGATTTTCCAGGCAAGAATACTGGAGTGGGTTGCCATTGCCTTCTCCAGGGGATCTTCCCGACCCAAAGATCGAACCCAGGTCTCCCGCATTGTAGGCAGACACTTTATCGTCTGAGCCATTAACGTAAACACTGTTCAAGTTCCCTATTTCTGTCTGGGAAACAGCATATACCTGCTTCAGAAAAGGAGTACCAGAAGCTTGGGTCTTAAATGAATTTTTTTTTTTTTTCTGGAGGATTTATCTATTGTTGAGGGTGGGTTCCTCTACTATTACTATTGTATTGTCTCTGTCTCCCTTCAGATCTGTTAGCATTTGATTAACATATTTAGATGCTCTGAGTGCTCCAAGGTCAGGTGCACATATGAACATGCTTTATATTTTCTTGACAAACAGACCCTTTTATCATTGTATATTGACCTTCTTTGTCTTTTGTTACAGTCTTTGGCTTAAAGTCTATTTTATCTGATGTAAATATGACTAACCCTGCTCTCTTTTGGTTTCCTCTTGCATGGATATTTTCTTTTTTCTATCTTTGCACTTTGTGCCTGCACTTTGAGTATCCTTAAAGCTAAAGTAGGTCTCTTGTAGGAAGCATAAAGTTCTTAAAGGTCTTGCTTTTTTAATCCATCCATCACTTCTTGTCTTTTGTCTGTAGCATTCAATAAATTTACATTCAGAGTAACTGGTAGGTAAGGACTCACTAATGCCCCTTATTAACTGTTTGCTGGGAGTTTTATAGTTCTCTTATTCTTTTCTTCATTTCCTCCTTTGTGAGCTGATGATTTTCTGTGGTGTGCTTTGATTTTCTTTATCTTTTGTGAATCTACTGTAGGTTTTGGCTTTGCAGTTACTATGAGGCTTACATCTCATAGACATAACATCTCATAGATGTAACAGTCTATTTTATGCTGATAAAAATTTAACTTCAATTGCATTTAAAAACTCAACTCTTTTACTCCCTTCTTTTAAGTTCTTGATGTCACAGTTTACATCTTTTTTTTATTGCATATCCATTAACAAATTATTGTTCCTTAGCTATTTTTAATACTTTTATCCTTTAACCTTTAAGACTTAAGTGGTTAGCACATAACCATATTACAGAATTGCAGCATTCTTAATCTGACTATATGCTTACTTTGAACAGTGCTGCACATTCTCCTGTTACTAGGTAACATGCCTTTATTTAAGCTTGAAGAAATCATATCACCATTTCTTATAAGGCATGTCTAATGGTAATGAATGGTACATGGAGGCTGGTGACAGGTGTCAGGTTGGCAGTATGCAGATGCACAGCTGTAGGCATCCACTTTGAATGCGTGCACAGTGGTGAGGGTCAGCTGTAGAAGACTAGGCTAGTGTTTCACACTCATGCAGCCACGAAGGTATTGGCTGGTGGCCTGTGCAGGACCCAGGATCAGGAGTGTAGAGGAGGAAATGGAAGGGGACTGGGTCTGTCAATATAAATACCTATGCAGGTCAAATGCTGGTGAAATCAGCAGGGGTCCATGCCATTGATGGAACTGGCCATTGATTTTTTGTGGTTAAAGCTCATAGGGTTGTCTGCCGAGCAGGTCACTGAGAACAGCAATTGGTCCTGCTTCTTGACTGATGCTAGTAATCCCTGCCATTTTCCCTCCCCTCTTATGCCTCTCATCTTTGCTGGTAGCCAAACGGGCTGATGTAAGCACAAAAGCTACTCTTGGAAGCATTGTTTGAATACGAGAGACTAAATACAAGAAAATACTCATAAGCAGGACTAATTACAGAAATCATTGGGCATTCATACAATGGAATCATACGCAGCCACAAGAAAAGAATGAAGGTACCTTTGTGTATGAGTATGGAAATATATTCAAGACTCATTTTTAAATGGAAAATGCACAGTGTAGAATTTTATGTAAATGTGTTACCATTTGGGTAAGAAAATGAAAAACATATATGCAAGCATTTTTCTTTGGCCTTGTATCTATTTTTTTCAGGGAAGAAAATACCTGATAAGAAGCAGAGAAATTTTGGGAGAGAGGATTATTTGTTGTTTCCAGAAAATAGTACATGGGTTTTCTCAGCATTTGTTGTTTAATCACTCAGTTGTGTCCGACTCTTTGTGACTCCAAGGAGTGCAGCATGCCAGGCTTCCCTGTCCTTCACTATCTCCTGGAGTTTGCTCAAACTCATGTCCTTTGAGTTGATGTTGCTATCCAACCATCTCATTCTCTGTTTCCAGCTTCTCCTCCTGTCCTCAGTCTTTCCCAGCTTAGCTACTTATAGCAACAGGTGACCCTTGACACTTTGTGTATTAATTCCAGATTCTGTGACAATAATCTCAAGTTCAGGAAAGCTCACATAAGAAACTTTTTCTCGACTCTTCCAGACTTTTCAGTCCTCCCATCAATGCTCAGAAGAGGTGCAGCATCCACCAGAAGCCCTAGTGTAAGAAATGGAGATAACTAGGAGTTTGGTAACATTTATTCTATTCTGAGTGTGAAATATGTGATGATGCTGTGACATGAGGAAGATAATAATAAATCATGTGATCTTTATCCCCTCCCCCAAAATTCAGAATATGGTTGGAGAGACAAGACACACGTTCCTTGAGAGCATTAAAGAGGCAGAATCCATTCTAAGGTATTTGACTAACATGAGTTTTCTTAATCTGCCCATCTGCCTGGATCATTTGGGAAGAACCAATAAAGATCCCAAGAGATTGTATATAGAAAGTACTTTGTAAACTGTAAAGTCCTAGGAAAATGTTGCCTTCTGTGTCAATAAACAAAAGATATGGCAGGCATCGAACCACCCAGGAAGATGTGCCTTGAGGGGACTCAGGGTGGAAAAAAAGGGCTGACTGATGCCAAGTCCTGAGCCACTGCAGTCACTCCCACCTGAGCACCTGGAGGTGACTCGGAATGGGAAAAAGCTGGGTCCTGGTGCTAGATAGTTAAGGTGCATGTCAAAGGAATGATTTTAGTGAGCCCATAGAAAAGTGCTAAAATTTTCAACTTGAGATATCTGGTTTTCTTTAACTGTAATCTTTTGAAGCTTCAATTGCCAGATCTTTGTTGCACAAACCCCTAGCCTGGCTCCTCCCTTTACCTCTTGGGAGCAGCCCCTCAGAGGCTGTGTCCTGGGCTTAAGTCCTTGGTTCTGTCCACCAAAGAAAAGATAATGCTCAGCAGTGTGCATTTTTCTTTCAGTGGATAGTAGATATTGTCATTTTCCTTTGGTTAGAGAAGGCTTCAGGGCCTCCGAGATGGCGCTAGCAGTATAGACCCTGGCCTGCCAATGCAGGAGACTGTAAGAGATAAGGGTTCAGTCCCTGGGTCAGGAAGATCCCCTGGAGGAGGGCATGGCAACCCACTCCAGTATTCTTGCCTGGAGAATCCCATGGATAGAGGAGCCTGGTGGGCTACAGTCCATAGGGTTGCAAAGAGTCAGACACAACTGAAATAATTTAGCATGCATGCAGAGAAGGCTTCACAAAGGAGATAGGTGTATAAACCTGAGCCGGAAACACCGGTGGCAGGTGGCAGAGTGGTGAGGAAGGGTTCGCAGATAGGGAGGTACAGGTGTTACTGGGAGGCAGGAGTGGGTGTGGTCAGGAGAGAAGGGTGAGCCAACTTGAGAGGTTTCTGTTTTAAATCAGGATATCAGGGAGCCAAGGCTGGTGACATGGTTTCTACTTAGCCTGTAAGAACCTAATCTGAGGTTTCAAGTTCCAAGTAGAAGCTCAAGGTCAACCAGGTCCAGGCATAAAATCTGTCTTCTGAAACTCAACCTGCTACCTTCAGCTTGGCATCAGCAGGGGTGGGTTGAAGGGAGGTTGGGGATGGACATAGAGAAGCGAGGTTGCAGGAGCCCAATCTTGTAGTGCTTTACAGAAGGTTCTGGATGTTTAGGAAGCATGGAGATCCACAGACCAGACTGCCTGACCACCTGGACAGCTAATTTCTGCCCTTGTTGCTCAAGAGAATTTAGGGAAACCAAAAAGACACAAAGCTGCAAGATAAATTAAATCAAAGCAAGAGAAGAAATAAGGCAAAGGGAAGGTAAGGCGAGAAAGATGCATCTGGAAGTGTGGCTACTCCACACCATGTGTGCCGTGCTTTCCCCGCATTTGCTAGAATTGACCCTGCATTTGGCTGTACATAGAAAAGAAAGAATGCATGGTGTTGTGTAAGCATATAACCAGGGACTGAAGAAATCAGTTCAGATTTTCCTAGGAATAGGTCATCTTTGAGCTCAGTTATTATGGATAAGTAGGAAATTAGGTGTGCAGAAGGCAAGGGCACCCCACTCCAGTCCTCTAGCCTGGAAAATCCCATGGATGGAGGAGCCTGGTGGGCTGCAGTCCAGGGTTTCGAGAAGAGTTGGACACGACTGAGCGACTTCACTTTCACTTTCACTTCCCACTTTCATGCATAGGAGAAGGAAATGACAACCCACTCCACTGTTCTTGCCTGGAGAATCCCAGGGACGGGGGAGCCTGGTGGGCTGCCGTCTATGCAGTTGCACAGAGTCGGACACAGCTGAAGCAGCAGTGAGAACAAGGAAATAAAACCAGTCAGGTGATCTGCAGCTTCCCTGGGCACAGGAAGGCGGATAAAGACTTTGCTTTGTCACCTCTCACTTGGCCTGATGCAGGAGAAGGCAGAGGAAGTAAGGGAGCCTGGCCTTCTGCCCGACAGGCATGTGCTGGCTGCTTAGGCTCACAGAGGGGTGGGGCGGGGACTATGGCAGATGCTGCCTACAGTGACAGTGAACCAGTGACACAGAGGAGCCATCAGAAGAGGAAGAGCCCAGCCCCCCACCCCGGTCCTTCTGATATGGAGACAGCTGGTCAGGCTGTCGGGGAATCATGCAGTGCCTCTGGGGAGCTCATTCCTGGCAGGGTTCGGCCTGGGCTGGCCCTGCTTGCAGGCTTGTGGGTGAACCTTCCAAGCCCTGATCTGGGAACCCGCCCCAGCCATCCGGCTCTGCAATCCCCATTCCTGGGTGCTGAGCTGTTCAGGCAGCTGTCAAAGGAGGCTGAGTTCAGGACAGGGAGCCAGGGAAAGTGAGGGCCTCACCGAGAAGCTAAGGCAAACAAATCAGGAGGGATTTTGGGCTCTGGACCTGCAAAATGGATGAACTGGTTCGGGGTTTTTCGATTAGAAAAACGGGACTTTGTTGCTTGCCTTGATTCCTTCTTGGCAGTTCTCTGAAGGTGATGCTGAGATTCGAGATGGAGGGGAAGGAGGAAGAAATGATTCTTCTCCTCTCTTTACTTTTTTCTTATTTATACCTTCTACCCGCCTCTCCTCACAGTGGCTCAGCCGGTAAAGAATCTGCCTGCAATGCAAGAGATCAGGGTCAGGAATAATGGCAACCCACTCCAGTATTCTCACCTGGAGAATTCCATGGACAGAGGAGCTTGGTGGGCTGCAACAATCCATGGGGTCACAAAGAGCTGGACATAAATGAGCAATGAACATTTTTGTTTTCACACACATACCCTCCCCCCACCCCGCCAGACACAGTACCCTTAATGGGTTAAGTGAAAATAGTGCCCCAGGAAGTTTCCAGTGCTGTGTTTGTGGGGTCCCTTGGAAGCCACTGCTCTTTTCCTAAGGAGTTGTAGTTTCTTTCTCTCACCTGCAGCCGCTGCTTCCCCTTCTTGTCTCCAAAAGCACATGATAGAATCCAGTCCAGCTTCCCCTGTCCCTCTGCCCCCGTACCACTCACAGCCCTTCCCCTGAGCCACCCCGCAAAGGAGCTGAGTCCTCCTTTATGGCCCCAGTCACCTTGAGGTGCCCTAAATTGCTCTCAGGAGTTCAGGAGGGATCCTAGAGTTTCTGGGAGCACAGTGCAAATTCCAGGGCTGGAGCTCTCTGCTCCTTGACCATCCAAGGTTCGCAGGGAGGCTGAGAGCCAGGAGCAGCTGGGTCAGGGGCATTCTCTGCTCTCAGCTCTCTGGGCCTTGCTGGGTGCATGTACTTATCTGTGCTGCAGGTGGTGGCTTTCTTACTCCTGATCTTCAGCTGCTCCCAGGAAGGGCTTGAGTGTGTGCTTAGGGCCAGTTTGGGCCCTTTCTTGGTCACATTGAGGTAGGGAGATCCAGTTTGTGTATTTCTATGCAATATGTGCGTCCCTGGCTGAATAAATCTTCAGTAGAAGCAAAGCCTGGTAATTTGGGAGAGGAGTTTGTTTCCATTTAGCGGTTGGTGAATTAAGATGTGGTAGACGCTTATTCCGGAGAAGTCAATGGCACCCCACTCTAGTACTCTTGCCTGGAAGATCCCATGGACAGAGGAGCCTGGTGGGCTGCAGTCCATGGGGTCGCTAACGGTCGGACACGACTGAGCGACTTCACTTTCACTTTTCATTTTCATGCATTGGAGAAGGAAATGGCAACCCACTCCAATGTTCTTGCCTGGAGAATCCCAGGGACGGGGGAGCCTGGTGGGCTGCCGTCTATGGGGTTGCACAGAGTCGGACATGACTGAAGCGATGTAGCAGCAGCAGACACTTATTCTGCTCATTCTCTGGCCCAAGGGGGTTCCATCCTTAGTCCGTACCCCACAGGTGTGTCGGGCGCTCTTCATCTGGCAGGTGGGTGGTTCTTGGAGCAGGAGGTAGGATTGAGAAGTCAAGGAGAGAGAAGTGAGGACCAAGGGAGAGCTGGAAGGAGGGGGTGAAAGCTAGATTGGAATTGGGATTCTGCTCGTAGTAGATTTTGTCCCCCTCCCCCGCATCCAGTCTCTGGCTCCATGAATCTGAAGACACCGCTAGCATATGTGCAGACATCTCTCCTGATGTCACATGGAAATCTCTCACTCAACAAATCCAAATTTCCCTTGTGTTTTTATTCTCCAAACTACTCTCCCTTCTCTGTGAGTCCTCCACTAGGTCCCCAAGCCCATAATCCAGTCACTGAGTCTGGGCGAGTCTGAGGCTGCCGCTTGGTCTCATCTACTGTGCCCACCTTCACCTCCAGTCCCCACCACCTGCTTGGCGTTCCAAGTGCGGCCACGTTTCCCCTCACCTCCCTGCGAGTTATTTAATATCTCCCAGCCTCTGTTTGCTTCCCATTGATGAGGATAATGGAGAACCCACCTCGCAGGGCTGTGGATAGAAATAAAGGAGACTGTATCTGATGCGCAGCCTTGATATTATCCCACTACTGGCAGACAAGAGTCTTGCCTTCAAGCCTCTCCCTTATTCCAGCCAGGTTTTTCCCCAACTGGACATCTGTGTGACAATAGAAGTTCCAAGTGCTGGGCATTTCCTACTCTTTCCACACCCATCTCAATGGAGAGGAGGCTTCCGAGGAGGAAGACACTCCATGTTCCAAGACATTCCGTGTTTTCTATTTCCTAGAGGCTGGCTGAGTGTGATCCCTTCACTCCACTTCCATACCTGCTGGAAAAAGGGGTTGAAAGGGTAGAAACTGCTGAGGTTTAAGTCATGTGTAGACTCCTTAGTGGAAAAGAAATGAAAGTGAATGTCACTGGGTCGTGTCAGACTCAATTCGACCCCATGGACCGCTAGACTCCTCTGTCCATGGAATTCTTCAGACCAGAATACTGGAGTGGGTTACTGTTCCCTTCTCCAGGGGTCTTTCCCAACCCAGGGATAGAACCCAGATCTCCCGTATTGCAGGCAGATTCTTTACAGTCAGAGCCACCAGGGAAGCCTTAGTGGGAGGAGGGAGTGAAACCTAGATTGGAATTGGGATTCAGCTCCTGGTAGATTTTGTCCCCCTCCCTCGAATCCAGTCTCTGGCTTCATGAGTCTGAAGACATGCTAGTGTATGCGCACATATGTTGTTGTAGCTTTGGCTTTTGTTCTCAGTTACTTGAAATAGAGATAATTTTGTCTGATTAAAAAAAAATGCTTAAATGTAAGACCCATAGACCTCCTTCTATTTTAAGCAAAATTGGCTTTCTTTTTTTTTTTTTTTTGTAAAAAAAGGAAGAAAAAATATTGCCCATCATGTGTGTGGCCTGAACACAACCCTCAAAACATCTTAAAGGTTATCCATCAAGGTTTTTAAAAGGAAATATATCATTCTTAATTGTTCTTATCTTAGTATTATATAATACTTTGTACATTTATTTTTTAACCTATCATCTTATGCCAGAAAGGGCCATTTAGGCTTATTTTTATTTGTAGACTGAAACAAAAATAAAATATATGGGATTATGTTTACTATTTTAGACTTTATTCCCTATTACTTTGCCTTTCAACATGAAAAGGAATTTTGTGCTGCAGATCAACATTTGGCCTCGGTCAGCGGTGCTCCCTTCAGGCCAGGAGAGAATGTCTAAGAGAACTCTGGGCCAGCAGGCAGCCATATATTTCTTGCTTAATCCTGTGTGTGTGGGTGAAGTATCAGGCAAAGGTATAAATAAAATGTTCTGACTCCACATATGGTATCTGGGGTTGAAAAATCCTTCATAAACTTTTCCATTCCTATCAGCAGTTTTACTCATTAGGGGACATCCGGAAACTCTCCTTTTGGGATTATTTGAGAAGCAGCAACAGCTTCTTAGAAAAGAGCATACTTGCAGTAATATTCGGTGTAAAGATTGAGTGCCTGTGGGCAAGGAATCCTTAAATAGCCATCTAAATATTCAGTGGGGCTTCCCCTCTTGTTGGCTTTTCTGTCCTCAGTGCATGGATTTTTCAGTAGCATAGCCATAGCGATGGAAATACGCTTGGCCCTTTCCCTCCTGCAGACAAGGATCATGTCCAAGGGCCAGCAGATGGCTTTTCTCCCTTCTGTCTGCACCTACTTTGTGCTAACATGGGGATCCAGAGTGGGAAATCAGGCCCAGAATATATCATTTCAAAATCCTAACAACTGCAAAATCTTAATAGTGTATTTACATCTTGCCCCTGACTCATTGGAAAAGACCCTGATGCTGGGAAAGATTGAGGGAAAGAGGAGAAGGGGATGACAGAGGATGAGATAGCTGGATGGCATCACTGACTCAATGGACATGAGTTTGAGCAAACTCTGGGAGATAGCAAAGGACAATGAAGCCTGGTGGGCAGCAGTTCATGGAGTTGCAAAGGGTCAGATACAACTTAGCAACTGAACAACAACAGCAGCAAATCAAAGTTATGATGCTCTTTCTGCCTTCTTGTGAGACTGAACTTGGGCCAGATGCTGGAAAAAGCATACCTTGCATTTAAAAGAGCCAGTAGATGAGTGTGTCCTGAGAGATGAAATACCTAGACTCAACCCACATGTGGTCTCACTCATAAGAGAGAAAGATCCCATCCTTGCTAAGCAATCACAGGAACAGACACTGTGGCTGAGGTTGGCAGAGGCTGACAGAGGATGGTGAATGTAACTTTGGAGCTAAGGTCACACAACACACACTCCCCTCTGTTTGTTGCTGAGTGCCTTACCTCAGTTCAGTTCAGTTCAGTCACTCAGTCGTGTCTGACTCTTTGTGACTCCATGAATCGCAGCACACCAAGCCTCCCTGTCCATCACCATCTCCCGGAGTTCACTCAGACTCATGTTCATCAAGTCCATGATGCCATCCAGCCATCTCATCCTCTGTCGTCCCCTTCTTCTCCTGCCCCCAATCCCCCCCAGCATCAGAGTCTTTTCCAATGAGTCAACTCTTCGCATGCGAAGAGGTGGCCAAAGTACTGGAGTTTCAGCTTTAGCATCATTCCTTCCAAAGAAACCCCAGGGCTGATCTCCTTCAGAATGGACTGGTTGGATCTCCTTGCAGTCCAAGGGACTCTCAAGAGTCTTCTCCAACACCACAGTTCAAAAGCATCAGTTCTTCGGCACTCAGCCTTCTTCGCAGTCCAACTCTCACATCCATACATGACTACTGGAAAAACCATAGCCTTGACTAGACGGACCTTAGTCGGCAAAGTAATGTCTTGGCTTTTGAATATTCTATCTAGGTTGGTCATACTAGTTTATTACAAGATCTTTCACTAAAAATGTTGAATGCTGTCTGACTGCAACTGAGGACAATCATTTGGAGTAATAAAAGTAATCTAAGCAGAAGCAATGTCCTTGTAGTGAAAGAACAGGTGATCTGGTAACGTTTAGAAATGGCAGATGACAGAGAAAAAGAGTGTGACACTGCCTGGTCTGGTGCTTGCCCCTCTCAATTTGTCCAAACATCCACCGCTCAGTTGTGAGGTGACAACTTCATAACTCAATTTGTTTCACTACAAGGACATTGCTTCTGCTTAGATTACTTTTATTACTCCAAATGATTGTCCTCAGTTGCAGTCAGACAACATTCAACATTTTTAGTGAAAGATCTTGTAATAAACTAGTAAGATTCAGCCTCGGGGCCTCTTGCATACACAGGCTGCCTTCCAAGAGTCAGAGGAGCCCTAGCAACATGTTCACAGGAGGGTCACATGTATGTTTTAGGTGTATAAACTGTAAGAAAGATTCACTCGCGATTGGGTAAGATTGCTTTCTGTTTCCATACCAATTTCTCCAACCTCTACTGTTGTGGTGTTAGCGTGTGTGTGCTTGTCACTCAGTCATGTCCAACTCTTTGCGACCCCATGGACTGTAGCCCACCAGGCTCCTCTATACTGGAGTGTAGTCACAGGCATTTGGGGGCTCCAGCTAAAAAGAAGTGCAGTTGGGAGTACATTTGGTTTGGGTTTAGTTGGGGGTGCTTTTGTGGTTGGGCTTCCCAGGTGGCTCAGTGGTGAAGAATCTGCCTGCCAATGCAGGAGACATGGGTTCAATCCCCGGGTCGGGAAGATTCCCTGCCCCAGAGAAGGAAATGGCAACCCAGTATTCTTGCCTGGGAAATCCCATGGACAGAGGAGCCTGGTGGGCTACAGTCCAAAGGGTTGTAGAGTCAGTCAAAACCCAGCAACTACACAATAACTTTTGTGATTGGCAACAGTTTCCAATTGCAGCGAAGTTATCGAAGTTATCGCTATATTCATAGAAAGGACTTCTATGAATATTCCTTTGGCTCTCTGTGCTGAGGCAGCCGGCTCTGAGACACAGAACTGAGTGTGTTCTATAGCATCAGACCCAGAAGTTTGTGCACTGTTAAGGAAAAGCAGAGTTTAAGATGTCCAAAGCAGGTGGCTAATCTGTAAAGATTCTTACAAATGTCAGATACATAAAACTGTAGGCAGAGGACTTCATTTTCAGTAACAATGAGTCAAAACAGAAGTTCTCTGATTTCTGAAATAAAATGTATGCAGTTATAAAGACTCTATGCCATGTTTTCTCTTTTAGCGAGAGTTCTGCAAAAGAGATTTCTTAGATATGCTGTGTTTTATCCTGCCTTTGTGGTATTTTTTTAAACAATCTGTAATTTGTATTTATTGTGGTTTATTTTCATTCTAAGTAGGTATTTGCTTTTGTACCTAATTATTTATTCTCAATTTTTAATTCTTTGGCTTTACGCGGATTATAATTATACATTTTTTAGACACCAGAAAATCTTCATAAGTCACTGACTGTGTTCTATACTGTGGTCAGGTTGGTTGGTCCTCTTAAAGTAGAAGTATGCCCAGGTGATGCCTGCATAATTTGAAGTCTTGGGTGACTTTCGTCTTTTCATAAACCACACAAGCAGCCCTCATCTCCCCGTCCTATCCTCCCATCCTGGGCACCAGAGATCCTGCACACCCACGGCTCCTGGAGGACGCTGCCTCACTTGGTCCTCACCTCCTTTGACCACGTGGACTCCTCTAATGACAATGGCTTCTTTAGCATTGGTTTGTTCAATAAGCTTCTATTCATCCTTCACCAAGTAGCCAGGCAGAAGATCAGGCAGGTGAGTCAAAAATCTACCAGGACTCAAGTTGGGAGAGGTGACCAGAAGGGCCCTCACAATTGGCTTTTTCACAGAAGCTGGGCATGGCAGTTTGAACAGCAAGAGCATGGTGGCCAGTAGGAGGCCTGCCTCGCATCCCTAGACGCTGGCTGCTTGCTTGGCCTTGAGAAGTCACTGAACCCATGGTGCTGATGGAGCCTATGATTTGATGAAGAGTTGGATCACTATTGTTTGTTGCTAATCACTGGCTGTAGTCTCCCAAAAAGCCTTGTGAAAACGTTAAGGCTTTGTAATGATTGCATACACATATTTTAAGGGACAGATGAATTTACTACTTTCTGAAGCTTATTGACCCTTCCCTTTGACCCTTTGATCTTATGTAAAATGGAGTAAAGATATCCACTTTTTTGTATCACCCTACACTCGTCTAGGGATGCCTGGACGTGTATAAAATTGCACTGTGTTTCCTTGGAGTTAGTGTTTTACCATAGATCCGCTTTTCCTTAGATGTAAATGATGTTAGTTAACTGTTAGATGAAATTAAGTGGACATTTTAAAACTAGGGCTATCAGAAGGTGGCCCGCCACTGGGCTGCATCTGCTTCCCTTTTTGACCTTCCAGTTCGCCCCATTAGCTGCGGTGGCTGTCTGGTCTGGATACAGGCACATTCAGATCCCCCCTGCCCCTCTCATTTTCTCCTCCACACTTCCTGACACTTTTCTTTTTCTCTTTCTTTCAAGGCCAGAGCTGGGGAGACACACCAGAGAGACAGAAAGTCATTTATTTCTCCTTTATCAAGGTTATTTCACTGTTTCCCCCATCTTGATTAATCTGCCAAGAAAATGGTCTCTATAAATAGACTTTAGTTGATATTTGTGACTCAAGGGTCCACATCACATGTGACGAAACAGAGCAGGAAGTACGGTTGTAGACACACTGATTTCCGGCGGTAGGACTATTAGTAGCAACATTGATGACGATAAAGCAGAGACCAATTATTGTTTACCGCGGTAGCTGAAGCCTTTCCAGGCAAGCACTTCCTTATTTAGTGGGTGCTTTAATTAGTCATAGAACTGTTATACTAAATTAAGCCAGCGTTTTATTAACATTCACAGGTTATTTTCTTCTCTTTATCTCCTTTCCTGTCTCCTGTCTGTGTGAGTGTATCATCCAATCTCCCCTTTAGTTTAGGGATTTACATGTAATGAAAGCTGGACCAACCTGTAGTCCCCACTCTAACCCCTTAGAATGCATACTGGGTATCAAGAAAGATATAGAGAAACTCAGGGAAACTTCTAGGACAAAGAAAGCAAATGTGAAATCTATCATTCTTTAAGCATGCCCTTGGATGACTTTGTAAAGCTTCCTATGATTAGTTTTTGGGGAAAAATGAAAACAGATTCCATTGCATCCCCAAATCCATGCACTTTATTTCTTCTTCTGAATATCCAATTGGCCAGTTTTAAGCCCACTCCCCCCCTCACCCCCATTTCTGTACCTGGTCTGGGAAACAAGACCCTACTCATCTTTATTCCCAAGAGCTGTGAATCTGTGTGGATAAATCAGCTCTTCAAATTTGCTGTCTCTGATGTTATTTAGTTAAGCTGGAGAAAGCACTCTAAAAACATGGCCTAGTATGGGGAAGTTCACTGTTGCTCTGTCAACTTGACCGTGAGGAATGAATCAGGTAGGAAGGCTGATTCATTCTTTAGCCTCTCCTCTGCAGGTTTGCAGCTTTACAAATGAGATCAGGTTGGGAGTTGGAACCGCTAGAATGTACTGGCTCAGTCAAGGCTGAGAAGTCACCAGCACCCCTAGGCTAACTTTAAATGCCTACCAGGTGACGAGAGGCTTTGGGGCCACTGGCGGACTGACATGAGATGGATGACAATTTCCCAAATACAGCATCACCCAGCTGGACTTGAAACCAAATGTTAAATACCAGAGAATCATAATCACCTATAATCAAGAATGAAATGCTTTCAAGGACATTTGTTATTTTAACAAAACTGTGGTCCAATGTTCAGCTCTTAAAAATTCTGATCTTGCTTTCATCTCTCATAAGTAATAAGGGTTACAGTAGGATCAATGGTGCCCGGTGGGAGTATTAGATACATGACAGCCCACCACGCCTTCTAGAGAACACAGAAAGGAGACTATTTATTTTATGCAAAAATAGTTATAACTCTTAGATATTCTCAGCAGATCTATTTTGCCCCCCAAGATAAGTAGCCTTTATTTCTCTTTCAGATAATTAATACTTTCTTATCTGTAGTTCCCTTGTCCAAGCTCTGCTACGAGGCAGAGTAGAAGAAAAGCACAGGAACATTCGATATGTTAATTATGAGGTTATGACATTATTAAACGTACCCCCAATACAAGTGGCCTCAAAGATGAGATCTGTGCTGAAAATGAATCGTGGAAGCATAGACTTGCTGCAGAATGTTTAAGAAGTGACCGTTTTTATGTTTCTTATTTATCCATCATTCTTTTGAAGAGAGCTGAGTTTATCTTCTATCTGGCCACACTTTCAATTTATATACTGAGTAACTATTCTCTGGGAGATGGAGAGAGTGGGCCCATCACCAGGGCAGGGATGTTGGGCTTTCCAGGTGGCACTAAGTGCTAAAGAACCCGCCTGCCGATGGAGGAGATGTAAGAGACATGGGTTCAATTCCTGGGTTGGAAAGACTCCCTGGGGGAAGGCATGACAATCCGCTCTAGTATTCTTACCTGGAGACTCCCATGGACCGAGTCTGGTGCGCTATGGTCCATGGGGTCACACAGAATAGGACATGACTAAAGCAACTTAGCATTCACGCAAGATGGGAGTGATGCTTTAACTAAACAAGAAATATGCTGAACACACAGGGCTTCTTGTCAGCATATGGTTTCAGTGGGTCCCCCCAACCCTGCACTGGTTATCTGATCCATGTCTAGGACTCTGATGGACTGAGAGTCAGCGACAAGTCAAGGGGAGGTTGTCTTGAGAGAAGCAGTACGTTGGCCTTATCCTGAAAATGTCTTTCTGTGGTACCTGCATGGGGAAGGAAGGCCTGACCAAGAGACAAAAAGAAGTTTTTGTTGCTTCCAAATTCTCCAATAACCTGGCTTGGATTTTAAGCCACTTCCTTCTAGAGGTAGAGGGAGCTTCTCTTGTTTTTCCTTCTCATGGGCTAAGCCCCTCAGTGCCAAAGTCTTCCATCAAATCAATGATTTCATCTTCCCAGTAAATGTCGTTGCTTGTCACAAATTGTGGGGTTTTGTTTGTTTCGAACTTGAAGGAAAGGTTTGAAAAAAAGCATTTTTTTTTCATATTTTATACCAGATATTCATTTGGTCTGAATTAAAAAATGAATCAATAAAAATAAAAATAAAAATTGTGCTCATTTCCAGGGTAAGCCTCTTCTCTCATACATTTTACTATCAGTCACTGTGTTTTGCACACACATCTGTATACTCACTCAGTCCATGTTTAGTCTAGGGCCCTTTTCAAAGATCAATCTGACTTTCTCGCACCTGGTCCGCAGGGGGCACTGTGGGCTGGGGGAGATGGGGTCTTCTAATGAATGCTTTTACACAGTCAACTACCTCTCAGTCAGTTCAGTTCAGTCGCTCAGTCGTGTCCGACTCTTTACAACCCCATGAATCGCAGCACGCCAGGCCTCCCTGTCCATCACCATCTCCCGGAGTTCACTCAAACTCAGGTCCATCGAGTCGGTGATGCCATCCAGCCATCTCATCCTCTGACATCCCCTTCTCCTCCTGCCCCCAATCCCTTTCAACATCAGAGTTTTTTCCAATGAGTCAACTCTTCGCATGAGGTGGCCAAAGAATTGGAGTTTCAGCTTTAGCATCATTACTTCCAAAGAACATCCAGGGTTGATCTCCTTCAGAATGGACTGGTTGGATCTCCTTGCAGTCCAAGGGACTCTCAAGAGTCTTCTCCAACACCACAGTTCAAAAGCATCAATTCTTTGGTTCTCAGCTTTCTTCACAGTCCAACTCTCACATCCATACATGACCACAGGAAAAACCATAGCTTTGACTAGACAGACATTTGTTGGCAAAGTAATGTCTCTGCTTTTGAATATGCTATCTAGGTTGGTCTTAACTTTCCTTCCGAGGAGTAAGTGTTTCTTAATTTCATGGCTGCAATCACCATCTGTAGTGATTTTGGAGCTCCAAAAATAAAGTCTGACATTGTTTCCACTGTTTCCCCATCTAGTTTCCATGAAGTGATGAGACCAGATGCCATGATCTTCATTTTCTGAATGTGGAGCTTTAAGCCAACTTTTTCACTCTCCTCTTTCACTTTCATCAAGAGGCTTTTTAGGTCCTCTTCACTTTCTGCCATAAGGGTGGTGTCATCTGCATATCTGAGCTTATTGATATTTCTCCTGGCAATCTTGATTCCAGCTTGTGTTTCTTCCAGTCCAGCGTTTCTCATGATGTACTCTGCTTAGAAGCTAAATAAGCAGGGTGACAATAAACAGCCTGACATACTCTTTTTCCTATTTGGAACCAGTCTGTTGTTCCATGTCCAGTTCTAACTGTTGCTTCCAGACCTGTATACAGATTTCTCAAGAGGCAGGTCAGGTGGTCTCGTATTCCCATCTCTTTCAGAATTTTCTACAGTTTATTGTGATCCACACAGTCAAAGGCTTTGGCATAGTCAATAAAGCAGAAATAGATGTTTTTCTGGAACTCTCTTGCTTTTTCCATGATCCAGTGGGTGAATTGCTGAGGAAGGGTTTCTAATGTCTCCTTGCTATTCTTTGGAACTCTGCATTCAGATGCTTATATCTTTCCTTTTTTCCTTTGCTTTTCACTTCTCTTCTTTTCACAGCTATTTGTAAGGCCTCCTCAGACAGCCATTTTGCTTTTTTGCATTTCTTTTTCTTGGGGATGGTCTTGATCCCTGTCTCCTGTCCAATGTCATGAACCTCATTCCATAGTTCATCAGGCCCTCTATCAGATCTAGTCCCATAAATCTATTTCTCACTTCCAGTGTATAATCATAAGGGATTTGATTTAGCTCATACCTGAATGGTCTAGTGGTTTTCCCTACTGTTTTCAATTTAAGTCTAAATTTGGCAATAAGGAGTTCATGATCTGAGCCACAGTCAGCTCTCAGTCTTGTTTTTGCTGACTGTTTAGAGCTTCTCCATCTTTGACTGCAAACAATATAATCAATCTGATTTTGGTGTTGACCATCTGGTGATGTCCATGTGTAGAGTCTTTTCTTGTGTTGTTGGAAGAGGCTGTTTGCTATGACCAGTGCATTCTCTTGGCAAAACTCTATTAGCCTTTGCCCTGCTTCAGTTCTGTACTCCAAGGCCAAATTTGCCTGTTACTCCAGGTGTTTCTTGACTTCCAGTCCCCTATAATGAAAAGGACATTTTTGGGGGGGTTATTTCTAAACCATCTTGTAGCTCCTCATAGAACCATTCAACTTCAGCTTCTCCAGTGTTACTGGTTGGGGCATAGGCTTGGATTACCATGATCATTGAATGGTTTGCCTTGGAAACAAACAGAGATCATTCTGTCGTTTTTGAGATTGCATCCAAGTACTGAATTTCAGACTCTTTTGTTGACCATGATGGCTACTCCACTTCTTCTGAGGGATTCCTGCCCACAGTAGTAGATATAATGGTCATCTGAGTTAAATTCACCCATTCCAGTCCATTTTAGTTCACTGATTCCTAGAATGTCGACGTTCACGCTTGCCATCTCCTGTTTGACCACTTCCAATTTGCCTTGATTCATGGACCTAACTTCCAGGTTCCCATGCAATATTGCTCTTTACAGCATTGGGCCATGCTTCCATCACAAAACACATCCACAGCTGGGTATTGTTTTTGCTTTGGCTCCATCCCTTCTTTCTTTCTGGAGTTATTTCTCCACTGAGCTCCAGTAGTATATTGGGCATTACTGACCTGGGGAATTCCTCTTTCAATATCCTATAATTTTGCCTTTTCATACTGTTCATGGGGTTCTCAAGGCAAGAATACTGAAGTGGTTTGCCATTCCCTTCTCCAGTGGACCACATTCTGTCAGACCTCTCCACCATGACCTGCCCGTCTTAGGTGGCCCCACAGGGCATGGCTTACTTTCATTGAGTTAGATAAGGCTGTGGTCCTAGTGTGATTAGATTGACTAGTTTTCTGTGAGTATGGTGGGGTTTCTCTTCATGGCTACTCCAGCAAAGCGCAGCCACTGCTCCTTTCCTTGGGCGAGGGGTATCTCCTCACCGCCACCCCTCCTGATCTTGAACATGGAGTAGCTCCTCTAGGCCCTCCTGCGCCGGCACAGCCACCGCTCCTTGGATGTGGGGTTGCTCCTCTCGGCCGCCGCCCCTGACTCCATGTTTATTTTCTCCTCTGGGACCTACTCCAAAGCATTTCCCTGTTCTACTCCGCCCTCTTCACCTTTTTCCTCTTCACCTTCCCTCCTTAGTTTCCATCTATGTCCCAGAATCTCTCCATCAGGGCCCAAGCCCCACCCTCAGCTGCCATCCAACACTGGACTTCCACAGAACCTCTTACTAGCTGACCTAGCAACACTTTGGGTGTGGCACATACTACATCCAGCTTTTCCAAATGGCTGGCCTTTGGCAAGCCCCAATTATATTTTTGTCAATCACATTTTTTTCCTCTAATTTTTCAACCCCTTGTGTATTTTAAGAGAAAATTTAATCTGTTTCTGATTTTTTTTCAATTATAGAAACTCCTCGGAACCTTGTGTTGTAAGACTTATTTGATATTCAAGAAGTCTGAACTTTTTCAGAGTACTTTTAAAGATGTTCTTCCTAGAATCTGGAAGTAGCCTTTAGCCATCTATTAAAAAAACAAAAAACAAAAAAAACAACTTTGAGGGTGTGGTTTCAAGACCTAGCTCAAAGGTGTTTTCTCACCCTCATTAAGCAATGATTCTGAGTGGGCTTGGTTATTGCATGCCCTCAGGAAGAACTTTAATGAGAACTGCTTGTGTCTGGAAGGCTGAGTCTCTCAGAGGGCCACAAGTTACAGGGTGAGATGCAGAGGGAAACCTAGAGAAGGTGGCTTTAGAGTTCCAATCCTTTGGGATAAATCCTGAGCATAAACATGAATATGAAAAACCCCAGATCCAATCATCCCAGTTCCCTATGTGAAGTCTGAATTCAGGGAAATTCTTACACACACACACACACACACACACACACACACACGGTGAAATAACCAACAAAACTGGATGGTGGCAGAAGTGGAGAATGTAAATGGAAGTAGGTCTTTAGGGACGGAAGTCACTAGAAGTGGAGCCGCCTCTGGAAATGATGTGTGGACAATTGAACAGGGGCTGGAGTTCCCATTCCAGGCTGCTGTAAAAGGAGCGGGGAAAATAGTTTTAACAGCTCTTGCTGTACTCAGAAGGGAAAACTGCATACAAACCACAGTGTAAACTGGGCATTGAGAAGTCTAGACTTACTGGAAGCTGCAGACAAAGATTGAAGGACCTGAGGAAGAACTGGGAGAGCCAACATCCTTCTGAGTATTCCCTGGGGAAACATGTCTCTAATGCTGTTGAGGTGGTATAACAGCTATGTCACCGCACATTTACCCACCAGTACTGATGTTCAGTCTTTGCAGAATCCGCGTGGAGACTGGGGCTTGACTGAATGTGCCTTGACAATCTGCTACGTAGCCAGTCTGCATCGGTGCTAGCTGGGGTCAGCTCTGATTGGGCATATCCATACTGTGTGCATGCATGCTCAGTAGCTTTAGTTGTGTTAGACTCTTTGCGACCCCCTGGACAGTAGCCTGCCAGGCTTCTCTGTCCATGGGGTTTTCCAGGCAAGAATACTGGAGTGGGTTGCTTTGGCCCTTCCAAGGAATCTTCCTGACCCAGGGATTGAAGCCAAGTCTCCTGCCATCTCCCACATGGCAGGTGGATTCTTTATCGCTGAGCCCCCAGGACTGCCCATCCATACTGCATTCAGTTCAGTTTAGTCGCTCAGTCATGTCCGACTCTTTGCGACCCCATGAATCGCAGCACGCCAGGCCTCCCTGTCCATCACCATCTCCTGGAGTTTACTCACACTCATGTCCATCGAGTCAGTGATGCCATCCAGCCATCTCATCCTCTGTCGTCCCCTTCTTCTCCTACCCCCAATCCCTCCCAGCATCAGAGTCTTTTCCAATGAGTCAACTCTTCCCATGAGGTGGCCAAAGTACTGGAGTTTCAGCTTTAGCATCATTCCTTCCAAAGAAATCCCAGGGCTGATCTCCTTCAGAATGGACTGGTTGGATCTCCTTGCAGCCCAAGGGACTCTCAAGAGTCTTCTCCAACACCACAGTTCAAAAGCATCAATTCTTTGGTGCTCAGCTTTCTTCACAGTCCAACTCTCATATCCATACATGACCACAGGAGAAACCATAGCCTTGACTAGATGGACCTTTGTCGGCAAAGTAATGTCTCTGCTTTTGAGTATGCTATCTAAGTTGGTCATAATNCCACAGTTCAAAAGCATCAATTCTTTGGTGCTCAGCTTTCTTCACAGTCCAACTCTCATATCCATACATGACCACAGGAGAAACCATAGCCTTGACTAGATGGACCTTTGTCGGCAAAGTAATGTCTCTGCTTTTGAGTATGCTATCTAAGTTGGTCATAATTTTTCTTCCGAGGAGTAAGCGTCTTTTAATTTCATGGCTGCAATCACCATCTGCAGTGATTTTGGAGCCCCTCCAAAATAGTGGTTAATTATTTCGTATGTATTTTTTTAATTTAAATTTTGTAATGTCGTCCGATATATAAGCTTAGAAGAGCATATTTGGGGTTACAGTGACAAGCTGAGAATTCTTGCAATTAATTCCAATATAAAACATGTCTTCCACCAGAACAATGTTATACAGAGGTTATGGCAAGAGTCACAATAGAAGTTATGGGAAAAACAAATGAATAAAGAAGAGAGATCCAGTCTGATCATGGTTAGGAGACCAGCTGCAGACTGCCCTCCAATGCACATCATCCCTGATACAACCCCATTGAGATTTGGATTCTGTGTGGAGTCAGACATGAGACTTCTCTCCAGGGATGAAGGCTGCTCTGTTGTTCAATATGATCACGAGAGGCAATGTCTGGAGAGCTGTGGACTCCTTCTCAAAACAATCAGCAGTCAGCTCAGTCCCCAAACTCTTTTTCTTCTTCACCACATTTCTAAATCCTACACACCCTTCAAGTCCAGCTCAATTTCCGTCTTTCTATGAAGACTTCCTGGGTCCTTGCAGTCCATGTGTTACCAATGTTCATCTCTCTGCCCTAAAGACTGGCATTTCGTGAAGTTTTATTGAAGTTTCCTTGCATTGCTAGTCTTCTTTTTTATAGATGCTGTTCTGGTCTCCTCCAGTCAGTCCATGGTTAAATTCTCCAAGACTAGGGTTGTAGCTGTGCCATGCTGGTTTCCACCAGCCTTGCAGAGAACCTTCATTAACCAATTATATGAAAGGCTGTGAGGCTCCTTGAGCACTCTGAACCCTTAAGTGGTTCCAGGTGGCAAGAACGACTAGTTTTGGGGTGAAAAATAGATTCCTTGGCTCTGGAGGAAGAAGGCAGGGGAAAGGCTACAGCAGAAACAAGAGAGGCATCCTTGATGGGGGAGTGGTTGTGTGTGAAGGTGGGTGCAGAGAAAGGCACTTATCTGGGTGTCCTGTGCATCAGGAGAACCAAAGTCTATGGCAGAACAAAAGCAAACTGATTTTTTTGGGTTTAGGTTCATCTGGCCAAACAATATGAAGCAGCCTGGAATTGTCACTATTCCCTTTGGGAGGTTTTTTCCCCTCCTGTCTGTGGACATTTTACACAAATGATGAGGCAGATCAGCAACATGGTGGGTGTGGAGCTTTATTTCCATTCCCTTTGTCTCTGTAACGCAGACAGAAACACAAGTGACCCCATGAGGGATCCTATTATAACTAGCACCAATATCATTTAAATCAAACTCTAAAGTATACATTTTTATGAAAGGAGGTTTACCCAATCTCTAGTCAGGGATCATTTTGGTTCACCACCTGAGCCCCACTATTTATGCATAATGTTTCCTTCTTTTCAATTTATTCTTTTCTATAATTTTTTATTTTACTGGTAACTCCACATAATTTCTATGTAGGCCAAAAGGGAACACAATGTGAAACAGAGAGAAAAACAGAGATGTCAAGCCGGAAAGATTTGCAAGAAAGTGTAAGTAGCCGAGTGCCTTGCTAACTGCCCTGAATGCTACTAAGAGTCAAGTCAAGTGGCAGAAACATTGATGTTGGGTTTGGAGATACGAGTGTAGTTGTTCATCTGGACGAGGGCAAGATCACAGATGTTTCTGGGGAGGAAGCCAGGTTGGAATTCTTTGAGGAGTGAGTTGGAGGTGAGGAAGTAGATACTGGTGAGGGCAACTTAAAACAACAAACTAGTGAATGCCACCAGAAAAGAAGTAGAATTACAGGGACAGAGAACAAATTAGTGATTACCAGTGGGGAGGCTGCTGCTGCTGCTAAGTCGTTTCAGTCGTGTCCGACTCTGTGCGACCCCGTAGACAGCAGCCCACAAGGCTCCTCTGTCCCTGTGATTCTCCAAGCAAGAACACTGGAGTGGGCTGCCATTTCCTTCTCCAGTGCATGAAAGTGAAAAGTGAAAGTGAAGTCGCTCAGTTGTGTCCGACTCTTCATGACCCCATGGACTGCAGCCTATCAGGTTCCTCTGTCCATGGGATTCTCCAGGCAGGAGTACTGGAGTGGGGTGCCATTGTCTTCTCCAACCAGTAGGGAGGAGGCAGGGGCAATAGAAGGGTAAGGGAGGAGGAAATATAAACTACTGGACGTAAGATAGGCTCAAGGGGCCTTCCCAGGTGGTGCAAGTGGTAAAGAATCCGCCTGCCAGTGCAGGAGATGCAAGGGATGCAGGTTCGATCCCTGAGTTGGGAATATCCTCTGGAATAGGAAATGAAAACCCACTTCATTATTCTTGCTTGGAAAATTCCACGGACAAAGGAGCCTGGTGGGCTACAGTCCCTGGGGTCATAAAGAGTCAGACAGACACAACTAAGCGACTAAGTACAACATAGGCTCAAAAATGTATTGTATAAATGGGGAATACAGCCAAGCTTTTGTAAAAGCTCTAAGTCGAAAGTAGCCTTTATAATTGTATAAAAATATTTTGAAAATTTACACACCCCCCAAAAAAATGTTTTGTAACCTAACCAATAAATGAGTTACGAATGATTTTGCTTTGCTTCAAGGCCATTTCTCTTTAGATCAACTTTCTATTATGTTGCAGGACTTATTTTCTCACCCAGATTCTGGTCCATTCCTCCAAATTATCTCTTCTTTTCTTATGTTAAGGACTTTTGTCCTCGGTATCAAACCATACTCTAGCCGGCCTTTTCATTGCCTTGCCCCAACTTGATCACCATGCTCTATCCTGGTGTCATACTCAGAGTGATCTGCTAAACCTGAAAGGCTCCATCCTTGAAAACAGAAAAACATAGATGAAACTTAAAAGTTGTTTTTTATTTCCTTTTAAAATATTTCCAATCAAAAACAATTACTTAGGTGTCTACTGCTCCACCATTCTCCATAAGTTAAAAAAATATAAAGGGTAGAAAACTTTATTCTCCTCTTTAGCTGTTCAGCAGATGGTCAAGGCTTTGTGTTGTATGTATGTGTGTTTGTGTTTGTGTGTGAGAGAGAGAGAGAGAAAGAGAGAGGGAGAGAGAGAGAATAGAATGCACAGGCTAGAAAAGAGCTGAGAATCAGTCAAAGGCACCTTTTTATGTAATTATCCAGGTCTCCAATTACATTTTTTGCAGGTGTATGTAGAAGCATCTTGCATCTTCAAATTCCACTCTAGATCTGAAGGTTACAGGACAGAGTATAAACAGCTGTGTATACTTTCTTTACTTACACATTTGTTCTAATATATTTTCCGTTAATCTTAACATAATCTGGGTGCACACTTTTAAGTACAAGGAATTTTGTTCTTCCTTCTCAAGAGTTATATGTTAACTTTTATTTCATGACTTATTTGCATGGCTGGGACTTCAGAGCAATGTTGAATAAAATAAGAAAAAATAGACATTATTGTCTTATTCCTGAATTTTCATGTTTCAGCATGAATTTTGATGTTGATTATTGATTTAGTACCTAAATTTTTTTTATGTTATGAAAATATCCACTCATTCTTAGTAAAGTTTTTGTTTTTTTGTTTTAACATGAAGAATGGATGTTGAGTACGGGAGAATACATTTTCAGGATCTACTATAATGCTAATGTGATTTTCTCCTGTACCCACTGTGGTAAACTTTGTAGTTTCTAACTCTAAATTATTCTTGCATTCTTACAATAAATTCAGCTTGCTCAGAAGCATTTATTTGTTGGTTGTTCTTTCACTAATTGAGTTTTGTTGAAAATATTTAGGATTATGTAAGACAATTATTTTGGAGAAGGCAATGGCACCCCACTCCAGTACTCTTGCCTGGGAAATCCCATAGACGGAGGAGCCTGGAAGGCTACAGTCCATGGGGTCGCTGAGGGTCGGACATGACTGAGCGACTTCACTTTCACTTTTCACTTTCTTGCATTGGAGAAGGAAATGGCAACCCACTCCAGTGTTCTTGCCTGGAGAATCCCAGGGACGGGGGAGCCTGGTGGGCTGCTGTCTATGGGGTCGCACAGAGTCGGACACGACTGAAGTGACTTGGCAGCAAGACAATTATTTAGTGTCCACATTTACAAAGGAATGTTTAGGTTTTCTTCTATTATGTTGTCAAATTTTGATATAGCAGTTACATTAAAACAAAGTGGATTGCTTCTTAGAGTCAATGGCAACCCACTCCAGTACTCTTGCCTGGAAAATCCCATGGACAGAGGAGCCTGGTAGGATGCAGTCCATGGGGTCGCTAAGAGTCGGACACGACTGAGCAACTTCACTTTCACTTTTCACTTTCATGCATTGAAGAAGGAAATGGCAACCCACTCCAGTGTTCTTGCCTGGAGAATCCCAGGGACGGCGGAGCCTGGTGGGCTGCCATCTATGGGGTCACACAGAGTCGGACACGACTGAAGCTACTTAGCAGTAGCAGCAAGTACTAGATAACTTATATAGTGTATTAATCTGGATAACACTAGTTGCCACAACAAACAATCCCAGTCTCAGAGCTTTAGCCCAGCACCTTCAGATCTCAATGTGGGTACAGCTAGATGTGGGCAGGTATGGTGAGTCCTGGAACTGGTTCACTTGGGCTAACAAGAACTGACTGTGAGCATCTCCTCCCAGCAATGTGTCTAAAATCAGCATAGTTGGAGCATCGCATTAAGAGAGAGTATGGAAGGTCCTTTAGGATATTTTATAGGTCAGACCTGGAAGGGGTATCCTTCATTTCTGCTGACATTGCACTGACCAGATATTGTCACAGGGGTTCCCTTAGAGGCAAAGAAGATGAAAAATCTGAATGCCATCCGTCTATGTGTATGTGCAGGTCTCCTTTGGGACATTCGGTTCTGTCCCATGGACCTGTCTATTCTGGTACCAGGACTAACTATTTTTATTACTATAGCATAACATTTTCAGATCAAGTTATCCCTTACTTGCTTTTCCCCAATATTTTATTTGTTATCTTTGGACATTTGTTTTTTCAGATTGATTTTAGAATTCATTTGTCAAACTCTAAGAAAAAGATTATATTTATATTTTATTTAAATCACATTGATTTTATAGATTATTTGGTGGTAAAACTGACAAATTGATGCAGACATTATTCTAATTTACATTAACTAATGTTAAATAACTCCTTAATTCCTGGAATTAAATTTCCTAGATCATTTTGTATTATTCTTTCAATAATTTCAGTCAAAATTGAATGGTTACAATTTGACTTACGACTTGACTTAGGATATGACTGTGTACATGAAAATGACAGTTGAGATTGGTATCATGTCTGTCTGTCTGTCTCTCTTTCCCCTCTCTTACATATCATTGTCAGATTTTATTATTAATGAGCAAACTAACTGAAAATGGTCTTATCATCCTTTTCTTATTTTTATAATGACCAGGAAATCATCTGATACTGTTTGCCAACATTTATTTTATTTATTTACTCATTTAAAGTTTTGGCCGTGCCACACAGCACTCAGGATCTTAGTTCCCCAATCAGGGATCAAACCTGCATCCCCTGTAGTGAATGTACAGAGTTCTAACCACTGGATTGCCAGGGAAGCTCCTCGTTTGCCAGCTTTTAAAATGTATTCCACAGTTTTTTGTTTATTTGATTTTTCTACTTCTTTCTGAATCTATCATTTTAGTAATTATACTCTTAAATCTCTTAATTGAGATTCTCAAAATTATTAGCATACAATTGAACAAAATTATGCCAGGGCTGGGAAAATGGGGAATTGCTTGGTAAGAGGCACTTTGAGAGATAATGCTCATAGCGATGCTTCGGTCATGTGTAAGCTTGTCAAAACTCACTGAAAATTACTGAAAATCAGTGCCTCTTATTGTATACAACTTTATATCAATAAAGTTGATTTCTTAAAAAAAGGACTTTAAAACATTTAGTTATTTTCAATGCATCAGTAATATATTAAGCATAGTTGTATTTTTCAGCCTTACATTTGTAGTTACCTGTGCTATACAGTGGGATGTTGTTGTTTACCTATTATATATATATAAGTATGTTTAAGATTGCCAGGAGAAATATCAATAACCTCAGATATGCAGATGACACCACCCTAGTGGCAGAAAGCGAAGAGGAACTAAAGAGCCTCATGATAAAAGTGAAAGAGGAGAGTGAAAGAGCTGGCTTGAAACTCAACATTCAGAAAACTAAGATTGTGGCATCCAGTCCCATCACTTCATGGCAAATGGATGGTAAAACAATGGAAACAGTGACAGACTTTATTTTCTCAGGCTCCAAAATCAATGCAGATGGTGACTGCAGGCATGAAATTAAAAGACACTAGCTCCTCGGAAGAAAAGCTATGACCAACCTAGACAGCATATTAAAAATCAGACATTACTTTGCGAACAAAGGTTCCTAAAGTCAAAGCTATAGTTTTTCCAGTAGTCATGTATGGATGTGAGATTTGGACTATAAAGAAAGCTGAGCACTGAAGAATTGATGCTTTTGAAATGTAGTGTTGGAAAAGACTCTTGAGAGTCCCTTGTACAGCAAGGAGATCAAACCAGTTCATCCTAAAGGAAATCAGTCCTGACTATTCATTGGAAGGACTGATGCTGAAGCTGATATTCCAATACTTTGACCACCTGATGTGAAGAACTGACCCATTTGAAAAGACCATGATGCTGGGAAGATTGAAGGCGGGAGGAGAAAGGGACGACAGAGGATGAGATGGTCGGATGGCATCACCAACTCAACGGACATGAGTTTGAGCAAGCTCCGGGAGTTGGTGATGGACAGGGAAGCCTGGTATGCTGCAGTCCATGGGGTTGCAGAGTCAGATACGACTGAGTGAATGAACTGAACTGATATATGGTGACAGATGTTAACTAAACTTATTGTGATGATTATTTTGCAATATATACAAATATTGAGCGACTTCACTTTCACTTTTCACTTTCATGCATTGGAGAAGGACATGGCAACCCACTCCGGTCTTCTTGCCTGGAGAATCCCAGGGATGGAGGAGCCTGGTGGGCTGCCATCTATGGGGTCGCACAGAGTCAGACACGACTGATGCAGCTTAGCAGCAGCAGCAGAATCATTATGTTATGCATCTAAAATTAATACAATGTTATATGTCGATTATGCCTCAATAAAAACTTAAAGAATCTTGTTCCAATGTCAAGAACCAAGCAGTATCAACTGATCTCCCTGATGAAGACCCTCTCCATCATCTCTTTCTTATATTAATATGCAGTTTTCCCTAAGCAGGTGCTCAATAAATAATTGAATAATTAGAAAATAGATGGACAAGATTAAGCAGCCCTTCTCCAACACCAGCTATAGAAAGTATATATTCATAACACACTGTCTTTAGATGGATAGTGGGCTTCTCCTCATTCAAATGACAAGTCACTGATGCAACACTTACTATAGTGCTAGGCACTTAAAGTGCCTCATGTATGCCTCACTTATGCTTATGGAATAAATGCAAATTACTCATGAGAAAAGAATTCTCCCATTGTATTGGTAGAATACCAGACGTAAGAAACATAAAATTGCCTTGATCTTCATATATTGCCTGTCTAGTACTAATGGTTAGTGGAAATTTCATCCAGCCTATCACTGACTGAATGATGAGTCAGTTTTACACACTCTGCAAATGTGAGTAAATTAGGAAACAGAACAACTGCTATACCCAGTGTCAAAGAGGAGGTGGAACTTTAGTCCACTTACTGTACCACCATTCTCTCCCCACAATTATAATTTGCAATGTAGTATATAATAAGACGACCACTATCCTGGTCATCTCAGCCAGGGACTGAGGGATTTCCCAGATAAGCAGCTTTCAGCGCTAAAACCAGACAAGTTAGGCAAATCTGGAAAGTCCCAGACAAATCAGGATGAGCTGGTTACCCTATGTATAGAGCTGAACACATACAGCATGTTTTATATCATAATTAGCAAACAGCATATTTTATAGCAATGAAGATGGAATAAGACTCGGCATAGAGCTAAAATTTTAGAGACAGGCTGTGAACTGACTCTGGCATAGTCTCCACAACAGATAGGATTCACACATCAAGTGATTTACTTTAATGGTATAAGAGTGTTTTTTTAATAAAATTTTGAGATTTATGAAGATAAAATATTTAAGCAATATGCAAAAATAAAGTTCTTAAGAGTTATGGCTTTGAAAAGTGCAATATAGTAAAACCTAATGCATTTTTATAAGTAGCAAAAAGAGAAGAGAATTGAAGCATGTTGCTGGAATTACTAGAATTTCATTTTCTACAATATTAACAGAAGGAGGAAAAGTGTGTAAAAAGACTAGTAGTGTGGCCGTTGCTTTGATCTTTGTTGTTGTTGTTCAGTTGCTAAGTTGTGTCCGACACTTTGTGACCCCAGGGACTGCAGCACACCGGGCTCCCTTGTCCTTCACTATCTCCTGGAGTTTGCTAAAATTCATGTTCATTGAGTCAGTGATGCTATCTAACCATCTCATTCTTTGCTGCCCTCTTCTCCTTTTGCCCTCAGTCTTTCCCAGCATCGGAAAATTAGGAGAACTGTTTATTTTCCAATGGGTCGGTTCTTTGCATCAGGTGGTCAAAGTATTGGAACTTTAGCTTCAGCATCGGTCCTTTCAGTGATTATTCAGGGTTGATTTCTTTTAGGATTGACTGGTTTGATTTTTTTGCAGTCCAAGGGGCTCTCAAGAGTCTTCCCCAGCACCACGGTGGTGTAAGTTTGCTTCACCGATGACATTTATAGACTGAGGGCAAGGATGCCCATGTTGATCAGTTTGCTATGTTGATTACCCAACCTCACCCAGGTTTTACGGGACCATGTTGGAACCTAGGGACTCTTTCTGACCTTGATCTGTCATCAGGAATATCAACCATTTACCAAAAGTGCCAAGTCACTGGACCCATGGAGTTAGTTCTTTTCAAAAACAACTGGATTTACTACCAAGATACAGAAAAACATTGCAAACATAAAACAGCAAAAATCTGTAGGGTAAAGAATGAAGACTCTAACCCTGATCTAAACCAGACTGTTTTCCTCTTGGCTCCCTTTCTTTTTCCCTTAATTAAGCTAACTGGAAAGGAGAGGTTTTCAATCGGGACAAAAGGGCATCTCCCTACCCTAATCCCTAGGACAAAACAGAGAATCTGGTCTGGAATTGAATTTGAAATACTAAAGAAAAATGACTACCAGCTTCATGCTGTCACTGTCCTGTGTTTATTTTTCTTTCTTTTATGTCCGATGTCAAGGAGAAAAATAATGTCATGTGCTGGAAATGTGAGCGTGTTTGCATTTTGAGATAATTAGAATTAATGTTAGAGGGCCAAGAGAACGCCAAAAAATCCCTGTGCTTCCCATGTGTGTAAAACATTTTGTAATGACTTTCACTTAATCTGGGAGCCTGGCGGGCTGCCGCAAACCACCTAGATCCAAGTGGCAGAGTTTCTTTGTCAAAAAGAAAAAGCTTACATATTGGAAGTTGGAAATCAGGGCATCAGGAAAACAGAACTCTTCAAATCTCTTTTTCAGTTTGGGGTTTTCCTCCATCTCTGTTTCCTTCTTTTCCTGCTTGGATGCCAGTGCTCCCAGCACTCATGGTGATGATCCCTCACTGCGCAGCTAGTGTAAAGACAGGACTTTTAGAGAAAGGGGCAGAAATGAATCTTCCTTCAGGAGCTGGAAACTCTGGGAACCGGGTGCTGAGCCATCATCTGGGAGATTCATTGAGCGAGGAGGCCCAGACACAATGGTCATTTGTGTGGGGCAGACAGCACTTAACAGGATGTTTGACATTTCAATAGACTGTTTTGCCAACTGTACACACAATGTGAGTCATGCAACAACAAAAAAAATCTCTTGCTTAAAATCTTTCAGTAGCCTTTTGACACCCAGAGGGTAATTCCAAACTGCTAACCTCCTTGGTCTGAGGCCCAAGGCTTTTCTTGCAATAGGTTTTCTTTCACTCCCTGGTTTCATTTTCCTTCTGCTCATCCCACGTACATAGGTCACAGGTGTCAAATACCTTGCCGTGCCTTGAACTCACTGAGCTGGTCCACAGATACCTTTCCTCCATTGGAAACTCTTGCTCATCTTTATGCACAGCCAAAAATTTAACATCTAGTAGATGGTCCATATTTTTACTGAATGGATATCAAAACTCAACTGCAATATCATTTCCTCTGACTCCCCAGTGTGGAATAAGAACTCTATTCTCTGTGCTTCCACAATTCCTCGAATAGGCATTTGGCACAGTGATTCACAACTAGGTGTGACTTTGCATCCCAGGAACTTTTGAGAATGTCTGGAGACAATTTTGGTCAGTACACTGAGGGGATGCTACTGGCATCTATTGGATGAAAATTAGAGATGTTGGCAAACCTTCTGTACTACACAGGACAATCCTCAACAAATAAATATCTGACTCAAGATATCAATAATGCTGAGGTTGAGAAACCCCATTTAGTATTTTATCTTTTGGGATAGTCATCTTAGGGACATCTGTCTACTCTATGAGAGAGGAAGCTCTTTGATATCAAGGACTATATCTTAATTATCTTTGCATTCCCATTATCCTTCAGAATGGTGCAGATGTACATTGTACAAGATGCTCAATGAGTGTTGAATGAAATGGATAGTAGAAGAAAGGAGTAATGCATTGCAGGAGTGTTCTGTTGGGATCATTCTCCAAGGAATTATGAAAAATAACGATATGGCTTGATCCTAGACTTGACAAACTGAAAGATAAGCTCAAAGAAGTCACTCAGTTTCAAGGAAAAGGCATCTCTCCACTTTTATCCACTTCAAGGGGATTTTTTTTTTTTCTTTCCAATGATGCATAGCCAGGAGTGCCATGTTGGAAAGTACCTTCTGCCTTGGGAGACATAGCTTCTACCTCACAGCACTTTCAGACCCTGAACATTCATACTAAAGGTTGATTTCCATTTTTATGCCAGTTCTCAGAATCACGGTCTCTTTGTAACTGGTGTCAGCTACAGTGTTTCAGAATGCCCCATAAATAGGCCCCTTTCAGGAGCTTTTGGAAGAGATATTTTGATACCTCCTCCATGCATATTCACTTGGACTCTAGCCATTTGTCAGGGAAACCATTTGAAAAGGCAATTCGGAAGCCCACCCACATGATCCCAGCAGCTTTTTCTTCTTGCTGATGCTATTAGGCTAAAATTGGTCTGGTTTTGAATTTACCCAACCCCTCTGACTCAATAACTGGATTAAGTTTAGAATAAGAACTTGAAGCAAAATTGTTCAACTGTGAAGTCTTTGCTCATCAGAAACCTTCACAGGAACCTCATCTTCATTTTGCAGTTCTTCCATAGAATTGTGGTTTGCATCAATACGCTACAAGTCAATTATGGTCAAAGTTTGTGTCTACCATTATGAAAATGTGAGGGATACAATTTTCATTTAATGTTTGTTTTCCCAGAAGGGAGACCCTGTTTTGATGAATATCTGAGTTGGGTAATCTTTCAGTTCAGTTCAGTTGCTCAGTCGTGTCCGATCCTTTGTACCCCATGAATTGCAGCACACCAGGCCTCCCTGTCCATCAACAACAGCCGGAGTTTACCCGAATTCATGTCCATCAAGTCAGTGATGATATCCAGCCATCTCATCCTCTGTTGTCCCCTTCTCCTCCTGCCCCCAATCCCTCCCAGCATCAGAGTCTTTTCCAATGAGTCAAATCTTCGCATGAGGTGGCCAAAGTACTGGAGTTTCAGCTTCAGCATCAGTCCTTCCAATGAACACCCAGGACTGATCTCCTTTAGGATGGACTGGTTGGATCTCCTTGCAGTCCAAGAGAATCAAAAGAGTATTCTCCAACACCACAGTTCAAAAGCATCAATTCTTTGGTGCTCAGCTTTCTTCACAGTCCAACTCTCACATCCATACACGACCACTGGAAAAACCATAGCCTTGATTAGATGGACCTTTGTTGGCAAAGTAATGTCTCTGCTTTTCAATATGCTATCTAGGTTGGTCATAACTTTCCTTCCAAGGAGTAAGTGTCTTAATTTCATGACTGCAGTCACCATCTGCAGCGATTTTGGAGCCCCCCAAAATAAAGTCTGACAATGTTTCTCCATCTAGTTCCCGTGAAATGATGGGACCAGATGCCATGATCTTCGTTTTCTGAATGTGGAGCTTTAAGCCAACTTTTTCACTCTCCTCTTTCACTTTCATCAAGAGGCTTTTTAGGTCCTCTTCACTTTCTGCCATAAGGGTGGTGTCATCTGCATATCTGAGCTTATTGATATTTCTCCCAGCAATCTTGATTCCAGCTTGTGCTTCTTCCAGCCCAGTGTTTCTCATGATGTACTCTGCATAGAAGTTAAATAAGCAGGGTGACAATAAACAGCCTGACATACTCCTTTTCCTATTTGGAACCAGTCTGTTGTTCCATGTCCAGTTCTAACTGTTGCTTCCTGACCTGCATACAGGTTTCTCAAGAGGCAGGTCAGGTGGTCTGGTATTCCCATCTCTTTCAGAATTTTCCACAGTTTATTGTGATCCACACAGTCAAAGGCTTTGGCATAGTCAATAAAGCAGAAATAGATGTTTTTCTGGAACTCTCTTGCTTTTTCGATGATCCAGTGGATATTGGCATTTTGATCTCTGGTTCCTCTGCCTTTTCTAAAACCAGCTTGAACATCTGGAAGTTCACGGTTCACATATTGCTGAAGCTTGCCTTGAATTTTGTGCATTACTTTACTAGCGTGTGAGACGAGTGTAATTGTGCGGTAGTTTGAGCATTCTTTGGCATTGCCTATCTTTGGGATTGTAATGAAAACTGACCTTTTCCAGTCCTGTGGCCACCGCTGAGCTTTCCAAATTTGCTGGCATACTGAGTGCAGCACTTTCACAGCATCATCTTTTAGGATTTGAAATAGCTCCACTGGAATTCTATCACCTCCACTAGCTTTGTTCGTAGTGATGGTTTCTAAGGACCACTTGACTTCACATTCCAGGATGTCTGACTCTAGGTGAGTGATCAAACAATCATGATTATCTGGGTCATGAAGATCTTTTTTGTACAGTTCTTCTGTGTATTCTTGCCACCTCTTCTTATTATCTGCTGCTTCTGTTAGGTCCCTACAATTTCTGTCCTTTATTGAGCCCATCTTTGCATGAAATGTTCCCTTGGTATCTCTAATTTTCTTGAAGAGATCTCTAGTCTTTCCCATTCTGTTGTTTTCCTCTATTTCTTTGCATTGATCACTGAGGATGTCTCTCATCTCTCCTTGCTGTTCTTTGGAACTCTGCATTCAGATGCTTATATCTTTCCTTTCCTCCTTTGCTTTTTACTTCTCTTCTTTTCACAGCTATTTGTAAGGCCTCTCCAGACAGCCATTTTGCCTTTTTGCATTTCTTTTTCTTGGGGATCTTCTTGATCTCTGTCTCCTGTACAATGTCACAAACCTCTGTCCATAGTTCATCAGGCACTCTGTCTAGCAAATCTAGTCCCTTAAATTTAGTTCTCCCTTCGACTGTAAAATCATAAGGGATTTGATTTAGGTCATGCCTTGAGAAACAGATGTGTATAAGAGACAGCATTAACAGTAGATGCACAGAACTTGGGGATCTTCTTGATCTCTGTCTCCTGTACAATGTCACAAACCTCTGTCCATAGTTCATCAGGCACTCTGTCTAGCAAATCTAGTCCCTTAAATTTAGTTCTCCCTTCGACTGTAAAATCATAAGGGATTTGATTTAGGTCATGCCTTGAGAAACCTATATGCAGGTCAGGAAGCAACAGTTAGAACTGGACATGGAACAACAGACTGGTTCCAAATAGGAAAAGGAGTACATCAAGGCTATATATTGTCACCCTGCTTATTTAACTTCTATGCAGAGTACATCATGAGAAATGCTGGGCTGGAAGAAGCACAAGCTGGAATCAAGATTGCCAGGAGAAATATCAATAACCTCAGATAAGCAGATGTGAAGAGGAACTAAAAAGCTTTCTTGATGAGAGTGAAAGAGGAGAGTGAAAAAATTGGCTTAAAGCTCAACATTCAGAAAATGAAGATCATGGCATCCGGTCCCATCACTTCATGGGAAATAGATGGGGAAACAGTGGAAACAGTGTCAGACTTTATTTTGGGGGGCTCCAAAATCACTGCAGATGGTGACTGCAGCCATGAAATTAAAAGACGCTTACTCCTTGGAAGGAAAGTTATGACCAACCTAGATAGCATATTGAAAAGCAGAGACATTATTTTGCCAACAAAGGTCCGTCTAGTCAAGGCTATGATTTTTCCGGTAGTCATGTATGGATGTGAGAGTTGGACTGTGAAGAAAGCTGAGTGCCAAAGAATTGATGCTTTTGAACTGTGGTGTTGGAGAAGACTCTTGAGAGTCCCTTGGACTGCAAGGAGATCCAACCAGTCCATTCTGAAGGAGATCAGCCCTCGGATTTCTTTGGAAGGAATGATACTAAAGCTGAAACTCCAGTACTTTTGCCACCTCATGTAAAGAGCTTACTCATTGGAAAAGACATTGATGCTGGGAGGGATTGGGGGCAGGAGGAGAAGGGGACGATAGAGGATGAGATGGCTGGATGACATCACTGACTCAACAGATGTGAGTCTGAGTGAATTCCAGGAGTTGGTGATGGACAGGGAGGCCTGGCGTGCTGCGATTCATGGGGTCACAAAGTGTCGGACACGACTGTGCAACTGAACTGAACTGAATGGTCTAGTGGTTTTCCTTACTTTCTTCAATTTAAGTCTGACATTGGAAATAAGGAGTTCATGATCTGAGCCACAGTCAGCTCCTAGTCTTGTTTTTGCTGACTGTATAGAGCTTCTCCATCTTTGGCTGCAAAGAATATAATCAATCTGATTTTGGTGTCACCCATCTGGTGATGTCCATGTGTTGAGTCTTCTCTTGTGTTGTTGGAAGAGGGTGTTTGCTATGACCAGTGCATTCTTTGGCAAAACTCTACTAACTCTATTATATTCTTTGCAGCCAAAGATAGAGAAGTTCTATACAGCCAGCAAAAACAAGACCGGGAGCTGACTGTGGCTCACATCATGAACCCCTTATTGCCAAATTCAGGCTGAAATTGAAGAAAGTGGAGAAAACCGCTAGACCATTCAGGTATGACCTAAATCAAATCCCTTATGACTATACAGTGGTATTGAGAAATAGATTTAAGGGATTAGGTCTGATAGGCAGAGTGCCTGAAGAACTATGGATGGAGGTTCATAACATTGTACAGGAGGCAGGGATCAAGACCATCCCCAAGAAAAAGAAATACAAAAAGGCAAAATGGTTGTCTGAGGAGGCCTTTCAAATAGCTGTGAAAAGAAGAGAAGCAAAAGGCAAAGGAGAAAAGGAAAGATGTACTCATTTCAGCCCACTCCCCAAACCCATATTTCAAAGTCCCCCTGGTCAGAATCCAAAATCATGGTCCACAGACACGTGACCCTACACCTTTCTCTTCACAAGACTTTCCCAAGCCATGACTATTTTAGACTCCCTCTCTTCACTTTTCCATCATCCAGGCTAGAACTTCTGGAGTTTTCTCTGGTTCTTACTCACCCTCCCTCACCAAATCCATTTCTTCCCTTTCATCTCTTCAATTTAATTAATTATCTTTCTCTCTTAAATTAGGTGCCCCATATCACATGCCCTTACTTTCTAAAATAATATTCTTTCTCAGCTTTTAAAATAGCTTTCTTTCTAGGTTTTTTGACTTAATGTCTCCTCACATTAATGCTAGCTTCCCACTGCAATGTGAATTACTTTTCGGAAACACGCTGTGGAGTGGTAACTGGAAAGTAGAGATGTGTATCTGAGTCTTGAATACATTACCAGGCAACTCTGAGCAAGTTCCCTGCTCTCTCCTATTCTCTTTCTCTGCTGATGTTTCATCTACATTACAGAGTCACTGTGAGTATTAATTAAGGTTACAATTATAAAAGTGTTTTGTAAATGACAAAGTTTTACATAAATACAAATAGAAGGTGACATTTTTACCTAGCAGCCAGTTAACTTTCCTGGCAGTGTTGGTCCCTAGCAATTAGAACACTCAATTAGGCACTGTTCAAGTTCAATGTGGCACCTAAAATGGGGCAAGAAAAGCTTTGAAATGTGTTAAATATAACACTGCTTGTTAAATTGAAATGAAGTGAAAGAAGGGATTCTGACTTTCATTTCTCCCTGCATGTTTGAAGGCAGCAAAATTGTGGAGGTTTAGCTGCTTAGTCGTGTCCAACTCTGTTAACCCATGGACTGTTGCCCACCAGGCTCTTTTGTCCATAGAATTCTCTAGGCAAGAATACTGGAGTGGATTGCCATTTCCTTCTCCAGGAGATCCTCCCAAACCAGAGATTGAACCTGCTTCACCTACACTGGCAGGTGGATTCTTTATCACTGAGCCAGCAGTGAAGCCCCAAGCTTCTTGTTAATGTATTTTAGAACTTAAGTTTCAGGCATTAGTAATGATTAATGCTATTTATATTGATTTTTGAGGTTTTTAAAATTGTTTTTCCAATCATATGATACAATATAAATGAAGGAAGGAAAAAAGCAAAAAAAAAGATATGATTGAAAAACAGTATTGCTTGCAATGTCATCTAAACACACACACACATTCACAGCCACATACTCACTCACACACACACTATTAAGTGTTAGAGAAGAACCTCTGGGACGTAAGATAAAAATGGTTTGGTTTACACTTTTCAGCATTATTAGTGGAAACAAGTGGGCCCACTTCCAAATGAAGCCAAATTTTTAGGTATCATATTTGCTCCTCTAAAATTACCTGAATACAATGATATTCATCATGCAGTTTAACTGCAAAGGTAATGGAGCTGTGCATACGTGAATAAAATGAGAAAGACTTTTCCAGTACGGATCTACAGGGAGAGTCAGAAACCTCAGTCTCTTCCTGTAATTCAGTCGATTCCTTCTCTCTCTCTTATCGTAACTCATCATAATTGAAAAGAGCAAAGGTTACTAGTTTTTAAAAGCTTTGATGGACTACAAACCTGACCACTGGAGTGTGATTTAATTTACATATTTCATTTCAAAACATTTTAAAATTCCTATTTAAATGCTCAGAAGTTAATTTGGTTACAGCCTTTCCACTGACATCTGAAGAAAGGCTAAAATCATTAATTTATTAACTGTTACCAAATGCTGAAAGTCAGATATCATCTTAAGCAAGAAAAGCAAGTGGTATCTTGAATTATTTTAAATATCTTTGTGAGAGGGCAATGAACGTGAATATGACTACTTCTAAGAAGTAAGCCCTAGGTTGACATAAAGGAAACCAGAATTTATTATTTTTTCCCTGGGAAGCCCTAAGAGGTATAAGCAGGCTTCATCATTTTATTTGTCTACACAAAAATAAAATTCAATAAAAGTGGGATATACTGTAGTATTAATAGACAAAATTGTATTTAGTTTAGACATTGCTCCCTGAAATATAAGAAAGCATGTTTTGAAGCAGCAATAAACAAAAAGTATAAAGGCAAGAGGAGAAAGAGATGGCAGAGAATGAGATGGTTAGATAGCATCACCTGCTCAATGAACATGAATTTGACCAAACTCAGGAAGAGAGTGAAATACAGGGAAGCCTGGGACGCTGCAGTCCAAGAGGTCCCAAAGAGTCAGACACGGCTTAGTGATTGGGCAAGAACATATACTCTCTCCTCGGCCACATGCTCTGTCACTGAGTCGTAGCCAACTCTTTCCAACCCTATAGACTATAATACCTCCAGGTTCCTCTGTCCGTCGGATTCTCCAGGCAAGAATACTGAAGTGAGTTGCCATTTCCTCCTACAGGGGATCTTCCTGATCCAGGGACTGAGCCTGCATCTCCTGAGTCTCCTGCACTGGCAGGCAGGTTCTTTACCACTGAGCCACCTGGGAATACCCCTCTGCCCAGACGTGTGCACAAAATGTTAACTTATGATGAATGAATACCAGTGGGACACAGACTTCTTTAGCAAGTTTTGCATTCCCAGTTTCTTGGTAAACCTATTGTTTAAAGTCTTTCTAATAAAATTTTTGTTAGTGTGTGATATTTTCCTCTGGCAGGGTCCATGGGCACATCTACTTTGCCATCTATTCTGCTGTCATTGGAGACAGCCAGGAATGACTCGGGCTTTGATCATTTGGCTGTGGTAAGTTTCATAGAGTCCCCTGAAGTGCAAGGAGATCAAACCAGTCAGTCCTAAAGGAAATCAACTCTGAATACTCATTCAAAGGACTGATGCTGAAGTCGAAGCTCCAGTAATTTGGCCACCTGGTGTGAACAGCCAACTCATTGGAAAAGACCCTCATGCTGGGAAAGACCGAAGACAGGAGGAGAAGGATGATAGAGAGTGAAACAGTTGGATGGCATCACCGACTCAGTGGACGTGAGTCTGAGCAAACACTAGGAGACGGTGAAGGCAGGGAGACCTGGCATGCTGTAGTCCATGGGGTTGCAAAGAGTCGAACAAGACTGAGCGACTGAACACCAACAAAGTTTGATAGATGTCTTTGGTTTTACATCATCTTTATTGGGAGGGCATTCTGCTTCTTGTCTCCCTGATCTGATTGTCACAGCTCACAGCCTCCTCCCATCTGGCCCACCCCTGCATCCTCCCTATCAACATTCTTTGCTTGTTTTTTTTTTTTTTTCCCCTGGGGTTGGTTTCTTCTGGGGAAAATTCTTAGCCATCAAATAGGACTTATTTTCTAAGGTATTGACCTGCTGGACATAGAGTAGATATTCCATTCATCATGGGTCAAGAAATAAATCACAAAATGAAGTTTCCTGCAGCTATGACCAACCTGGCTTGCCAAGAATTTCTAATGATTTGGGAGAACTCTTAAGATATGCAGTTGTTTAAAAATTCAAAATTATTCATGTGCAGGTGTATGTACATGTATTAATATAAATATGCTACACTGTTGTTTTTGTTCAGTCTCCAAGTCACGTTTAAATGTTTGTGAACTCCATGGACTGTAATTCACCAGGTTCCTCTGTCCATGGGATTCTCCAGGCAAGAATATTGGAGTGGGTTGCCATTTCCTTCTCCAAGGGATCTTCTTGGACCAGGGATCAAACCCATGTCTTCTGCATTGGCAGGTAGATTCTTTACCACGGAGACACAAGGGAAACCATATGTTGCATAACATACACCAAATAATACATTACGTGAGAGTGTGTGTGTGTATGAGAATTATAGGTGTCCCTAAATAGATAAACTAACAGGATTTATGAGAAAAGATGGCTGGGGAGGACCATAGAAAACCTATGAATTTTTGCAGCCAAGACACTAAAAGACAGTTGTTGGTACCTAGGGAGGTAACTGGGCAGCTCAGACATGCAGCTTAGCTGCATGACAAGGAGGCTGGTGTTGAGTTGTATGATCACCAAAATTCATCCTGATGGTTAGATTTCATGACTGTCCACATCATGATGTCATGATGTAAAGAAAAATATAAAAGTCTAGAAAATTTTCTGTGGGGTTGTCCATTCATTTCATTCCTATGATTTTGCTTTGATCTGCTCATTTATTTTGTGTGAAATCTTTACGCATTGCACAAAATCTCTTCCAGGTGGATTCTAAAAGAACTTATTTTTAGGAGACTGTAGAAAAACAAAGCTAAGTGTTTTATAATGATTTGTCAGACAACTAGATAACCAAATCGATGATGTGTTTTTTTCTATGATATTATAAAAACACACATCCTCTGGAAAACGAAACCAAAAATTCATGTGGAAAGGTTATCTTAACCATCAGTCTGGTGAGGAGGCACTGGCGAAGAGTACAGAACATCTAATGCACTTTATCATTCCTCATTCTGAACATGAGGGTTTCCAGATTATTTCACTCTTAGTGGATACACTTAGCAATGGTGACTTGGGTGGGGTCAGAGGGCACAGCCTTACCTTTGACCGTCACGTGGACACTCTGGCTGGTGGAGAGTTGGGGCTGGACTAGCACGTTGCAGGTGTACTCCCCTTCATCAACTTCCTTCTGCACATCTGAGAGTTTTAGGGTTCCATTATTCTCAAATGCCACTTGACGGTGGTTGAAAGGAAGCAGATTTGAGTTCTTGTACCATTTGATGGAGTAATATGGATAGCCAATCACACGACAGTGAATGTATGTGTCCCGTCCTGCTATTGCTGTGATATTTTTCATTGGTCGAATACTTGCAGGCCCTGGAGAGACACAGAGAAACTCTTGAAAATAATTTAAGGGTACATTTTATGTGTGGAAATGAGTACACTTTTCCTTGAGTTTAAAAATGTATTTGTTTTCATGTAAGGACATCTTTTTCAATTCAGCAATTTTTTTCTGCATTTGGCATTTTCCACTAAGAAGGTTTTTTTTTTCTTTTCCTTTTCATCTCATTGCCTTCAAATGAATTGAACGAGTGCTAATTATCAACTACTTCTATTTAAAACATTTTGAATTATAAGCTAAAAGGCAATTTAATCAATAAAAAGTAACAAGCTGCACTGAACCATCATATTCAACTGGTGAGACACTGTTAGCAATTCAGCTGTTTAACTCTCTCTCTGTAAAATAGATTGTGAGGATGGAGGTTATGCCATGTTGCACTATGAATGTAAGTTAAGTACCATGTACATGAAGGTCTACCATGAATGTCGTAGAACAGAAGAGGAGGAAGGAGAGAGCATGCAGAGCATAAACCAGGAAAAGAAAGCTCCAGAGGACAAGTTTAAAACAAGAGAACAAGCTGACTAAGGAAACCAAAATGCCATTTCCAACAGTGATCCAGTCACTGCCATTCCTCAGTGGGAAGCAAGAGGGCAGGAGACAAGGAAGCGACATTAATCCGGTCTGGCATTCCAAGACTGGGCTCGGTGCATGCAGAAACCTCCTTCTCCGCTACAATGAGTCATGTGTGTTTTTTGAGGAGTTGATTCGACAAGCACCTCTTACGTTTATTCGAGCCTGGTAGAGGACGACGCCCGCCGAGTTGTTGGCCGTGCAGCGATAGACACCCCCGTCGCGGACCTGAGAGCTGGAGATGTTCAGGTAGCTGACCACGTTGCCCTCCGACGTGATCATCTGGCTGATGCGGTGGCTGCCGCCCTTGAGGATGGGGTCGTCGTCCAGGGTCCACGTGATCGTGGGCAGTGGCGTTCCCTTCACGTTGCACATCAGGGAGACGGCCTCTGCTGGACTCACCACTTTCTCACTAAAGGCGGAAATGATTTTGGGAGTTCCATCTGCAGGAAGACAAATCACGCAGGGAAGTGGCACATATGCATAATTAAAGGGCTTCCGAGTATGTTTATTGGATGATTAGAGGGTGGGTGGAGTGGCTATCAAACGCCCCTCAAAAGACTGGTTTTATTGATAAAGCTAAGTTCCACGTAGGACAACATTTCAGTTTCAAAATAAGTAAATGGAGACTTAGCTAGCTTTAATCTCTCTCTCCTCTATTTCTTGATTGTCATAATCATGCAACTCAGATGTTCATGATAAAGAATGTCATCTCCCAAGAAGTTTATAATTCAGAACTGTTATGTCCCCACATAACAGTTCTGAAGGGGACGACCGAGGATGAGATGGCTGGATGGCATCACTGACTCGATAGATGTGAGTCTGAGTGAACTCTGAGAGATGGTGATGAACAGGGAGGCCTGGCGTGCTGCGATTCATGGGGTCGCAAAGAGTCGGACATGACTGAGCGACTGAACTGAACTGAACTGAACTGACTGATGTCCCCACCCAAAGTTGTAAACAGAGGAAATGCACACACCTCCATGGCTAATTTAGCTTTCTACTTCCTCCGAGTTAATTAGGGATTGCTCAATGGGGAACTGTTAAGAGGAAGAAAGAACTAAGACATTGATTATCTCTCTGTCATTTTCTCATTTTCTCATAAGGAATCATCTTTTATAGTTTTAATGATAAATAATGATAACTGAATGTGAATTTTCATGAAGGCCCTGAGAATGGTAAAACCTATATCAAGTTAGACCCTTTCAGTGTTATTAAATGTCTCCATAAGTATCTTTTCTTTTTTAAAAAACAGCATTCTATGATATTAACCAGTTTTGAAGGCACATGGTGCTCTGCTTAGATTTATTCTATATGCTATTGTTTAATATTGGATTTATGTAATTGTTTTACTGCACAGTATTGATGTCCTTTGCACAGTTAGCAGTAAATAAAAATGAGCATTTAAAATTGCTAAAAAAAAAATTTATTTTACTGAAGCATAGTTGATTTATTAGTTTCTGCTCTACAGCAAAGTGATTCGGTTATACATACATATGTTATTTTTCAGATTCTTTTCCATTGTGGCTTATCATAGGATACTGAGTTCCCTGTGCTATACAGTAGGACTTCACTGTGTATCCATCCTATTTGTTGTTGTTCAGGCGCTCAGTCGTATCCAGCTCTTTGTGACCACCGGGACTGCAGCACACCAGGCTGCCCTGTCTTTCACTATCTCCCAGAGTTTGCTCAAACTCATGCCAATCGAATCCACCCTTTATGTACTGATACATAGTTTGTATCTGCTAATCCTGAACTCCCAATCCATCCCTCTCCGACTCTCCTTCCCTGTGGCAACCACCAGTCTGTTCTCTATGCCGGTGAGTCTGTTCCTGATTCATGGATAAGTTTATTTATGTCACACTTTAGATTCTGTAAGTATTATAAGTAAAGTGAAAAGTGAAGTCACTCAGTCGTGCCCGAATCTTTGTGACCCCATGGACTGTAGCCTACCAGGCTCCCTGTCCATGGGATTCTCCAGGCAAGAGTACTGGAGTGGGTTACCATTTCTTTCTCCAGGAGATCTTCCCCACCCAGGGATCAAACCAGGGTCTCCCGCATTGCAGGCAGATGCTTTACCATCTGAGCCACCAGGGAAGCTCATTATAAGTAAGGTGGTCATTAATTTATCTGGGATACTTCTGAGAATAAAACTGATACTAGGAGAACAGACGCAACTCATGACCGGCCCAGGAAAACAAGGAGATTAATCTTAGGAATATTTCCATAGAAATTTCCAATGTTTTTGACAAAGACCAAATTTTCATATTCCATTATTTTTTTAAAATCATGTATTAAAATACCTCCTTAAGGTTATATTCTATGTGCTGTGCTGTGCTTAGTCGCTCAGTCATGTACGACCTTTGTGAGCTCATGGACTGTAGCCTGCCAAGCTCCTCTGTCCATGGGGATTCTCCAAACAAGAATACTGGAGTGGGATGTCATGCCCTCTTCCAGGGATCTTCCCAGCCCAGGTATTGAACCCAGGTCTCCCGCATTGCAGGCAGCTTTTTTACCAGCTGAGCTACCAGGGAAGCCCAAAGTTATATGCTAGTAACAACAAATGCATTTTTAAAAAATGTATATTAGGCCTCCCTTAGAGAGATACAGGGCCTCCCAGGTGGCACTAGTGGTAAAGAATCTGCTGCTAATGCAGGAGATGCAAGAGACACAGGTACAATCCCTGGGTCTGGAAGATCCCCTGGAGGAGGAAATGGCAACACACTCCAGGATTCTTGCCGGGAAAATTCTATGGCCAGAGAAGCCTGGCGTCTATAGTCTATGGGGTCAAAAAGAGTCAACACAACTATACGACGGAGCACATACACATTAGAATGATGCACACATATTAGAGAAAAATGTGTGAAAGTCAAAAGAATGGAAAGTTACCAATGTATCTCCCAGCTTTAGGCATATAAATCAACATTGTGACTTTTTTTTTTTCCAGGCATAAATATATCATTTTGACAGAACTATGATCACATGCAACTGGATTTCTGTGTCTAGTAATAAACTTTGATAACGGAGATATTTTTTTTAATTGGTGCAAATTGAAAGTTAATGATTAACGGAATTTTTAAAAACTTTTTAACTTAAATTATAACAATTACATGTATTCACTGCTGAAAATTTGAAAGCATAGATAAGCAAAAGAAAAGTTAGAAACAAAAGGGAGAGGATTTATATATACCTATGGCTGATTCATGTTGAGATTTGACAGAAAACAGCAAAATTCTGAAAAGCAATTATCCTTCCATAAAAGATAAATTATTTTTAAAAAAACAGAAAAAAAATTATAAAGCTCTCTTGCAATTCCATTACCGAAGGTAAGTGTTTTACCATCTTTTCATTTGCAAATTGCTGAATCTTAACTTCATTCCAGCTCACGTTTTGGGAGGCTGAAGAAGGCTTTCAAGTATATTTTTTTCAGGGTCAGATTCTTAGATTACAAACATTTCTCTTTTACTATCAAAGATGACATAAATAACTTCATAATATTAACATAGAAAATCTGCACTTTAGCCCTGAGAACCCTGCAGACATGACTTCAACGTGCTCTACATTTAATTTACAGAGAAGTTAGATGTCATTCTGATCATAATTCTTTGTATATGAGCAATCGTTGATGCTTGAGAATGTTGAAGTTAATTTATTTGAACTTACAACTCAACATATTTTGTCAGGAGGTGTTTAGCTATAAATTTCTTTTCACTGATTTTTACACTAAGCATTGAACTGTCAAGTTTTATTTTTAAATCTATTGGGAAAGTTTTCTTCACTTATGCTTTTATTTTTGTAGATAAAGTTTAACTACAGCTAAATGTATCTTAAGAGTACCAACAGAATGAATTTTGTTAAATAAATACACCTATGTAAGCACAAGGCTTTATATTGTCACTCTGCTTATTTAACTTCTATGCAGAGTACATCATGAGAAACGCTGGGCTGGAAGAAGCACAAGCTGGAATCAAGATTGCAGGGAGAAATATCAATCACCTCAGATATGCAGATGACACCACCCTTATGGCAGAAAGTGAAGAGGAACTAAAAAGCTTCTTGATGAAAGTGAAAGAGGAGAGTGAAAAAGTTGGCTTAAAAGTCAACATTCAGAAAACTAAGATCATGGCATCTGGTCCCATCACTTCATGGGAAATAGATGGGGAAACAGTGGAAACAGTGTCTATTTTGGGGGGCTCCAAAATCACTGCAGATAGTGATTGCAGCCATGAAATTAAAAGACACTTACTCCTTGGAAGGAAAGTTATGACCAACCTAGAGAGCATATTGAAAAGCAGAGACATTACTTTGCCAACAAAGGTCCATCTAGTCAAGGTTATGGTTTTTCCTGTGGTCATGTATGGATGTGAAAGTTGGACTGTGAAGAAATATGAGTGCTGAAGAATTGATGCTTTTGAACTGTGGTGTTGGAGAAGACTCTTGAGAGGTCTTGGATGGCAAGGAGATCCAACCAGTCCATCCTGAAGGAGATCAGTCCTGGGTGTTCTTTGGAAGGACTGATGCTAAAGCTGAAACTCCAATACTTTGGCCACCTCATGTGAGGAGTTGACTCATTGGAAAAGACTGATGCTGGGAGGGATTAGGGGCAGGAGGAGAAGGGGATGACAGAGGATGAGATGGCTGGATGGCATCACCGACTTGATGGACATGAGTTTGGGTGAACTCCGGGAGTTGGTGGTGGACAGGGAAGCCTGGCGTGCTGCAATTCATGGGGTCGCAAAGAGTCGGACACGACTGAGCCACTGAACTGAACTGAAGCACAAAATGAAGAAGATGAGAGTCATTTCTATCACCTCCCAGCATGTTGCCAGGGGTTCTTTCAAGCAGTCTCTACCCGCCACATGCACTCTTCGGATTCCTATCACCATGCATGACTTCAGCCTGTTCTTGGCTTCAAATCATGTTTGTGTGTGCCCTACATATACTCTGTCACAACCAGAGTACAGTTAGTAAAATTAGGAGCTGCAACTTTGGAACCGTGGTGTTATCTAATGCAGAGTCTGTCCATTGACCAGTTATGTCCCTTACAGCTGTTTTTCCCAGTCCAACCATTATCATGCCTTACATTTATTTGCGGTGTCTCATTAGTCTCTTTTAATCTGTAACATTCTTCAGTTTCTACTCAATTCTTGACTTTGACATTTTTGAAGAATTACTTTCTAGCCAGTTGTTCAAATCCAATTTGCTATTTCCTTGTGATTAGATACAGATTTTGCATTATTGAACAAATGCTATGGAAGTACTATTGTTTTTTTGTGTGTGTTTATTGGCCGTTTGTGTATTTCTTTTCATGAAATGTCTGTTCAAATCTTTTTTTCCATTTTTATGTTACACTATTTTTCTTTGGTATTGATTGGTAGCAGTTCTTTATGTCTACTGAATACATGTATATGCACATACATGTACATATATACATACAAACTGAATATGATGTACATATATATGTACATACATGTACATATATACATACAAACCAAATATGATGAATATACACACATATATACAAGTCAGGACAAATTTACTTTTACATGTATATAGATCAGATTACATCCCTGGTGGCTCAGACAGTAAAGAGTCTGCCTGCGATGAAGGAGACCCGAGTTCAATCCCTGGGTTGGGAAGATCCCTTGGAGAAGGAAATGGAAACCCATTCCAGTATTCTTGCCTGGAAAATCCTATGGACAAAGGAGCCTGACAGGCTACAGTCCATGGGGTCGCAAAGAGTTGGACACAGCTGAGCGACAAACACTTTCAGGTCAGGTTAAATTACATATAATGTTTGTCAGACATATGTATATATATAGTATACATTATATATAAAGGCATGTACTATTTTCTCTCATTTCATATTTGCCTTTTCATTTTCCTTACATGTATATTAATATATGTGTATATGCAAATTTTATAGTTTTAATCACCTATGAGAAGTTAAAATTACAATTATTCAGATAAAATGGAGGAAACTTGCAACAGATAATCTCAAAAATTTAATTTATATTCTGTCCTTTGTGTACTTTTATGTATGCTAAAAACTATAGTAAAATGATGTAATGTTATAATTTGTCAGTTGTTATTTAGAAAAATGCAAAAATAGGAAGTCAAGAAACACCTGGAGTAACAGGCAAATTTGGCCTTGAAGTACAGAATGAAGCAGGACAAAGGCTAATAGAGTTATGCCAAGAGAATGCACTGGTCATAGCAAACACCCTCTTCCAACAACACAAGAGAAGACTCTACACATGGACATCACCAGATGGTCAACACCAAAATCAGATTGATTATATTCTTTGCAGCCAAAGATGGAGAAGCTCTATATAGTCAGCAAAAACAAGACTGGGAGCTGACTATGGCTCAGATCATGAACTCCTTATTGCCAAATACAGACTGAAATAGAAGAAAGTGGAGAAAACCGCTAGACCATTCAGGTATGACCTAAATCAAATCCCTTTTGATTATACAGTGGAAGTGAGAAATAGATTTAAGGGACTAGATCTGATAGAGTGCTTGATGAACTATGGATGGAGGTTCGTGACACTGTACAGGGGACAGGAATCAAGACCATTCCCAAGAAAAAGAAATGCAAAAAAGCAAAATGGCTGTCTGGGGAGGCCTTACAAATAGCTGCAAAAATAAGAGAAGCAAAAAACAAAGGAGAAAAGGAAAGATATACCCATTTGGATGCAGAGTTCCAAAGAACAGCAAGGAGAGATAAGAAAGCCTTTTTCAGCTATCAATGCAAAGAAATAGAGGAAAAGAACAGAATGGGAAAGACTAGAGATCTCTTCAAGAAAATTGGTGATACCAAGGGAACATTTCATGCAAAGATGGGCTCAATAAAGGACAGAAATGGTAGGGACCTAACAGAAGCAGAAGATATTAAGAAGAGGTGGCAAGAATACACAGAAGAACTGTACAAAAAAGATCTTCATGACTCATATAATCATGATGGTGTGATCACTCACCTAGAGCCAGACATCCTGGAATGTGAAGTCAAGTGGGCCTTAGGAAGCATCACTATGAACAAAGCTAGTGGAGGTGATGGAATTCCAGTTGAGCTGTTTCAAATCCTGAAAGATGATGCTGTGAAAGTGCTGCACTCAATCTGCCAGCAAATTTGGAAAACTCAGCAGTGGCCACAGGACTCGAAAAGGTCAGTTTTCATTCCAATTCCAAAGAAAGGCAATGCCAAAGAGTGCTCTAACTACCGCACAATTGCACTCATCTCACANGCTGTGAAAGTGCTGCACTCAATCTGCCAGCAAATTTGGAAAACTCAGCAGTGGCCACAGGACTGAAAAAGGTCAGTTTTCATTCCAATCCCAAAGAAAGGCAATGTCAAAGAATGCTCAAACTACCGCACAATTGCACTCATCTCACACGCTAGCAAAGTAATTCTCAAAATTCTCCAAGCCAGGCTTCAACAGAATGTAAACCATGAACTTACAGATGTTCAAGCTGGTTTTAGAAAAGGCAGAGGAACCAGAGATCAAATTGCCAACATCCATTGGATCCTTGAAAAAGCAAGAGAGTTCCAGAGAAACATCTACTTCTGCTTTGTTGACTATGCCAAAGCCTTTAACTGTGTGGACCACAACAAACTGTGGAAAATTCTGAAAGAGATGGGAATACCGGGCCTGCCTCTTGGGAAATCTGTATGCAGGTCAGGAAGCAACAGTTAGAACTGGACATGGAACAACTGACTGGTTCCAAATCAGGAAAGGAGTATGTCAAGGTTGTATATTGTCACTCTGCTTGTTTAACTTATATGCAGAGTACATCATGAGAAATTCTGGGCTGGATGAAGCACAAGCTGTAATCAGGATTGCTGGGAGTAATATCAATAACCTCAGATATGCAGATGACACCACTCTTATGGCAGAAAGCGAAGAAGACCTAAAGAACCATCTTGATGAAAGTGAAAGAGGAGAGTGAAAATGTTGGCTTAAAACTCAACATTCTGAAAATTAAGATCATGGCATCTGGTCCCATCACTTCATGGCAAATAGATGAAGCAATGGAAACAGTGACAAACTTTATTTTTTGGGGGGGCCCAAATCATTGCAGATGGTGACTGCAGCCATAAAATTAAGAGACATTTGCTCCTTGGAAGAAAAGTTATGACCAACCTAGACAGCATTTTAAAAAGCAGAGACATCACTTTGCCAACAAAGGTCTGTCTAGTCAAAGCTATGGTTTTTCCAGTGGTCATGTATGGATGTGAGAGTTGGATTGTAAAGGAAGCTGAGCACCAAAGAATGGATGCTTTTGAACTGTGGTGTTGGAGAAGACTGTTGAGAGTCCCTTGGACTGCAAGGAGCTCCAACCAGTCTATCCTAAAGGAAATCAGTCCTGAATATTCACTGGAAGGACTGATGCTGAAGCTGAAACTCCAATACTTTGGGCACCTAAACCAAAGAATTGATTCATTTGAAAAGACCCTGATGGTGGGAAAGATTGAAGGCAGGAGGAGCAGGGGATGACAGAGGATGAGATGGTTGGATGGCATAACTGACTCAATGGACATGAGTTTGAGTAAACTCCGGGATTAGTGATGGACAGGGAGGCCTGGTGTGAAACAGTTCATGGGCTTGCAAAGAGTCGGACACGACTGAGTGACTGAACTGAACTGAACTGAGAAGCTTGTGCAGGCGGGAGGAACTGTTTCCTGCCCACTGGTGGATGGAGGTGGGTCTTGTCCTTCTGGTGGGCAAGGGCAATTCAAGGGGTCTGTTGACTGCAGCTGTGGGCTCAGGAAGAGTTTGCACAGCCTGTCTACTCATGGGTGTTCTTCCCCTCTTGGTTGGTTGGCCTGAGAGGTTTCAGGAGTGGAAGCTGTTGAGTGGGGCCTGGTCTTGGTGAGCAAATGGTGGCCTCCAGCAGGGCTCACGCCAAAGAGGACTCCTCAGAACCGCTGCCACTAGCGTCTTTGTCCCGCAGTGAGTCGTAGTTGTGTCCTGCCTCTGCACGATACTCGCACGTAGGTCTGGCCCAGGCTCTTAGAAGGTCACTGCTGTTTTCCCTGGGTCCTAGTGTACACCCAGGGTGTATACCAGTGTTCACCTAGGGTGAACTTGTGTGCACCCTCTTAGAGTGGAGTTCTTATTTTCTCCAGTTCAGTGGAATTCCTGCAATCAAACGCCTCTGGGCATCAAAGTTAGATGCTCTTTGGATTCCTCCTCCCAATGCTTAAGATCCCCCCACCAGGTTTGGAGCCCAGCTTGGGGCTCAGAACTTTCATTCTTGTGGGGGAACCTCTGTGATGTGATTATTTTCCCATTTGTGAGTTGCCCATTCTGGGAGAGGAGGTATGGGATTTGATTTTATCACCGTTGCACCCTCCGACTGTCTCGTGGCTTCTTCTTTGTCTTTGGATGTAGGATATCTTTTGTGGTATGTTTCAGTGTTTTATTTATTTTTTTTGTCAATTGTTGTTTAGCAGTTAGTTCTGATTTGGGTGTTTTCATGAGATGAGGTGAGCTCATGTCCTTCTCTGGCATTGCTATTTTTAAGAGTTTGTGCCTAACAATTTAAAGACCTCTAGCCACTTTTCTTCCTTGGAAGAAAAGTTATGTCCAACCTAGATAGCATTTTCAAAAGCAGAGACATTACTTTGCCAACTAAGGTCCGTCTAGTCAAGGCTATGGTTTTTCCTGTGGTCATGTATGGATGTGAGAGTTGGACTGTGAAGAAGGCTGAGCGTCGAAGAATTGATGCTTTTGAACTGTGGTGTTGGAGAAGACTCTTGAGAGTCCCTTGGACTGCAAGGAGATCCAACCAGTCCATTCTGAAGGAGATCAACCCTGGGATATCTTTGGAAGGAATGATGCTAAAGCTGAAACTCCAGTACTTTGGCCACCTCATGCGAAGAGCTGACTCATTGGAAAAGACTTTGATGCTGGGAGGGATTGGGGGCAGGAGGAGAAGGGGACGACCGAGGATGAGATGGCTGGATGGCATCACTGACTTGATGGACGTGAGTCTGAGTGAACCCCGGGAGATGGTGATGAACAGGGAAGCCTGGCGTGCTGCGATTCATGGGGTCGCAAGAGTCGGACACGACTGAGCGACTGAACTGAACTGAACTGAACTGAGCCACGTGTACTTGGAGAAAGAGAGTTTCCTGAATCTTGTTCTTTTGCTTACTCTCTTATTTTTCTCCCACAGGGGAAGTCTTTAAGTAGGTAAAATAAACCAGGTGAAGGCATCTTAGGGTCTGGGAATGTGAGTGTCAAACAACCCCTCTTCCTGCTCTTCTCTTGCTGGTGTTTTTGGTGGTGGTATTTTTAGGCTAACTGGTAAACTTTAGGTTCATTTTTTTGAAATAAAAAATTTCAGTAGTGAAATAGGGTTCGTGTTCTGAAGGAGTTTTTGTAAGAATTAAATAAGAACATATAAACAAAGCATGGCCCATAGCAAGTTCTCAAAAACTACAGTTATTAGCGTGAACCCTTCCATAATTCTTGCTATTCTGACCAGCCCCCAGTAGAGCCTGGTTATAGAAGATGGCAAAGGTCAGAGCTGTGGGAAGATAAGGGGTGACTTAGTGTTTTGTGACGAGGCAGAAGATGCAGTTTCAGAAGAGAAATGAAGTGAAGCCCTTGGGATTGCTGATGCGGACATCTTGCAGCCCTTGTTTCGCTCCTCTGGGGAGGAGGCAGGCAGCCACGTGGTCTGCATCGTGAACCCCACCATGGAAGGACTGACTGTCTTCAGTGAGCCAGACTTGCACGTGCCAGCAGCCTGGCTTCTCCAGAACGAGTATAGACCTGGACGTGTTTCTTGGCATATGAAAGTCAGGAAAGCACACAGGTTATTCTTACAGAAAGCCAGAAAGCTCTGGTTTTTTACAGGAGATGCTTGTTCAGTTCTTGAATGAAGATGTATGAAATTCTTTTTTTTTTTTTAAGGTTATTTTTAAAGTATTTATTTTTGGCTGTGCTTGCAGCTAGTGGGCTCTAGAGCATGGGCTCAGCAGTAATGGCTCATGGGCTTAGTTGCTCCATGGCATGTGGAATCTTCCCAGACCAGGGATTGAACTCGTGTGTCCTGCGTGGGCAGGTAGATTCTTATCCATGGTACCCCCGGGGAAATCCAAAGGTGTATGAAATTCTTGAGCAGTATTAGTAAGATATTGCCGTCTCTGATCATATCCTTTTTGGAAAGAGCAAAAATAAAGCTCTCAAGGCTACATCAGATCCTCAGATCCACTGTTTTTTAAAAGATATCTTTCCTGAGACCTCCAGGCCATACCCATCTCTGTGGTGTCTGTAAGTCAGTCAGTTTCTTGCTTTTTTTTTTTTTTTCTTTCTTTCTAGGTTATTCTGTCTCCTGGTTTGTGTTTTAGTTCTCAGGTTTGGGGGCTTCTGGAAGCTTGTTTGACCTCTTGTTTTTATTTGAGCCGAACCCCTCCTGTGGAGGAGTGGGTCTTGAGGATTCTTTTCAATATTTGATCCCAGGGGTAATTTTTGTTTTACAGAAATCATTCTGTCTTATGAACTTCATTTTAAAGGCTACTTTAGATCTTTCTGGAGCTAGGTAGGACTTATGTCATAAGGAGAGAAATTGATGTACTATTTTCTTTTAAGGTTGATAGACATTATTTCATCAAATCCAAGATTTCATCCTTTGTATATACCACCCTTGTATATACCACTAAGAATACTGCCAACTAAACAGGTCACCTGTTCATTTACAAACATCCTGATTTCAGAGAAGTGAAAAAATATGTTTAAAAATTGGCAAGATGTGATGTACAAAATTGGGTTGGCTGGAATTAGGAGTTAAGAGTTTAGTTAGGCAAGCAGACGTTTATTCCCCTGGTGCTTTTATACCATGTCTGACACCCAACACTGAACTTCTCATTGTCACTCGATACCCGCTTTACTGCCTGACTCCCCGCCAGGTGCTGGTTGGTGCAGCGTTAAGTCCAGTTGTCTCGGCCAGAAATCTGAATGTGACACGGCTCCTCCCTGGCCTTCCCTCCCATGCCTAGCCTCCCATTAGTTGCTTCTGCCTCTTGAATGTCTATCCTGCTCTTCTCAATGCCCCAGCCTCACATTGCCCTGCTGCAGGCCACCACCGTCTCTCACCTCGATGGCCCAGGAGCCTCCGGCTGGTCCCTCTGCACCCAGTCACCCTCTCCATTTGATTCTCCGCATGGCAGTCCGTCGGATCGTGTCTGTGCCTGGCGTGTGCCCTTCTGTGCTCTTTGCTATCTTAGGGATGATGCCCATGCTCTCCTCCGCTCAGGCCCAGCCCCCTGAACTTCTTTCAGTCCCTGGCATCCGTGCCCCAGACTCTTTCTCACTCCCTCCCCGGCCCCTGCTGTGCTGAAGGCTCTACCAGTCCCCTCTGCACACGAAGCCCCCACGCAGACTCCCTCCATAAGCTTCATCAGATTCCCTCCCACTTGCTTCAGCAGCCACGCCACCGAGTCCCCTACCGGCGCGCCAACCCCGTTGTGGGGTGACTCTTGTCGTCACCGCCTGATTCCGTGTCTGTGTCCCTCCTGGAACGTCCTGTTTTGCTCACCCACACGGTGCCTGCAGCACCATCAGCACTGTTTGGTTGAAAGAATACTCAGTTCGTCTTCATTTTGCAATGGAAATGCAGAGGTTCACCAGTTTGCCTGGACTTAAGATGGAAGCCCAGGTCCACCAAACCCGTGAGTTTTCCGTCTAGCTGCAGATGCACAGAGCTTGGAAGGCAAAACCTGGCCCATGGGCTTCTGCGTGAGCTCACCTCCCTGCATCAGCCTCATTTGGTTTCAGCATCTCTCAGACCTGCTGCATCACCTCTGCAGGTGGCAGTGAATTAATTACTCCATCTGAAGGGTTGACAGTCCGTAATTGCTCAGTCGGTTTTTCCTTTCTCTCCCTGTTTGTGAGTGAGAGAGATAAGGTGTTGAATAGCTGGCGGTGTCCCCAGAGCTGGGGGCATTCCCGCTGTGGGGGTGGCCCCATCGCTTTGCTTATAATGTGTCGTTAGCATTGTGCCTCGATTTTGATTTTTTTTTTTCCAGCCAGCTTACAATCCTGATGTCACAGTCCTGTGACACTGCAGGGCTTTCCTCAGCAGATGGAAGTGGCGGCCCCAGGGTACAGTTTCTGGTGACTTCCTGCCGTGGCCCTGGCTCCGGGCTGAGCATCTCTGGTGGACTGTGTGGGAAGTTTTTTTTTTTAATGGTTGAAATGGAGTGTTGGTTGGTATGGAGACCGCCAGTGGTGGCTGCTTGGGTTTCTGGGAGGGTCTGCTTCCAGTCTCGGGGAAGTTTTCCCAGGGAACTGAGCAGAGAGACTGCTTGTTTGCTATCAAGCACATGTGCAGCAGCTTCTGTGTACAGGGCCCAGAGGAGGCCCCCCAGGGAGAGGGGAGATGGAAAGACACAGGGCTTTGGGGTTGGACAGGCTCAGCTGTGTTCTCCTGGCCCTGGTTAGCGGCATGCTGTTGCGTCAGGGGCTCATGAGCTTGCTGTTTCTGTCCTCTGCGATAGCAGGGTGACAGTAACTTCATGGACCAGATAGAGTGTCTTTAGTTGTAAAGAGGACCTGTTATTACCGCCCATAAAAAACCTCCCCAGCTAGGATGGGTCCCCTTCACCTGTGGCTCCTGGTGGCTGGTTCGCTCAGTGGCTCCGTGGGACGCCCTTGTGGCAGCCTCCGTGCATTGCTTGTCCCAGCCTCCCAGTTTTCCTCTTGGTGCCCAAACGACTGCATCGCAGACAAAGCCCAAAGTCAGAAGAGGGGTCTCTTCCTTGTGCCTCTGATTAAGAGCGGGAAAGATCCTCCCAGAAACCCCCCAATAGGCTTTTTTCTCAAGTCTTAATGGACAGAATTGCCACGGGTGGCCCATCCTATCCAGTCCCTGCTGAGAACAGTGGAGTTACCAGGATTGGCCAAGACTTACCTGTGGGGCTGCATCACCCCCTTCCTGTCCTTGTACCAGGCTCCCAAACCTGAACAAAACTGAAGGATGTAGCTAGTGGTACATCACACTCAGGGGGTGTCAGTGTGGTGCCCCCAGGAACAAACCAGACACAGTAGAAGGGCCAGCCCTCCTCCTCTGCCCTCTCTGGACAGAGTCTGCAGACTCCACCTGGGAAAGGACTGTCCCCCTGGGAGTTAAGCAGGCCATGGAGGTGACAGTCACGTTCCTTTCAGGGTTTGAGGAGGTGGCCACTGAAATTAAACTCTAGTCACAGCCTTGGTGGGATTGTTTTGCCAGGTCTATAGACTGGAGGAGGCTGACTATCAAAAGAGAAGCTGACTTTGCTGCTTGATGAAATGTCAGGAGAGCAAAGCCAGTTTACAAGCAATGTGCATGGACCTGATCTCCACAGCCTTTCTGATTTTTCTGCTATACAACTGGTTGGCGAACAGGCACTTCTCCTTTTAACTGCGGTGTTAGCCAATAAATCAAAACACTTTGGGAGAAATACTTAAATTACTAAAGCCTTAATTGTCAGGACGTAACTAGGTTTCTGTGGGTTAGTAATTCTTGCTTAATACTCTCGCAGTAGCAGGCCTGCCACCATCTTGGGGCTCTGCATAATGTCCCAATCTCTGTTCCTAGAGAGATGGTAGGTCTTGTACAGTTTCTTCAGAGTGCCTTTGCCTTTAGCCTCTTGCATCAGTCTTTAGAGCCACATAGTGGAAAGAGCACTGGTCTGATAGTCAGAAGCTGTGTGCCATGGGATTCCAACCAGTCTGTAACCTCTGAAGGGTGCAGTCTCCCTTTCTCGGCACAGGGTTGGATTAGATCCGAGTGANTGCCTTTAGCCTCTTGCATCAGTCTTTAGAGCCACATAGTGGAAAGAGCACTGGTCTGATAGTCAGAAGCTGTGTGCCATGGGATTCCAACCAGTCTGTAACCTCTGAAGGGTGCAGTCTCCCTTTCTCGGCACAGGGTTGGATTAGATCTGAGTGATCAGGAACACCTCCCTCCCAGGCCTGTGCAAACTTTGCCAGTCAGTCGTGGTTCTGTTGCTTCTCACTGCTTCCTGGCTTAAGGATTCTAAGACTCAGTCTCAGCCTTAGAATCCTTTCCTGGTGCGTAGACAGCAATCCCTGATGGATCCATCAGAGGTGGTATTCAAGATGAAACTGGTTTCCTACCTTAGAACTAGTCGTCCCCTGGGGCCCTTGTAGTTTCACATTTCTCCCAGAAGACTGGATCAGAGCCGATTGTGCCTACTCTCTTCTGACATACTCTACTTTTTGGAGCAGCTTATCAGAGCTCTGTTTGAAGCCCTGTTCCTCTAGGACATATTACAAAGGAGGATCGTGGCAACAAGGACGCCTTGGTCTTGCTCACTGAGAATCCCCAGCATTTAGCCCAGAACACAGTAGGACCCAGTTGTCTGTGGAGTTACAAGAATGAGTTTGGGGGTGACGGGTCTGCTCAGGAAGCATGCCCCCCCCTTGTCTCCACGGGAGGGGTCCTGGGGGCTGCGTTATGCTTTAGGAAAGAAAACTGCTTCCCTCCTTCTTTTGGATATTATTAGAGTTTTTTTTTTTTTTAATTTTCTTTTTTTTTTTTTAATGTTTAGTTTATTTTACTTTACAATACCGTATTGGTTTTGCCATACATTGACATGAATCCACCATGGGTGTATATGAGATCCCAATCCTGGATCCCCCTCCCACATCCCACCCCATTTCCTCTGGGTTTCTTCTCTGTGGGTTGCATCTGGTTTTCAAAGCCTGAGAAGTGGAGAGAATGGGAGTGAGCGCTTCAGCCTGCGGAGGCGAGGCGGTGGCTTCACGGGGGCTGGGCCTGGGGCGCTTTCAGGTGCCGTGGGAGCCTGTGTTCCTGCTGCCTCCTCTGGCCCACGGCCGGTCCCCAGCAGCCTCGCTGGGCTGGAGCCACACTTTTTACTCATCTTCCCTCCTTGTCCCCCACCTCCAGCAGCTCCTGCCTGGTCTCCCCACTAGCCACCCCAAGAATTACTGGCCTGTATGAATGTAGCTATTTTTTTAGTTGCTTGGAGGGTCTGCTCCCCAGCCTGAAGGCTTACCTGAAGACTCTGGGCATATTTCTGGCCAGCTGGGGGAGGGAACTTGACTTGGCTTCCCCATCATTATTGGAAGGAAAGAAATATTTTCAGATAAGTACATCATGGGTCACTACAGGTGGCCTCTTACCCAGCCCTCACTTGACAGATGTGCAGATGGAGGCTCAGAGGTGAGAGGCAGTGGCCCAGTGAGGAGACGGAAAGCTGGCCCATTGCAGGCTGGCTCTAGGTGCTGGCGTTGCACAGAGCTGTGGGCACACAGAGGAGGGTGATCTCACAGGGCAGCAGGTCAGTGGGGTCAGGAAGGGGTGCTCTTCTCTCCCCCGTTTAGTGTGTACTCTTTTGCCTTACTTCCAGACGTGTTCCTTTGGGTACAGCCCTTTGATGTTGATTATACTACTGCCTCCATGGCCGCCTGTTCTAGCATCAACTTGCCATCTGCAACCTTGGGCGGTCCTTACAAATGTGTGACGAGGCCGAAGAGCATCGAGCTGCTCATTTTTTTTGTGGAAACCTTCTGCTCCATTTCTCTCGGCTATGGCATTGACCCCTGGCTGGACTGGGGAGTGAGTTTTTTCCAACCCTGCCTTCTGGGATTTACATGATAAATTATTCATTTCCCCACCAACTGGATAGGTAGCATAATGCTAATGACAAATTTTTGAATAATTGATATGTTCCTATGATTTAAATGCTAAAGGTCAAAACTTAGAAGGTGAAACCCCCCGACCCCTGATCTCCTGGCCGTCTAGCTCCCTTGTGTCTCTCTCTAAAGAGCTTCTGTCCGTGTTGTTCAGTGGTTCTTAATAGAACCCAGGAGAGATGGAGCAATAGGGATGACCCCAGGAAGGATTTCCTAAGAGCGGCCATCAGAAGATGGGGTCAGAAAAGAGAGGCTGGCACGATACTTGGAGGTTTCCCAGAGGACTTGGATATGGTCCCTCCTTCCAGTCCTCAGCTACCAGTCAGGCCAGACAGGCAAGATACTGATGTGTAGACATGGACGTACTAGAGATAAAGGTCAAAGTCCTGGTGCAGCCTTCAGGAACGCTCACCCAGAGAAGGGAGCCTGCCTTGGTGGGGCTTCTGTGGCTGGCGGGGACTTGTGAAAGACCAGCCTGGCTCTTTCAGCTGTGTGGCTTTGGTTTCTATCTGCTACCTCTCTCGGCCTCCTTGTTCTTCATCTATGAAACCTTGCTCTAGGGCTTTAAACTTTTTGTTCTTTGAACTTTAGTAATCTGAAGATAACCCGTGGATCTCTTTAAATGCATACAGGACACGGCTGAGCACATACACAAGCATATAAAGTAAATGAATTATATGGAAATACTGCTAGCTTCCCCACTTGGGGGCTTCCCTGGTGGCTCAGAGGTTAAAGCGTCTGCCTCCAATGCGGGAGACCCGGGTTCGATCCCTGGGTTGGGAAGATCCCCTGGAGAAGGAAATGGTAACCCACTCCAGTATTCTTGCCTGGAGAATCCCATGGACGGAGAAGCCTAGTAGGCTACAGTCCACGGGGTCGCAAAGAGTCGGACACGACTGAGCGACTTCACCTTCATCTTCCCCACTTGGTGGGTCGAGGTGAGTCCCATCACACAAGGACTCCTGCTCCAAGAGGGCTGGGACCAGGCTCCTCTGAGCTATTCTGTGTCTGGGCCCTGGAGGACCAGTGGAGATGGGGCAGAATTCACTCCAGAGGTTGTTCTGTGAAGACTCCTGTATGAACAGTCCACTGCCTCTGATAATTAGCTTCCCCTCTGTCTTCACCAGCCTCCTCTCTCAATTGAGAATGAGCTGGTTTGTCCAGTGTTCGGTTTCCAAAAGGTGGCAGCACCGTCCTGGGAAACAGAATCCCAGCGACCGGGGTGGGAACTGCCTGCCTGTACGCTGAGCAGCTCTCAGCCGGCCTGCAGGAGGACGTGCCCTGTGACACTCTCCTCCCCAGTCACCCAAATCTCAGCCTGGGAGGTGCACCCTGCCTTTGGTCTGGCTTCTGTTCCCTGTCCCGTGGTGAGGTCACCCTGCAAGGCTATTCTGAGGGCAGGAAGCCTCCCAGGTGCTTGACTGGTCCCCACAAGCATCTCAGGACTGTTCTGTTCTCAGATGTGTAAGGAAATTATGTTTAAGAAAAAGTGACCTTTCCCCCTCCCCTTTCTGGTGTTTGAGGTGGGGGTGCTGGAGGGAGGTGGGCATATTAAGCAATGGAGTCTTGGGTGGTCTAGGCTGAGGTTTAGGAAATGGCAACCCACTCTAGTATCTTTGCCTGGAAAATCCTATGGACAGAAGAGCCTGGTGGGCTACAGTCCACGGGGTCGCAAGAGTTGGATACGACTTAGTGACTAACCCACCACACGTATGTATGTATTTATTTTTGGCTACGTTGAGTCTTCACTGCTGCTCGGGCACTTTCTCACGTGCAGCGTGTGGCAGTACATGGGCTTCTCATTGCAGTGGCTTCTCCTGTTGCAGAGCTCAGGCTCAACAGTTATGGTGTACAGGCTTAGTTGCCCTGTGTCATGTGGGATCTTCCCAGACTAGGGATCGAACCTGTGTCTATACGATACATTGGCAGGTGTACCACTGGACCACCAGGGAAGTCCCAGAGGTTTTTCTTTTCAAACAATTGAACATTGGTTAAGGCAGTATCAAGCACTCTAGTGGATTTGTTTAGGCCATGAAGCACTGCAATGATTTTCAACCCACCAGAGTCACTTCCGGTGCCTCAAGGCAGCCTTCAGCTGTTCCTCTGCTGTTGGTTCTGGGCTTGTGGGGGGAGTAGCTGCTTCTGATGTTCTGCTCATCAGATGGGGAGGAGCCAGTGCCTGAGCTGTGACTGAGGGAGTTGCTTTTCAAGAATTGGCTAGAATAGGAGATGCTGTGCAGCAGAAGGAGGTCAGCAAGCCCTGGTTCAAATGGACGCCCTGCTGGTGAATACGCCGGCCCTCATCTTCACATCTGTGCCTGCAGGCCTCACACAGTCTACAGGAAGAGTCACAGCTGCACGGCATTCTCTAAACCACAGCGCTTATCCTCCAGCTCCTCCATCGTCCTGTTTTCTCTCTTCCCACGGATGCATACCTACTCATACATTTGCATGTTCATTAAGCAGATACACAGAGAAAAAAAACACCCCATTTTTTATTTATTCATTTATTCCAAAACTATGTACTGTGCCCTTGGCCTGCACAAACCCTATTTCCATGAGTTTAAGAATTCTATGAACAGAGAAGCCTGGGGGGCTACAGTCCAGGGGGCTACAAAGTGTCGGACAAGACTGAGTGACTAACGCTTTCATGGTCTTCAACCTCTGGGCCACAGGCCAGTATCTCCTGTCAGATACAGGCATTAGATTAGAAATAAAGTGCACGGTAAATGTAATGCGCTTTAATTATCTGGAAACTATCTCCCCCCATCCCCAGTCCATGGAAAAATTGTCTTCCATGAAATCGGTCCCTGGTTCCAAAAAGGTTGGGGACTACTGGTCTAGAGGGAGGAGACAGGCAATGAACAGATAAACGAAGGACCTGGAAGAGTGTCATGTGGAAGTGTGCTCTCGAGAGTATGTGAATGTCACGTCCACATGCTAGGGTGTCACAGTGTGAGCGGGTGTGGCTCTGTGCAGGGTGAGCAAGGAACACTGGCCTGCCTGAGAAGTGACTTGTGTCAGATGTGGGGGCCCTGGGGACATTGTGTCAAGGCCTCGGGGTAGGCCTGTACCTGGTGTGTTTAAGGCGCAGAGAGACAGCAGGAAGGTGGGGTCCCCAGAGGCAGGGCTCAGAGCTAAAGGCCTCATTGCCTGGGGGGAGGATTTGAGATGAGATGTGTCCACTGGAGGTTCTAAGGGCATGAGAGATGTGAAAAAGCACCTGAGACCCAACTGACTGCCTGGGCTTTCAGGTGCTCACCCTGGGGCTTTGTTCCGGGGGCCTTGGTTAGGGGGATGCACAGGATGGTGGCCAGAGCCGGCCAGCATTCGGGGGGCATTTGACTGTCTGCTTGGCACATGCTGACTGCTCACCATGTGGCCTCTTGAGTAAACCCTACGGCCGTCATAGCAAGAGACAGCATTGCCGTCGGTGGATCCACAAGGATGACAAAGTGCGAGTGGAGCCGTTCGCTCCCAGTCACCTAGCTAGAGGGGCAGAGCTGGGACTGGAGCCCCCGCCAGGCAGGTTACCCCTGCTCTATCTGCCTTCCTGGAAATGGGGCCCTGGGCAGCTTTTTTGTTGTTGTCGATTTATCTTTATTACTTACTTGTGTGAAACATTGTCATAATGTTCATTTCTTTGACCATTACCGAGATTGAACAGTTTTTCCCATGTCTTTATTATTATTATTATTTTTATTTCTTTACAGTTTTGTACATGCATGTATGCTAAGATGCTTCAGTTGTGTCTGGCTCTTTGCGACCCTATGGACTGTAGCCCACCAGGCTTCTCTGTCCTTGGGATTTCCCAGGCAAGAATACTGGAGTGGGTTCCCATTTCCTCCTCCAGGGGCTCTTCCTGACCCAGGGATCAAACCCACGTCTCTTGAGCCTCCTGCATTGGCAGGCGGGCTCTTTACCACTGGTGCCACCTGGGAAGCCCATGTGCAACCGAGTGAACTGACTGTATCTACATGCACATCTGTGAAGTGCCCCTCCTCCTCGGCTCTACCTCCTAGCCCACCCCGTGTCCCACGCATCTAAGTCCCCACAGGACACAGAGCTGAGCTCACCGGGAGCTCAGCTCACAGAGCTAGGTCAGGGATAGCAGGTCTCCACCAGCTATCTGTTTACACATGGCAGTCATATAAGTCAATCTCATGTTCCCAATTCCTCCCACCCCAGCCCATGCTCTTCTCTTTGTCTGTACCTCTATTCCTGCCCTGCAAATAGGTCATTTGTACCGTTTTATAGATTCCCGGTCCATGGGATTTTCCAGGCAAGAATACTGGAGTGGGTTGCCATTTTTTTCTCCAGGGGATCTTCCTGACCCAGGGATCGAGCCCAGGTCTCCTGCACTGGAGGCAGATTCTTTACCATCTGAGCCACCAGGGAAGCCCCTAGATTCCACATATATACATTAATATATGATNTGCCTCTAATGCAGGAGACCCGGGTTCGATCCCTGGGTCGGGAAGATCCCCTGGAGAAGGAAATGGCAATCCACTCCAGTATTCTTGCCTGGAGAATCCCATGGACGGAGAAGCCTAGTAGGTTACAGTCCATCGGGTCGCAAAGAGTCGGACACGACTGAGCGACTTCACCTATATGATAGTTGCTTTTTTCTTTCTGACTTTCCTCACTCTGTATGACAGACTCTGGGCCCATCCACGTCTCTATGAATGACCCAGTTCTGTTCTTCTTTATGGCTGAGTAATATTCTGTTGTATATATGTGCCACATTTTTATCCATTCATCTGTCGATGGACATGTCTTTACTTTTTTTAATTGTGATAAAGTATAAATTTTATCATTTTAACCATTTTTAGGTGCATAGTTCAGTGGTTTAAGTACCTTCACACTGTCATGCAGTCATCACCACTATCCATTTCTAGAACTTTCTCATCACCCTACATAAAAACTCTGTAGCCATCAAACAAGAACCCCCCTCCACCATTCTCTCTTCCCCAGCCCCTGATAGCCTTAAATCTACTTTCTGTGGCTGAGATTTTGCCTGATCTAAATATATCATATGTGTAAAATCATCCAGTATTTCTCCTTTTGTACCTGGCTTCTTTCATTCAGCATAATGTCTTCAAGGTTCGTTTGTGTTATAGCACGTCAGCTTCGTTCCTTTCTGTGGTTGAATAATGTCCCATTGTATGTATGGACCACATTGATGTATCTGTTCATCTCTTGATGGATATGGGTTGTTTCCAGCCCGGGCAGCCTTTTTCATGGAGACAGGATCTTCCAGCTACTTGCCTCCATTCTGGGGATGCTTTCTGAAGCCTGGAGAAGCTGCGTCTGCCTGGGGGGTGGGACGACAGCCACTGCATGGATTGGCGATGGGGCCAAGCTTTTGAAGGTAACTCACCGTGGACTGTTTAAAAAGCACAGGGTGAACACTGTAATTATTCCTGTGCTGCCACTAACTCTAATCTGGTTTTCTTCCTGTCCACCCCATAGACTCATAGCATTGAACAGGACTTCCAGAGTGGGCACTACATCATTTGCTTCTAATCAGCACATCATCTTCTATAGATGGGAGTTGACCTTGTTTTTGAAATTCCCTGGAGTAGCCACCTGGGAGCCCCAAGTCTCTGCTGGGAAACCTGGGCAGGCCACACGTTACTGGGCTCAGTTCCCCATCTGTAAAATGATGTAAAATCCCTTCTGCATGCGTGTGCAATCTCTTCAGTCGTGTCCGACTCTTTGTGACCTCATGGACTGTAGCCCACTAGGCTCCTGGAGAATCCCGTGGATTCTCCAGGCAAGAATGCTGGAGTGGGCTGCCATTTCCTCCTCCAGGGGATCTTCCTGACCCAGGGATTGAGCCCACGTCTCCTGTGCCCTGTGCATCGGCAGGCAGATTCTCTGCTACTGAACTGAGAAGCCCTTCTAAAATCCCTTCTAAGAGATTACATATCCCTCCTGAACAGACAGATTAAAAAATACTTTTAAAATTAAAATCCAATTTTCCCCTTGCTGTTTGTACCTCAAGCCTGTCCCCTTCTCTTCTGTGAGAAGCACTGGCCAGCATGCCCCCCCGCCGCCTCCAGTCATCCTGTATTTATTGCCCATGCCTGTGATCGTCCCTTGGCCTCTGGTTAAATGACAGAGTGGAGTTCCCAGGGTGTGAGCAGATGGATTGCAGCTCCTGTACCTGTTGGGTGTCTTTCTTTCTCTGTGACAGTCAGCATGGCTGTTTGACAGGAACCCCATCCCTGTGGTGCCAGCCTTTCTCTGGAGGCCTGGCAGCTCTGAGGGGGCCTCAGGAGACTTTGGTTTCTGCCTCCCTGGATGAGCTGGCCCCCTCTCAGCACCAGGAAATAACGGATGCTGGCTGTCACCTGTTTGCTCCTCACCCGCCAGCTGTGCAAGAAGCGATAGTTCACGCTGCATCCACCTCCCCGAGGCCACTCACGGTCCTTTTCTTTTTTCAGAACAATCAACCTGAAGAACCCGGTACTGCAGCAGGTGCTGGAGAGGAAGAACGCGGTCCTGTGTGTCCTGACGCAGAAGATTGTGACGACGCAGAAGTGCGTGATATCTGAGCACGTCCAGATCGAGGAGAAGTGTGGTGGCATGGTGGGGATCCAGACCAAGACTGTGCAGGTGCGCGCCTGGCCCAGGGAGGCCCCGGGCCCTCTGGGAGTGGGGTCTTCATTCATCAAGACTCTTGTAGGCAGTTCACAGAAATCCAACTCAAATTGGTTTAAACGAGAAAGAACTGATTGGCTCCTGTAACTGAAACACTTGGAGTGATCTAAGAGACTTCCTTGGTGGCTCAGATGGTGGAGCATCTGCCTACAATGTGGGAGACCTGGGTTTGATCCCTGGGTCAGGAAGATCCCCTGGAGAAGGAAATAGCAACCCACTCCAGTATTCTTGCCTGGAAAATCCCATGGACGGAGGAGCCTGGTAGGCTGCAGTCCATGAGGTTGCAGAGTCGGACATGACTGAGTGACTTGACTTCACTTTACTTTATTCAGTCACTGCTGGATCCAAGACTTGAGAAGCTGGCAGCCAGTGCCTGCCTGCCTTCCCTGAAGGTGGAGTCCCTCTCATATAAGCTTGTGGGGTGGCAGCTCCTGGCTTTCATCCCACCCCATCCCTAGTGGAAAGAGTGCTTCAGGGCAGGCAGGCAGGCACTGGACCATCTTGGGCCATGCCCATTCCTGAAGCAGACCCAAGACCAAGACAATGGGATGCTTAGACTGGCATACCGGGGTGAATCAGGTGCATTCCCCCTTCAAAAAATGGATCAAATGACCAATGGCCAGGCCAATGCACAGATAACTCCTAGAGCCCCTAAGAATCAAAGTTTCAGAAATGATGATTTTGAGATTAGCTGCCTTAAATCCCCAGTGGATTGAGTTAGGAAAGGTAAAGATCAACATATGTGTCTTTAATATACATAAACAGATGTTTCTGGATTAAGGTACAGTCCTACCAAGCTGATCCCTGAGCTTCAGTGGAACTGAACAGGAGGCTCTCACCCCAAACTGCCTCCCCTCCATAGTGCCTAATATTCTGCTCTTAGAAGTTTACTTCTTGGGGTAACTTTCAAATTATACCAGAAGACCCACTAATGTTATATTTAGAAGGAGATGGAGATTCAGGTCTGGAGCTGGACTCTCCCTGGGGTGGGCAGGCTGGACAGAGTGATGAGGTCTGATGGGAGATGGCTTTAGCTGGCCCTGCCAGTATTTCTGTCCACAGTGACCCCCACCAAAGGCCTGGAGCCTGCTGGGGTGTCTGGAGGTTGGTAGTCATCACACTCTGACCAGGATCAGGTTGCTATAAAGTCCTCTGATCTCCAGCATCTGAGCCACTTCTCATCCTCCTCAGGCCATGGTGGGCAAGTCAGATTTGTGACAGGGTCTGACGGAGAGAGCTTTGCTGCTGACTCGGCATTTCCTGGCCATCCTTCTCTCCTCCTTGTGCCCCTTCCTTCAGCTTCTCCCCAGTTTTATCTGATGGCACAGTGTGTCACATACCTGGTCTGGGAGGACGTGCTCAGGGGATCTTGCTCTCAGCTAGGTTCTCCTAGTCAGACTCTTACCATTGATGATTTTCTTAGGATTTCAAAGTTGTTTCCATAATCCTCTATGAGAGAAATGGGAAGTTGACTTATTATCTTCTTTACTCAGCACCATGGACCTAACTTCATTATCTCCCAAACTCTGGATTCTTGCCTTTGTGCTACAGGTTGGCCACTGACTTTAGAATATGTGTAGGACACCAGGAAGCCGACAAGGATTAAATCCTGGCCCCTGCTGGCTGGTTCTCCTTTCCCCCCAGTTCTGTGGGCATTTTCCCGGCACTTCTTGGGCACAGGGCCTAGGCTGGCTACCTGGGAGGCAGTAGAAGCCTGGGGGCGCCTGAGCGCACAGGTGGGAGCATGCACCCTTCCTGCAGGTGTCAGCGATGGAGGATGGGAACATCATCAAGGACAGCAACGTGGTGCTGGAGATCCCAGCTCCCACCACCATTGCCTATGGTGTCATCGAGCTGTACGTGAGGGCAGACGGCCAGTTCGGTGAGTGTGCCTCAGCTTGGGGCTCTGGAGGTGGGTTGAGTCATCGAGGGGGGACATCCCATTTTACCCTGAGGCTCATCTTGTAGAGGATCCCCTGCTGCTCTGGGGATGAGAGGAAAGAGGTATCAGAAGAGTCGGGGGATGTCCCCCGCAAGTGAGATGGCAGGCCGTGGTCGGAGGGCGTTGGTGCAGGATGTCCGCATGGGGCGTGTGTTTCACATACAGGGCAAGAGGGAAGAACGTGAGCTCTGTGTTGGAGTAGACTGGGCCATCAGCCCGAGTGCCAGGGGGTCCTGTGAGGTCTCAGGCAGCTAGCTGAAGCCTGATGAGCTTCGGCTTCCTGTGTCTGGGAGAGGAAAGACATTCCCCACAGGGCTGCCGTGAACAGCAGGTTAGATGAGGCGTGTGAAGTGCCTGGAACATTGGTGGCTTATTAAGTACTCACCTTGGCTATTATAATACTGTCATCATCCTAATGATCTTACCTCCCTTCCCCCAGCATGAAGCCCCAAAAGCTGTGTTTGACCTTTCTGTCTGATCACCAGTGTGTTCAAAGCTGGAAGTGCACTGCGTCACTTGAAGAAAATAAGGCTTTGGTCGCTGGTGTGGCTGATGCTCTTAGGTGCTCAGGGCTCTTCCCTTACCACTCTTTCCAAGAGGTCGTGGGAGCCCAAGAAAACCGACTGCTTCTGGAGGACAGAAATGAATATATGTAACATCATAAACGGAGAAGGCAGTGGCACCCCGCTCCAGCACTCTTGCCTGGAAAATCCCATGGGCGGAGGAGCCTGGTGGGCTGCAGTCCATGGGGTCGCTAAGAGTCAGATACGACTGAGCAACTTCACTTCACTTTTCACTTTCACGCACTGGAGAAGGAAATGGCAACCCACTCCAGTGTTCTTGCCTGGAGAATCCCAGGGGTGGGGGAGCCTGGTGGGCTGCCGTCTGTGGGGTCGCACAGAGTCGGACACGACTCAAGCAACTTAGCAGCAGCAACATCATAAATAATTAACTTTTTAAGGTATGGTCATATTATGGTGGCTTTGTTTATGAAGAGTCGTCTTAGTTTTTAGAGATTTACAGTGACCTCCTCACAGGCGAAGAGAAACTGTGGCTTGCTTCAGACTTGGTGGTGGGGAGCGCGGCGGGAGGGTGAGGGTGGAGGCGAGGGGGCGGCCACAGCTGCTGTGTCTGTGGGGAGCCTCTGCACGCCTCTCGCCTCCCTTGTGCACTCCCAGTTTTCCATGGTGAGAGCGCGGTGAGGGTGTGCTCGGACGGGCCATGCCATCCACGGCTGCCTCCTGCCCTCCCGCGACTGCTTCCTGTCGGGTGGGGGGACCAGGCCAGGGATGAGGGGTTCCTCCGGGACTCGGGTTCAGCCCTCACTCAGCCACTTGAGGAACCACGGTTCAGCTTCCACGGGCTCTCAGATCGCTGACTGTCCTGACGGGACGGTAGACAAGTGGGCATGTGAGGCACGTGGGGGCGCCGTCACTGAGCCTCCCTCTTTCTTTCACACACGGAGCTTTCTGTGTTTCAGGGAGGTGACGAAAAGTGAAGCTGCCAGTTGTAGGAAGCTGGCCCAGGGCTTGGTCGGGGATGCGCGGGGTACCAGGAATACCAAGAATTGTGATCAACATCCTTTAGGTCCATGGTTCCAAAATTGTGTCATCCCAGACATGATTATTATTCTGTTCTTTCTTTTTGAAGGACTCTGTCCACTGAACACACTGCCTCATTAGATTAAGTTCTCCCTTCGGCTTTTGTTATAGGGGTTCCCTCTTAGCGCAGTTGGTAAAGAATCTACCTATCATGCAGGAGACCCCGGTTCAATTCTTGGGTCGGGAAGATTTGCTGGAGAAGAGATAGGCTACCCACCCCAGTATTCTTGGGCTTCCCTTGTGGCTCAGCTGGTAAAGAATCTGCCTGCAGGGTGGGAGACCTGGGTTCAATCCCTGAGCTGGGAAGATCTGGAGGAGGGAAAGGCTACCCACTCCAGTATTCTGGCCTGGAGAATTCCATGGACTGTATTCCACGGGGTTGCCAAGAGTTGGACGGGACTGAGCCACTTTCACTTTCACTTTGCAGCTTTTGTTACCCGTGTGTGATATGCTGTGTCCCCACAGGGGCCCACGGGGGCTTGTGTGACTCCAGCCCTGGCCCCAAGGCCTTGGTTATCCCGTGCAGATGGACTGGTGGTCAGGCCTTTTGGAAGCTTGGCCTTCCGGAGGATGTCCATGAGGGTTCTGAGAACCCTTTGCTTTGAGGACCAACAGGAGCCCCTCCCTGTTCCTCTGAGGAGGTGTCCATGCTCTGCCCTGTTGGTGGCCACCTGACAGGGGCTTTTTCTTTTCTCAGATGGGGTTGGAAAGACAGTTTGCCTGGGGAAGCTCTCCTGTCTGCATTTCCATTTTCAAGCCTTTCATCTTGGCTTGCTTCCTCTGTCTTGAAAATAAGCTCCTCTTTGTGCTGCTGAGCAGTGGTGCCCTGGGGAGTTCTCGGGGTTCCCCAGGCTCACTTCTCATACCCCGGCCTTCTCCCGCCGCCTGCCCTGCCTGTGCGGCGTGTTGGTCAGGCTCTGGTTCTGTGCAACTCACTGATTTTTAAGCCAGTTCTGCTTATTTTTTCCATCTGTGTTTTTTGTTGCTCTTCCTGCCCAACATTCTAATCTGGTTTCATAAACAGCCCTGCAGGCGCTGGTCTGACCTTAAAGAGGCTGTCTCATCTCTCCTCCCACCTTCAGGGTGTGAGTACATTTGACAACCCTCCTGTCTTTTGAAACTTTGCCAGGGGGTTACTCCCTCTGTGTCCCTTGGGGGAGGCATCAGTGGGCCCGCCTTTGCCAAGGGGTTCCTTCAGCCATGACCCCTCTCTTTGCCAACAGCTCCCCTCTTATGTGGCCAATCAGAAACATCATGTTCTCATCTTGAATTTTAGTCTTTGCTTTGTAGAATTAAGCATTTACCAGTGTCCTTTCAGCATGAACTATTTAAAAAAAAATCTTTTTATCTTGTATTAGGGTATAGCCAATTAACAATGTCGTGATAGTTTCAGGTGGACAGCAAAGGGACACAGACATACACGTGTATGTGTCCATTCTCCCCCAAACTTTCTTCCCACCCAGCCTGCCACATAATATTCAGCAGAGTTCTCTCTGCTATATAGTAGGTCCTTGTTGGTTATGCATTTTAAATATAGCAATGTCAGCATGAACTTACTGGGCACCTGTGGACGAGAACCTGTGCTTTCCACCCGCCTGGGTCTGTGCACTTCTCCGCAGGTCCAGAGGCTCGTATCAACATCCCCTGCCCTGTTCCCATCACAGGTTTTTAACTGGCTCCTCTGCTTCGAATCTTCCCCATTTTAGCAGTGTAGCTAATGTGATTATTTAAAAATACATGTTTGGTCATTTCACTCACCTGCTTGAATGCCCTTCTGAGGCTCTCTCTGTCCTAAGATAAAGTCTGCACTCCTAGCCACGTTGTGTCCAGCCTTCCTGCTCATCTCCAGCACCTCCAAAGTTAACCCACCGTCTGGGAACTCTCCACTCTTATTGTGAGCCTTTGTTTGGAGAGTGCTCCCTTCTTGGCCCAGCTAATTCCTGCCAGGCTTCAGGGGGCCGCTTAGTCACCGCTTCATCCAAGAAGCTCTTTCTCCATCCACTGGTTCTTTCTCTGCACCCGCCAGGCTGGCTTCAGTGACCCCCGCCACCTTTCCCACTTGTATCTCACTCGTTGTCAAAGCCTCGGTTGTAGTCCTTTTGAATCTCTGGCTCCGTGCAGCATGGCTGATGCTGCCAAGAGTGAAGGAGTTGGTACTGCCCTCGGGGAGCTGTGCACGTGTAAAGGAAGAGCACTGCCGGGGCTGTGGACTCCCAGACTACAGCTGGCCCCACAGGGCTCTGGGCAGCATTTGCGGCTGTGTTAATGGCTGTGGTCCTTGTTCTTGGAGAGCAGTTCACACTTGCCCACCTTGGTGCCTGGTGTAGAGGGTGGAGTGAGCCGGGGGCATCCTGGATGCCCAGGAGTGTGGGTAGGTTGCGTGAGTAAGTGAAAGCTTGTTTCATTTGTCTTTTGACGACCGTCCTGTCTTATGGATGTCATTAGTGCCCACACCAGTTCAAAATGTGTTAATACCCACACCTTCCACATGTCATGCAAGGCTCAGCCACATTCTCATTCCATAGCCTGTACACAGATTATTGAATAGAAGCATAAAAAGAAATGTGCATTTTTTAATGTTTTATTGAAGTGCAGTTGGTTTACAATGTCATGTTAGCTTCAGGGGCTTTCTAATAAGCAGATTCCTGCCCCCATCCATGATCTACTGAGACCTGCACTCCCTAAGAATATGATTTTTTAAAAAACATTTTTCCTCTGTGTTTATGTGTATATGTATTTATTTTAAATTTTTATTGGAGTGTAGTTGATTTACCATGTTAAGTTTCAGGTGTAAAACAAAGTGATTCAGTTACACATAAATCCATTCATTTTTTAGATTCCTTTCCCATATATGTCATTACAGAGTACTGAGTAGAGTTCCCTGTGCTATATAGTGGGTTCTTATTAGTCACCTGTTTTATATATAGTAATTACCATATGCCAATCCCAATCTTCCAGTTTATCCCCTCCCACCGTTTTCTCCTGTTAACCATAAAATTGTTTTCTCTATCTGTAACTCTATTTATGTTTTATAAATAAGTTCATTTGTACCATTTTAAAAGATTTTACATATAAGCAAATTATATGTCTTTCTCTGCCTGACTTCACTTGTCAGTATTTCTCTGTCTTTGTCTGACTTCACTCAGTATGACAATCTCGAGGTCCATTCATGCTGCTGCAAATGGCATTGTTTTATTTTTAACGCCTGAGGAATACTCCGTCTCTATCTGTAACTCTATTTATGTTTTATAAATAAGTTCATTTGTACCATTTTAAAAGATTTTACATATAAGCAAATTATCATATATGTCTTTCTCTGCCTGACTTCACTTGTCAGTATTTCTCTGTCTTTCTCTGACTTCACTCAGTATGACAATCTCGAGGTCCGTTCATGCTGCTGCAAATGGCATTGTTTTATTTTTAACGCCTGAGGAATACTCCGTTGTGCATATGAACCACATCTTTTTCTGTTCCTCAGTTGATGGACATTTAGGTTGCTTCCATGTCTTGACTATTGTAAGTAGTGTGAGGGTGCCGGTAGCTACTCAAATTACGGTTCTCTCCTGTTATGTGCCCAGGAGTGGGACTGCTCGATCATATGGTAGTTTTATTTTTACTTTTTTAAGGAACCTCCATAATGGTTGTACCAATTTACATTCCCACCAACAGTGTAGAAGGGTTCCCTTTTCTCCACACACTCCTGTGCATTTATTATTTGTAGATTTTTGATGATGACTGTTCGGACCAGTGTGAGGTGATGTATCATTATAGTCTTGATTTGCATCTCTAATAATCAGTGATGGTGAACATCTTTCACGTGCCTACTGGCCATCTGTATGTCTTCTTTGGATAAATGTCTATTTAGATCTCCTGCCTGTTTTTTGATTGTGTCATTTTGTGGTTGTTACTGAGCTGCGTTGAGCTGTGTTTTGGAGATTCTTTGTTGGTGACTTCATTTGCAAATATTTTCTCCCATTCTGAGGGTTGTCTTTTCATTTTGTTTATGCTTTTCTTCACTGTGCAAAAGCTTTTAAGATTAATTGGGTCTCATTTGTTGTTTTTATTTTCATTACTCTAAGAGGTGGGTCAGAAGGAGAATCCTCATTCTTAAGTTCACACACAGTTTTTGCTTAGCAGGAACACACCATTGCATTTTTACCTACAACTTAGTTACCCTAGTTGCACTTTCAAATGTGAAAGTATTTAAGGAGTATTTCTATTATTTTAAAAAACTTTTTATTTTGGGAAATTACACACATGTTCAGAAGTACAAATAATATACTGAACCCTATGTACCTACCATCCAGCTTCATTAACTTGGACAATTCATGTTTCATCTATAAGTTCCCCAACTCCCTCCATCCCTACTCAAATTGTTTTGAAGCAAATCATAGGCATTATATATTTTTGTTTATAAATATGGAAACATCCCTAAAAGATAAGGCTTTTTAAAAGACTTAATTTTCCTTCATATGGATTCATGTAGAATACATTCTTTGTTTCTGGATTTTCCCACTCTATATAAGTTTCATTCATATAATTGCAGTAAAAACTTTACTACTTGTTAAGAAAAATTGACTCTCCAAGAGCCATGTAACCACTTGTGCACCTATATATATTGTCAATAATTCTGTAATATCAGTTCAGTCAGATCAGATTTATCAATCAAATTCAAATTTCCTCATATATCATGGGTTGTTTGCTGGAGTTGGTTTGTTACACTCTGGCTAAGGAAATACTTCTGATGATTGGAAGATTGCTTTCTGCCTGTTCAGAGAGCCTTATGTTAGGAATGACCATTTCTCTGGCATTTGTAGGAAGTGGCTGAACTTTGGTCAAACAGCTTAACATGAACGAAGAGGGTTTATGGGGAAGAGGATGGATGTGCCTCTCTGCCCTCTTGACTTAGGTAAAGCTGGGACTGGGATGTGCCAGTGAGTCTGACCCTTCTGCCTGGCTTGTCCTTTTCTCCTCCATTACAGAATTCTGCCTCCTACAAGGGAAGCATGGTGGCTTTGAGCAGGAAACGAGAAGCAACTCTGTCTTGCTGGACCCCCTGCCCTTCCGAGAGTTTGTGTTCTGGGACATGCCGGATGCTGGGCAAGGGCTGTCTGCCCAGGATAAGCCACTGAGTGTTTTAAAACAAGGTACTGTCACAGGATGGGGCATGGTGAGGTGATGGGCACTTGACCGCTCTGCCCCTAGGAAGTGGTATGCCCTTCAGGAGGGCTGATTCCCCAGAGATTCATGGAAAACATCTGAGAACAGAGAAGATGGTGCCTGAGTCAGTTCTGGTTCTCAGCAGGACCCACCTTGGTCAGATCTTAGGGAACCTCTGGTCTTTGATGGTCTGTTTTAAGGAAGCAGTGGGAGGCTGAGGAGGGCAAGAGTCAGGGGCCTAGCATTTTCCTTCATTTGAACCATGGCAGTCTTGCTGACTACCAAGAAGAGCTAGTCAGCAGCGAGGAAAGAGAACCCGAGTTTTGCATCTGTTTCATTTATTCCAGGCTTCACTGCCAAGATAAGCAATGCTTTGTCAGCACTGCAAAATAAAATGCTCTCTTGGAGGCCCAGATCCACGTGGCGTGAAGCCGTATGTTGCCAAGGCATCCAGCGACGAGGAGGGCAGGACCTGTGACGTGCCTGCAGCAGTTCCTTTGGCTCTCCACAGCACTTTGTGTTTTAAAAAGTTTTTGTGGGGGAGTAGGGTGGGAATTAGTAGGAGTACAGTATATGGTAGAAAAGGAGATGGGCAAGGAAAAAGAGAAATGAATAGTTAAGTAACAGCGACTTTCACTTCCATTTTACTAAAGACAGCTAGGAGCAGCTCAGAATCTCTGGCTTGGAGGGTAAGAAGAGAGACTCATCAATGGGGCTTCAGCAAGTCCCAAACCAGAAGATAAATGCTTTTGTTTCTGTAGCAAAAATGTCAGTATTGACAGAACTGGCAGTGAAGGCCCACTCTTAAGGCTTTCCTATGTAATGCCAGGGCTGCAGGCCTCCTCCTGATATTTGGGTGTGATTTTCAGCTGCCACTTAAGATTAGAACCACTGCAGCCTTAACTGCATGCTCTGCAGGGAAGTGACAAGACAGGATGAGCTTTCTTACAATCTCCTTTCCCATTAGGCTACCCTGCCAGCCTGGGGTGGAGTAGGGAGGCTGGGTGGTTTAGGGAGGCTGGGTGGTTTAGGTGGGAGTAGGGTGGGGGCCCGCTTCTGTACCCTTATTCTCTAGAGCAGCCAGGACAGCATTTCTGTCCAGGCTGGGGCTGGTGAGGACTGAATTGGGTTTATAGGGCAGTTTTTTAGTATTAACTGTTGTTGGAATTTGACATCAGCAGAGGTGGTACATTTATGTATTGCTATCCATCCCTGTATATGGAAGCTTCGGGTTATCAAATCTTGTTTTCAAATTCCCACTGGGCTTAAATTACTAGACGCTTCTGACTGTCTTAAAAAAGGAAGATTTTAAGGGGAGAGGCTCAGGCATCCTGAAGAGTGATCCAGCTGGGGTTCTAACCCATTCTCTAGGACAGGTAAAGAATGGGGAAAGTGGCTATCTTGTGTTTGCCTAATGAAAATATGCCAGCCCCTTGAAAAGCAGAGTACATCATGAGAAACGCTGGGCTGGAAGAAGCAAAAGCTGGAATCACGATTGCCAGAAATATCAATAACCCCAGATATGCAGATGACACCACCCTTATGGCAGAAAGTGAAGAAGAACTAAAGAGTCTCTTGATGAAAGTAAAAAAGGAGAGTGAAAAAGTTGGCTTAACTCATTGGAAAAGACTCTGATGCTGGGAGGGATTGGGGGCAGGAGGAGAAGGGGACGACCGAGGATGAGATGGCTGGATGGCATCACTGACTCGATGGACGTGAGTCTGAGTGAACTCTGAGAGATGGTAATGAACAGGGAGGCCTGGCGTGCTGCAATTCATGGGGTCGCAAAGAGTCGGACACGACTGAGTAACTGAACTGAAGATCATGGCATCCGGTCCCATCACTTCATGGCAAATGGATGGGGAAACAGTGGCAAACTTTATTTTTCTGGGCTCCAAAATCACTGCAGATGGTGACTGCAGCCATGAAATTAAAAGACGTTTACTCCTTGGAAAGAAAGTTATGACCAACCTAGACAGCATATGCAAAAGCAGAGACATTACTTTGCCAACAAAGGTCTGTCTAGTCAAGGCTATGGTTTTTCCAGTGGTCATGTATGGATGTGAGAGTTAGACCATGAAGAAAGCTGAGTGCAGAAGAATTGATGCTTTTGAACTGTGGTGTTGGAGAAGACTCTTGCGAGTCCCTTGGACTGCAAGGAAATCCAACCAGTCCATCCTAAAGGAGATCAATCCTGGGTGTTCATTGGAAGGACTGATGCTGAAGCTGAAACTCCATTACTTTGGCCACCTGATGCAGAGAGCAGACTCCGTTGAAAAGACCCTGATGCTGGGAAAGATTAAGGACAGGAGGAGAAGGGGACAACAGAATATGAGATGGCTGGATGGCATCACTGACTCGATGGACATGCGTTTGGGTGGACTCTGGGAGTTGGTTATGGACAGGGAGGCCTGGCGTGCTGCGGTTCATGGGGTTGCAAAGAGTTGGACATGACTGAATGACTGAACTGAAAAGCATGCATTTCATGTTAAAGGATACAAAATCTGCAGTGTATTGGAAAGATAAGGAAAATAATGCATTTTGGAATTTGTGTGGCTCTGAAGCTTTGTAAAAGTCCTAACTATATGTGGTAATTTAGACTTGATAATTTAATAATAATTGCAAATGACTTTTTCAGGAAATTGATTAGAGTTAATTACTGTTTAGTGAGTCATCAGGGAGAAGTCTGAGACAAAACTTGTCTTCCCTCTTTTCTATCTCCCTGTCCTCCCTTTCCTTCCCTCCTTCTTTCTTCCTTTAATAGTCTGGTTAGTGAAAAACACACAGGGTGGTATTTAATACTCTTTATTTCTGAGTTCCACTATTGACTGTGCAGCTGGAAGTGTCTATGAAAGAACAGAGGACAGTTCTCTCTGAAAAGCCTGAGTTGCTGGCCCTAGTTCTGGGGTAATTCATGAGACCTGGTGTGCTCTGGTGTGTTCACAGCCACTCTGCTCTTAGAGAGGAATTTCCATCCCTTTGTGGAGTTGCCCAAGCAGCAACAGACAGCCCTGAATGACGTCCTCCAGGCGGTCCTGTTGGATGAAGAATTACTGGTGGTCCTGGAACAAGTGGTAAGACTGGAGATACCTCGAGGCAGTGTCTCTGCCTGTTTTTCTGGGCTAGGTCTCTTGCAGTAAGAGACCTTGAGCTGGGGTAAAATTGTGTTTGAAATTTCTTCACCTCCTTTTAATCCTAAAGCTTCTTTTGTTCCTAGTCCCAGCCCCCTTAGTTTTCTAACTGTAGAAGGGTAGCTGAGGTGCAGAGTAGAAGGGTGTATTAGTTTCCTAGTGTTGCTGTGGCAAGTTACCACAAACGGCAGTATATTTTCTTACAGTTCTGGAGGCCACAAGTCTAGAGTCAAGGTGTCTCATCAGGGCTTTGCTTCCCGCAGACTCTAGCAGAGAACCCTTGTGTGCCTGCTCCAGCTCTGGGGGGGCTCCTGGCATCCCTTTGCTTGTGGCCACATCGCTCAAGTCTCTGCTCTGTCTTTATGTGGCCGTCTCCTTTTCTGTCTCTTAATGGACACCCACCACTGGATTTAGGGTCCACTCCAATCTAGGGTGATCTTGAGATTTACCTTAACTACATCTGCAAGAACTTCAAATAGGGTCTTATTGTGAAGCTCTGGGTGGACCTATATTTGGGGACCACTGGTAAGGAAGCCGCCTGTCAATGCAGGAGACAAGAGACACGGGTTTGAGCCCTGGGTTGAAAAGATCCCCTGGAGGGGAGGGCATGGCAACCAACTCCAGTATTACTACCTGGAGAATCCTATGAACAGAGGAGCCTGGTGGGCTACAGTCCATAGGTTCGCAGAGTCAGACATGACGGAAGTGAATTAGCATGTATGAATGCTCCAGCTCACTGTGAGGGTTGTATGTCGTGAAGGCAGAGGCTGGGTTGTGCCCAGCTTCACCTCTGGCTTTACTACATCTGTCTCTCTCCCCACCCCCCGCCCCCAACCTAATCCCGCAGTGTGATGACATAGTCAGCAGCCTGTCACCCTCACTGGTGGCTCTGGGGGAGCTGAAGCTGTCACAGAAGCACAACCTCACGACCTTCCTGCGGCTGGCGGGGTGCACTGTGCAGGACGAGCGTCCGGGCTCAGAGGATGTGGTCCACAACCAGAAACTCTTCTCTACCGCCTACTTCTTGGTCAGTGCGCTAGCAGGTATGGATCAAAAAAAAAAAAAAAAAGAAGGGAAGAAATGCGCTTGCCTTGAAATTGCTTTGCTTACTGTGTGGGAGATTCGGTACATAAGGTTCCCACCTTTTCAAGCAGTGCAGGGAAGATAAGCAGGAGAGTTTACAGGACTGCCATGAAGTCATGGACTTGCTGCTAGCCTCCTCCACTCTCCTGGAGAGGACTTTCTTTCCTCTCCCAGGGAGGGCTGTCTGCAGGCACACCCCCTCACCCAGACAGGAAACCACTTCCCCAGACAGCCTGAGATTCACACTTGAAAGCCACTGCCACTCAGCATTGCCAGGCATCATCTGGCAACCGCTATCTCCCCCAGTGTTTTGGTCCTGCTCATCTTGTTCCTCTTTGCAAACTTATGGCCCTATCCCAAGTGCAGCATTGTGGCCATGAGGGCAGGGAGGCTGCAAAGAGCATCCCAAAGCACTAGGATGCTGAGCCCAGCACCTTCACAACCTCCACACCCATCCTGGCCATCCAGTTATTAGTGGGCTGTGGAGCCCACCCTACACTTCCGTACCAACTCCCACCCAGAATGCAGCATGCCAGAACGAGGTCTTCCTGTGTAAGGAATTTATTTGTCTGCAGCGGGTCTTTGTTGCAACATGCGAGATCTGTAGTTGAGGCGTGAGATCTTTAGTTCCCTGACCAGGGATTTAACCTGGGTCCCCTGCATTGGGAGTTTGGAGTCTGAGCCACTGGACCACCAGGGAAGTCCCGGAAGTTGGACTTTACTTCTCAGAGAAGCAAGAGCTGACAAACTAGCCCAGTCTTAGTCCCTGCAACTTCTTTTCAAGGTGGACGTTGAATTCCTGATACATTTCAAGAGTTCCTCCTTGGCACCACCCTGGAACAAAAGCCCAGGAATCTTCAGTTTTTGAATAACAAGAGCAAATGCCTCTTCCAGCTCCATATGCCAATGAATGTATGCTCTATATCTTATTGCATGTCATGGGTAAATGTTTTGACTGGGATAGAATATAAGACGAGAGCCTTGTGGAACTCCACTAGAGACCTTTCCCCCAATGTTAATCATTATATAAGAGAGTCTATAAACAGGCATTATATCAGGAGCTGATCTACAGGCCAGAGTTCTCTAGCTTTTGAGACGCCTTTCCTTCACAATTTACCTTGACTTTTGTATGTTGGGAGGTTTTTGATTACACTGATTTCAGTCTACCTAGTGGAAATCAGTCTTTTCAGATTTTCTATTTCTTTCTGATTTAGTGCTGGTGAGTGGTATGTTTTTAGGAGTTTATTCATTTCTTCTAGGTTGTCCACAGTACTCTCTTATGATCTCTTGTATTTCTGGGGAATCAGCTTATGATCTCTTGTATTTCTGGGGAAACATCTACACTTTCATTTCTGATTTTATTTGAGCCATCTCTTTTTCTTGGCAAATCTAGCCAAATGTTAGTTAATTCATCTTTTCAAAGAACTAGCTATTCATTTCATTGATTAAAAAAAAAAAATCTATTAGTCTGTTTTTAATTTCCACCCTGATCTTAGTGATGTCCTTCTCTCTAACTCTGGGTTTCATTTGTTCCTTTTGAGGCATAAAGTTAGGTTGTTTGAGATTTTTCTTGTTTCTTGAGGTACCATTTATTGCTGTGAGCTCTCCTCTTAGAACTGCCTTTGCTCCATCACCTAAATTTTGATGTGCTGTATTTCCATTTGTCTAAAGGTATCTTTGAGCCATTCTTTCCTTATTGGTTTTCTGTCTGGATGATCTAGCTGTTGATGAAAGAGGAGTATTAAAGTCCCCTGCTGTTACTGTATTGCTGCCCACTTCTCTTTTTAGGCCTGTTTTCTTATGTGTTCAGGTGCTCCTACGCGCGTGTGCACACGTGTGTGCTCAGTTGTATTTGACTATTTTGTGAGCCCAGGGACTGCAGCCCACCAGGCTCCTCTGTCCATGGGATTTTCCAGGCAAGTGTACTGGAGTTGGGTGCCATTTCTCCAGGGGATCTTCCTGACCCAGAAATTGAACCTGCAGATTATTTACCGCTGAGCCAAAAGGTGATGCTATGCCGGATGTGTAAATATTTAAAGTGCTACATCCTCCTGTCGGCTTGACCCCTTTATCACTGTGTAGTGCTCTTCTTTGTCTCTCATTAAAGTCTGTTTATGATGTACAGATGGCCTGTTAACCCTAATTTTCTTTTGGTTTCGGTTTGCATGGACTATCTTTCCTTCCCTTTTGTTTTCGGTCTGTGTATGTCCTCACATCTGAAATGAGTCTCCCGCAGGCAGTATAATGTTTTTTTTAATTTATCCATTCAGCAACTCTGTACTAAATTCTCCAATCAAAAGACAATTACATTTAAAGTGATTACTGACAGATAGGTACTCACTGCCATTTTGTTAATTATTTAGTGACTCTTTGGCAGTTCTTTTGTTCCTTCCTTCTCTTGCTCTCCTCCTCTGTGACTTAATGATTTTCTGTAGTGATATGCTTAGATTCCCTTCTCATTTTTTTTGTGGTTACCATGAGGATTACACGCCAACTTAGACTGTTATACATACTACGTTGGTAACAACTTAAGTTTAAACACATTCTAAAGCTCTACATTTTACTTTTCTCTCCTGCCATTTTATGGTTTTGATGTCACAAATCATATCTTTTTATCTTGTATATCCCTTAAGAAATATTTTTACTGCTTTTGTCATTTAACCTCATACTAGTTTTGTAGGTGATTAATTTACCCTTACAACATTAGAGTATTATAAATTTTACTATATATTTACCTTTACCAGTAAGATTTATTTTCATATGTTTTCTATTACTAATTAGTACTCTTTCATTACAGCTTAAACAGGTTCCTTTAACTTGTCTTGCAAGGTTGGTCTAGTGATGAATTCCTTCAGTTTTTGCTTGTCTGGAAAGTTCTCTCCCCTTCAATTCTGAATGACAGCTTTATCAGGTAGAATATTCTTGGTTGCATTTTTTTTTTTCTTTCAGTACTTTCACTATATCATACCACTCCCTTCTAGGTTGCAAAGTTTCTACTGAAAAACCTAATCTGCTGATAGCCATATGGGGGGGTTCCCTTGTAATTGTTTTTCTCTCGCTGCTTTCAAGATTCTCTCCTTGTCTAAGTTTTGACATTTTAATGTGGCCTGGGTCTCCTGGATCTGAGTGTTTGCCTTCCCCACGTAAGGCGAGTTTTCAGCCCCCTTTTTCTTCTTCTTCTGGTATCCCTATAGTGCAAATGTTGGTTTGCTAGATGGTGTAGCATAGTTTCTTAAGCTGTGTTCGCAAAAAGATGCTGCTCTGATTGGGTGAATTCCACTGCTTTGTCTTTTGAGTTCAGTGATCTTGTCTTCTACTTCCCCTAGTGTCTGTTTTGGTTCAGGTATTGTATTCTTCATTTCTGTGACTTGACTTAATATTTGGTATTTTCCTATATTTTCTGTTTCTTTGTTGAAGTTCTCACAGTGTTCATCCGTTCTTCTCCCAAGCTTGTTAAGCAGCTTTATGATCATAAAGCTGCTTTTTGAACCCTTTAGCAGGTAAATAACTTATATTCTTTTCATTCAGGACCTTTTTTGAGATTTTTATCTTGTTCTGTTTGGGACATTTTTCTCTGTTTCTTCATTTTCCTTGATTTTCTGTGTGTGTTTCCACGCATAAGATAAAACAGTCACCTCTCACAGTCTTGAGGGAGTGGCCTCTTGTAAGAAAGAACCTTACTGTTCAACCTTGCCCTAGCTCTCTGTTGTTTCTCAAGCCTCTGTGATTGTTCAAGCAGCTTATTTTTAGTGGCTCCCAAGAGTCGAGGGTTTGTCAACACCTGTCAGTGTCCCAGAGAGGGGCTCAGTCAGCACCCAGATTCAGGCTGGTTAGAGGCCAGACCTTCAGGCAGCAGCTTTTAAAGTATATGAATATATATAGACCACAAGTGTAAATCCCACGAACCAGAGCCCGGTGACCTGGAAATGCCATCTGGGTGGCAGTCACAAAAATCACAAGTTCCTCTCCAGGAGGTGTCAGCACCCTGGAATGCAGCAGATAGAGCATAAAGGGTGGGGTTCAGACTCTCCACCACAGGGAGAAGCTCGGGTTTTGAGCTCCCTCCTGAGTGTGGGTCGTGGCACCAGAAGTGCGGTTTACAGGGAGATGATGCTCGGCCTCTCCTCCCTGCTGTCGTGGGGTCTTCTTCCTAGTTCACCTGATGTGCAGGGAGTCGCTCAGGCAGTCTGGGGTTTTTTCAGAGGAAACTCTTCCATGTGCTGCTGTAGATTCAGTCTGTCTGTGGGAGGTGGTGAGTTCTGGATCTTCCCATGGTGCTGTATTGGACCTGCCTCGTCCTTGTTTAAAGCACTGCAGTCTCAGCATCTGGCTGGTCTCCTGGAACACTTTCTCCACCATTCTGTGACTTTAAGTATGAACGTCCCAGGTCTCATCTGTCAAATACTTAGAATATGAAAGATCAAAAGTCATTTCAATTCCAGAAACAACTGAAGAAGCCTCTACTGTGTTTCAGGCACTGCCAGATGCTGAGGTAGGAGAAAAATCAACATCCCCAAGCTCAAGGGAATTAATCAAGAGGAGTAAAGTAGTAAAATCAGATGGTAGGCTTCTCATGTGGTGCTAGTGGTAAAGAACCTACCTGCCAGTGTGGGAGACCCAAGAGATGTGGGTTCAGTCCTTGGGTCAGGAAGATCCTCTGGAGAAGGGTATGGCAGCCCACTCCAGTATTATTGCCTGGAGAATCCCATGGGCAGGCTACAGTCCATAGGGTTGCAAAGAATTGGACACGAGGGCCTAAGTGCTGAGTTGCTTCAGTCAAACTCTGCAAAGCATATGCTATTTCTTCATCCCCATGTCCTCAGCCAGGTTCAGGGTGGGAAATGACCACTGAGTAACACGGAAATAAAGTATTTCCAGGAATAAGGGATGATGATGATTACAGGGGACTCAGGAGTCACCTGAAAAGTGAGGAGATGGAAACATGAACAGGTGAGATGACCGTGACAGTAGTTTAGCCAGGACATCACGTTCCAGGTGACTGTGTTCCTGCCCTTCACAGCTGTGGGGGTCTTTCCACAAGGCAAGGCTACATGTATTAACCATCTTCATCGTCCTGACTTGGAATCAGGGCCTCCTTGAGGATTTGTTGAAAATGGTGGAGCCTCTCTGGAGATGAAAGCACACACAAGCTTTAAATGCAGTTTAGGGGGTTCACTGGTAGGATTGTATCTTCAGGGCTGCCCCATCCGCCCAGCAGCCTTCCTCTCCTGGGAACAAGCCATGTTTCATTGTCCTCTGCTGGGTTCCAGCCTAAGCAGCACACTGCCCTTTATAAATAAGGCTGCTAATTAACGCAGGAGATGGAGGAGTTCAGGAGTGTTCCCTGGGCCAGATGATAGAGCAGATGACTTCTCTTTTGCCTTTTCAGCGCAAATGTTGTATCCCAAGGGATTGGGTCCTTTTAGCAGTCTCATCTGTTCTATCCTGGGAGGTATTTAAAACCAGTTTGGAATAACACTGATCTGGATTCCCTGTTCCTGGGGCTGGGAAGGACCCTTCTGGTGCAGCCCCCAGGCTTGCGCAGCTCTGTGTCAACCCTGAGAGTCGCCAGTGCCAGGCTGGGGGCCCTGCACAATCCTGGGCTCAGGAGCTCTGCTGTGCCAGCCCTTCAACATAGGTTGAAACAGGCTGCATTTCTCCCCCACGACATGACTAGTGACCTAGGTATAATCCTTTATAGTTTATTTAGTTGTCTGACATAGGCTAAGAAAAAACAACCCACATCTATAGTACTCAGATGAGGAAACATGCTAGGAGAGGTATACCAAAGATCACTCCCCAAATATTTAGTGGGGTGAAACATAGCTCTTTTGTCACTAAATCCCAGGTTCTTTCTTCCTTTCCATGCTGACTCATTTTTCCCTGAGTCTGTACAGCTCTTTCTGATTGGAGAATTACATGCAAGAAATATCCTCCAGTGAACACAGAGCTGGTTACCTGGTCCCTACATCTATTCTGTAAAGACTGTGCTGCTTGTGTAGCCCCCTTTGTTCATTTATTCTACAATAACTGAGCTTATCCGGCTGGCAGAGGACATCTAAGTTAGGTACAACCCAGGAGTTGGCTCTGCTTCCGTGTATGCTTTCTTTGGGCAGTGACTGACTGATTCTCTTTTTCTCCTGCAGAAATGCCAGATAATGCAGCAGCTTTGCTGGGCACTTGCTGTAAGCTCCAGATTATCCCTCCGCTGTACCACTTGGTAAGAACCCTCCCCGAGGGGACCTGGGGTGGGTAGGAACAGGGAAATGAGGGGGAGATGAATACCCAGCAGCTGATAAAACTTGTTAGGCTTTCTCATCCACAGTAGCTCTTCAAAATAGGTTAAAACAGGTATTACTAACCTCACATTCTTTATACCCTGCCTACATCACACACATATAGGAAGACCAAAGCTCAGAGGGAAAGGAGTTATCTGGAGAACTTGCTAGCAGGGCTAGGACTCGAACCTTGTCTTTGTACTCCAGGTCTCATGATTTCGGCATTTCTTGGAGAGAATTTTGGCCAAGGCTTGTTGCAGGAAAGGGGCCTGCCACCACATTATTTGCCATGCCAGTTCTATGGCTGGACCAGTCTGATTCAGCATTGAATTCAACAGGGAGGTATTCTAGAGGACTGCTTTGTCTCAGGGAGACGTTTCATTTTCTTAGGACTATCGTTAGCTTCATGCCCTCGGGAAATGTCATGGCAGGAGTAAGAGTTAAGTAATGATGAGCTTAGCCCTGAAAGTCAGGGTTTAGTTTTCCTTTTTAAATGACAAATTGGGTCATTAACAGAAGGAGCCATCGACAGGCCGGGGCAGCGCCTCTAATGTGGCTTCTGCGGGTGTTGCTCAGCCTGGGGCAGACAAGCAAAGCATACCTGGGTACTTATTTTGAGGCCTGGTTCCTACGGGCTGATGCCAGCATGCTGTTTAGACCCAAAGAACTAAAGCCTGGAGCTCTGCAGCCTGGTCTGTGAAGCAGGTGTTGGGGTAGATGCCTACACAGGACCCTGCGGTTGGTTACTTATCTGCCTGGGAACCTGTCAGCACGGTGGTTCCTGCCTCTGGTGCATCTTTGTATAGCAGAGACCTGCGGAAACTGCAGCAAGGCGTCATTCCAGGGAGCAGTTTAGATGCCATTCACAACTGAAAGCAGGTCCTCACCACCCAGAGGAATGCTGTGTTCTTGTACTTTGACCACAAAAACGGAACTACTTGAAAATGAACCAGCATGAGATTGTCCTGTAGCCAGCTGAGGGTAAATGCTGATGGTGCAGTTTGGTTATGGAAATGATATGTATCAGTATCTAATTGTCTGCAACGACAGTAGTTCTGATTTCATAGCTTAGCTCCCTTTCATAGCAACTGAATATTTAGCATTTCCTAGGTCAGCCCTTACCATGTATTTACAAAGCCATCAACTGCATTCAGGAAGTATATACAAAAAGAAAATACTACCAAGACCACATTAGCTAACTCCCTCTCCCAACCAACTCACACTTGGTCATCATCTTCCCTGCAGGTCTGCTCTAGGATTGGAGTAGCTCTTAGGATGCACTTGGAGTTCTAGCACAGCATAGAGTCATTTGTTTACTTTTGTGGGGCTGCTGAATATAAACAAGTAATTTTTATTTAAAGACCTTCCTGAGTGTCTTCATATAATCTCCCCTAGATATCATAATAACATTTCTTAAGACAGCAAGACTCCTGCCTCCTGATGGAACTTGGGTATCTCATATTTCTTACAGGGATTTACTTAGAGCAAGGTACAAAAATCTATCTGCATTCCTGTCTTGTCTGGTGGCCAGAGTAAGTTTGAGAGGCTTTCTGAAAGGCTTGTGAAAGAACAGTGTCAAATATACTCATACCTTTGCAAACTGGTGAAAGAAATGGTAAGAAGGTGAGTTTATAATCATCTAGAGAGAATGTTAATTTCACAGCTCCACTCCTTCAGGTGTGACTGTAGTCTCTCTTATACCTAGAAGTGCCTCTGGGTGCCTGGGGTTGGCAGATGTTCAGAGAGGCAGGCAGAGTTTTGCTGGGCACTTTTCCACCAGACCCAGGACACAGCGAACTGTGCTGTCGGCAGGCGTCAGCCTTCGCCTGTGGAGCTCGTTCTTATGTTCCCAGATGTGGTCATGCTTAAATAAGAGCAGACCAGATCCATTCTCTGGGCCACATGGTAAGGGGAGCCTCTGGTTACACTGGGTGAATCTACAACGTGTATGGATTTGTAAGGCTGGTTTTGATAACAGACACACAAGTAGGTTTATATGCAAATAAGTGCCATCCTTCAGCCACTGGGGCAAGCTGCATATTTCTTTTAGTAAGGCTGTCAGTGCTCAGGACATGTCTGAAATTCTTTTGGATGCCCTTCAGATTCAGTTAAAATTCACGCATACTTTATAAGGCTTACTTCATTTAAAATTTTACTCATTACTAATCTGATCTAAAATTCATATCTACTGGCAAATTTGTAATTACTACAGACTAAAATGTATGAGAGGTACTGCTCAAGACCCTAAAAGCAAAGGTTCCAATGTTCTGAGCAGCTGCAATTAAGAGCAGCGTCTGATGTGACCTCTCTGAAGAAATGAGGGTCTGTGTTCCAGGTGGGGTATAAGGTGAGCATGCTGGACAAGGTCCCTGTTCTTCTGGGCAACTTAGGTTTTAATACACAGAGCAAACAGGGAATAGCAAGAAGATAATGTCAAATACAGTAAGTATATGAAGACAATAAGATAATGTAATAGTGACTGGGAGGTGGGAGTAGTGAGTGAATCAATGGAGAGAGGGGTAGGAAAGGCCCATTATGTGGCATTTCAGCTGACAACTCAGAGATGAGAAGGAATGTTCTATGGGAACTCTGGAGGAAGGATATCACAGGTGGAAGGAAGAGGAAGGTTGAGACAGCATCAGTAAGTAAACTATGGTACCTACCTTTGAGGAGTTTATGCAAATATACATAGGAAATGCTAACACTTGAATTAAAGTAAAAAGACAAACTTTACGCAGTGTGTATGAGAAAGTTACATTCTGACCTTTCTAATCTACTGGAGTTAATGGATCTAACAGAAGGTAGAATACAGAGAGCAGGGGTTCAGTCAGAGGACTACTTGGACAGTAAGGAGATCAAACCAGTCAATCTTAAAGGAAATCAACCCTGAATACTCCCTGGAAGGACTGATGCTGAAGCTCCAATACGTTGGCCACCTGAAGCAAGGAACTGACTCATTGGAAAAGACCCTGATGCTGGGAAAGATTGAAGGCGGGAGGAGAAGGGGATGACAGAGAACGAGATGGTTGGATGGCATCACTGACTCGATGGACATGAGTTTGAGCAAGCTCCAGGAGTTGGTGATGGACAGGGAAGCCTGGCGTGCTGCAGTCCATGGGGCTGAAAAGAGTCAGACACGACTGAGCGACTGAACAACAACAGAAGACTCAGGCAAAGTGGATAAAGTCAGACCTGAGGTCCTTGCCTGAGCCAAATATATCCTGTTACAGCTCAAGGGTTTTCCCTGTTCTACTTGGAGAATTTAAACAACTAGCTTTTCCCCCCATAATTAGCTAGAAGTGCTAATGTTATTATCTGATGATGTGGACTTTCTATAATGTTTTTTGGTGAATTTGTTTACATGTGTCATTTTAGCTCCGTGCTGTGTCTCATGATGGTGTGTCTGATCTTGAAGACCCAGCTTTGGCTCCTCTGAAAGATAGAGAAAAGTTTGAGATTGTGCAGCGTCTGTTTGCTGCAACTGACATTAACCTGGAGAGAATGCAATCATCCGTGAAAGCTGCCAGCAGGGAGGACCCTAACGTCTTACCACTGATACTTTACATCAGCCTGAATGGGCTCTGTGCTTTGGGCAGAGCACAGTAACAGTGTCACATGTGGATTACAGGTACAGGCACACCTCATTTTATTGTACTTCATAGACAATGCTTTTTTTTTTTTTTTAACAAATTGAAGGTCTGTGACAACCCTGTGTTGAGCAAGTCTATTGGCACCATTTTCTCAACAGCATTTGCTCACTTGTGTCTGTCACATTGTGGTAACTCTCCCAATATTTCAGACTTTTTCATTATTATATGTATCATCGTGATCTGTGATCTTCGATGTTACTATTGCAAAAAGATTACAGCTCGACTTGCTGAAGGCTCTGATGATGATAACATTTTTTTAGCAATAAAGTTATTTTTAAGGTATATATACATAGTTTAGGCATAATGCTATTGTACACCTTAATAGACTATAGTGAAGTCGCTCAGTCGTGTCTGACTCTTTGCGACCCCATGGACTGTAGCCTATCAGGCTCCTCCGTCCATGGGATTTTCCAGGCAAGAGTGCTGGAGTGGATTGCCATTTCCTTCTCCAGGCGATCTTCCTGACCCAGGAATAGAACCTAGGTCTCCCTCATTGCAGGCAGATGCTTTGCCATCTGAGCCACCAGGTGGCTTAACAGACTATAAGATAGTATAAAATAAGTTTTCTATGCACTGAGAAACCAACAGATTTGTATGGTTTGCTTTTACTGTGGTGGTCTGGAACCAAATCTGCAGTATCTGAGATCTGCCTCTACATGTTATCAGCTAAGGCTGGCCATTTTTCGGCATCACCAATACTGCCTTTGGGGCTTAGGTCACCATGGTGAATGATCAAGCAGATGAATTTATCTAATAGTTTAAGAAGTGGTGGCTTTTTGCATTACAAATCACCTTGGATTCAGCTACCAGGTACTCTGTACAGGGTTTTTTCATGGGAGGCCCTCCTGTGCTGGTAACCCAGGGTCTGAATTATAGACCCCAGCACCCCAGCTGGAGGAGGGTGGAGAATTCTAAGCCAGAGTATTCAGACCTTTTCTCTGCAGGAAAAAAATAGGTCCATCTATCACTTTATTTTCCCCACTTGCTGTTAAACAAAAATAGATGAGGCTGACACTTTGATCCACAAATTCATTTTAAATTATGAATGCTGTGGGGAGGCAATTTCTCTTCATAGAAGGCTACATTTTGAATGTGCTATATGCTATGCGGTGACTGAAAAATGAACTGTAAATGCCACTAGAGAACATAGTCTTCTGCTAAACAAAATTATGCTAAAAAATAACCTAACTGCAGGACACACTTCTCCTTAGGGTCTAGTATATATATGCATTTTATTTATTTGACTTTGCCATGCTTTGATCAATGTACCAATCCTATGTCTAGAGCAGTGTGCTGATTTTGCATGCATGTTGGATGTTTAATTTGTAAAATGCTACATATTGTATCAAAGGAACTTTGAACTGTGTATATTTTTCTTGTTTGTTCTGAACTGTCTTCCGAGTGCTCCTAATGCCAATGCTAATATCCACTGGGGACCTGAAGCCACTTCTGCTTTCCCTCAGCAAAAAGCCACTGAGACCTTCTGCTAGAATCCAATTTACTTTAGGGGCAGGAGGCAGTGGGGATGAGGGCTAGCAGCTGGAACATGCTAGGTTACCCAGCACCTGTTTTTTATCTCAACATCACCTACTTATTCCCTTCCTGTGCTTCAGATTTTAATGAACGTTAATAAGCAAGAAATGAAGAAAATAACCCTTTTATCACCTCTATTAAAAATCAGACTAAATCATGTAGCTATTATGCAAATATTTAAGATGTGTAAGAAAGAAAGCGCTGTAACTGTGGTGGCAACAACATAAATATAAGCACCTTATACACAAATTGGAAAGGAACATGCCAAAGTCAAAACAGTGGTGCTGAGATGGTGGCACTGCACCTAGCTGTTTTTTTCTGCTTTTCTGAAATAAAATGAGAATAAAGAACATACTGCAGGTAGAATGTGTGATATGAATCTACTTGCATGAAAAACAGATATCCATGTATCTCAGTGCCCGGGGAAATCTCATTTAAGAGGTCACAAGAAACCCAACAGGGTCTGCTTTGAGGAAAGGACTTAAGAGGTTGGGACAAGAGGCATTGGTCGGGGGGGTGGGATGGGGTGGTTCATCTGTTAGAATTTTGTATGTATGATCCTGAGTTAAAAAAAATAACAACAAAACCCTCCAAACATTAAAAACTAGACACAGACTTAAGACAGAAAGAAAAGAAGCCATCCAAGCAAGTACTGAAAGTTTGAGTTACATTAAACAGCAACTCAGGCAGTCTCTTTCCACAATGGCCTGGCCCTGAGATTGGCCAGTAATCCTGTTGGACTGTGTTGTAAACATGTGATTGAAAAAGATGTGGGGATATGCTGCTACAGCAGATTCCCACTGGGATGTGGTGGATGAGGTAGTGCTGGGCTCCAGTGAGGGTGAGATAGATAGGTTCTTCTAACTAACTAGTATCCTCACCATTAAATATTAACTTTAAATATACCTTTATTTAACTGCTTGAGATTCAGAACCATCCTTCTTTTAGTAATTAGATTTGGAATCAAGTCTTAATATCCCAGAACACCTAGAAAACAGATAATAAATATAGTAGTATTTCCTAGAACAGAACAGCCACCTTAACTCTATTTCCATAACTACTTCTGTTTCATAAATGGGGATAGAAGAAATGCTGACATGATCAGTTACTGTGATGTGGCCCAAAAATGGCCCATAGAAGGTGTTCATGACCTAATAAATCCCTAGAACCTGGCAAAAAGGGTGTTTTTAAGGTACTGGACCTTGAGATGGACAGATGACCCTGGGTTATCTGGGTGGACCCTTAAAGAAACCAGAAGGGTTAGTGAGAGATGGATTTGGCCAAAGAAAATGCAGAAGAAATGAAGCATGTGAAGAATTCAGAGCTGCTGCTGGCTCTGAAGATAGAGGCGGCTGGTTCAAGGGCAAGAGAGTAGTTGGTCAGCCAGCCAGCAAGGGAGTGGGGACTCGATCCTACAACTACATGGAAAGGGAGAGCACCACCCGCCTGTCAGAGCCTGGATGCACGTTTTCCTCCGGACCTGCAGGGCCTGGGAGACAATTTCACTTTAGCCTCATGCGACTTGTTTGTGAGACTTATGTTGAATTTTGGACCTACAGAACTGAGACGATAAGTTTGTGTTGTAAGCTGCTAAGTCTGTGGTAATTTGTTATTGCAGTGACAAAACCAAGGTAGTATAAGATGGAAGAGTGAGTCACAGTTGGACCCTTGAACAACATGAGTTTGAACTGCACCAGTCCACTTATATGAACACTCAGATGTGTTTATTAAGGGAATGATGACTTTATGGAAAACCTAATTTTGGGGGAACATAAGTGAAATACTCTGAAATAAAACATAGTATTTTCTTGGATCAGTCCCCCAAGGCCAAAGAAATAAAGCACACATATATGAATGGGACCCAATTAAACTTAAAACCTTTTGTACAACAAAGGAAACCATCAACGAAACAAAAGGCAGCCAATGGAATGGGAGAAAATATTTGCAAATGATGCTCCTGACAAGTGGTTAGTATTCAAACTATATACACAGCTCATATGACTCAATTATTGAAAAAATCCAACAAAAAATGGACAGAAGACTTGAATAGATATTTTTCCAAATAAGACATACGGATGGCAAACAGGCACATGAAAAGATGCTCAACACTGCTAATTATTAGAAATGCAAACCAAACCCAAAATGAAGCATCACCTCAAAAGGGTCTGAATGGCTATTATCAAAAACTCTACAAATAACAAATGTCAGAGAGGATGTGGACTAAAGGGAACCTTTCTTCCTACGTTGTTGGCAGGAATATAAATTGGTATAAACACTATGGAAAACAGTATGGAGGTTTGCTCAAAAACTAAAAATAGAACTAACATGATCCAGCAATCCCACTATTTGTAAAAAAACAAAACCACTAATTTGAAAAAGTACATGCACCCCAATATTCACAGCAGCATTATTTACAATAGCTAAGATGTGGAAGCAACTCAAGTCCCATCAACAGATGACAGGATTAAGATGATGTGGTATATACACATACACAGAATGGAATATTACTTAGCTATAAGAAAAGAATAAAATACTGGCACTTGCAACAATGTGGATGAACCTAAAAAGAATTATGCCTAGTGAAGTAAGTCAGACAAATACTATACAATATCACTTACATGTGGAATCTAAAAAATAAATACCTAAGTAAGTCAGACAAATACTATACAATATCACTTATATGTGGAATCTAAAAAATAAATACCAATGAATAATACACAAAACAGGCTCACAGACGCAGAAAACAAACTTGTGGTTACTAAAAAGGACAGGGACAAATTAGGGATATGAAATTAACAAATACAAACTACTGTTTATAAAGTAGATAAGAAACAAGGATTCACTGTATGGCATAGGGAATTATACCCACTATCTTATAATAACCTGTGAAAGTGAAGTCGCTCAGTCGTGTTCGACTCTGCGACCCCATGGACTGTAGCCTGCCAGGTTCCTCCCTCCATGGAATTTTCCAGGCAAGAGTACTGGAGTGGGTTGCCATTTCCTTCTCCAGGGGATCTTCCCGACCCAGGGATCGAACCCACGTCTCCTGCATTCCAGGCAGATGCTTTAACCTCTGAGCCACCAGGGAACCTATAATGGACTATAATCTGTAAAAAGACAGAATCACTGTGTTGTACACTTTAACACAATATTATAAAGCAAATATGTTTCAACAAAACTAATTCTTTTGGAGACATCAGAAATACACTAGACCAGCAATTTCTGCATTGTGGGGTATGGAATCCTAGAAAACTAGCTTGGGAAAGAGTTGCCAAAGTACCTTTTCTGGAAACAGGCTTCCTGTACTCACCCACATTCACGCTTCCATTTCTTGGTCAGTCCAGTGGGTCCTCCTCCCCTTCTCATCGCAGGCCTCAGGGCTGAGCTGTGTGCCACAGAAGGCGTTGTCTTTCCCACCAGGGTTTTTCTTTTCTTGGCTAACTGGGAAATGGTCCTAGTATTCATGCCATCTAAGCGTAGAGGTCTTCTCTTGATCCTGTATTTTAATCTTCCCTGTCTCTGGAATTCTTTAAGTCGTCTTTGAAAGCTATGGAATCTTTGGGCTGGGATAGATGAAACAATAATTAGGGTTTCCTTGTTAAAAAAACAAAAGGGAGGCAGGTGAAAAATTTATAAATTTTGGTGGGAAAAATCTCACATTAGAAGCTTTTAATAAAGATGATTAGCAGTTCAAAGAAACTGCCAAAACTAACCTGATGCCTTCTATATTTTATTATCTTCAAGCCTTATTTCTGCCTAGAAATGAAACACTACGTTTTTCCAATATTAAGTATTTATTTCTTTATATATACAAAAATATTTTACCAGGAGTATGCAGTCTCACAGATTGAACATTTCAGTAAATTTCATTTTGGACAACATATTAATATGTGAAAAGAAAAATTTACAGGGACAGTTGCTGAGAAGTCAATACTTAATTGTATTGCAGGTAAATTTTATTTATACAAGGACAGCAATAATGTTTCTTTTGTACAGGTACTAGTAATACAATTACTTGGAAAGCAGTAGCAATTAATTTTATTTTTAAACTTTTTCACCTTTAGCAGCTTGTTCAGCTTTAATTTTTTGGTTGTTAACAAGTATTTTGCCCTCCATTAAAAAAAAAAAAATCTCTTCTACCATCATTTCACAGACTAGAGGTTAAAAAGAGCATGCACATGTGTTCAAAATAAAAATATACCAAAATGAAATGGGGAAAAACACCCAAAGTCCTCACATCAGATTTTCATCATGGGCTCTTAATAGAGCTAACATAACATGGGAAATGATACCAGATGCTGAACCCCAGTGTTCATTCTTCCAGCAAAATCCAGGATAGCATTTTCTTAAAAATCAGCGTTACTGAAGAAACAGGAATCAGCAGTTCTTTTTTAAAGAGAACACACAGCCAAAAGAAGTATTTACCTTGTATTTCAGTTACAGATGGAGATCAGCTATTCCTCAAATCAGGTTCCACTAAAAAGACTAAGGCATTTCTCAGTTAGACCATGTTTATCAGAACAAAGTATGTTCTGCAAAGTCTGCAAAGTAAGGTTACTCACATCACTGCCTGCCTCTCGTATTTAAGAATAAGACAAGAACCACATATTTTAATTGGTAATGACTTATGGTTTAGTGTTGGTAATAATATATATAGCAGAGTTTCCCTCATCCTCCAAGCTCCCAGGCCTCCTTGACTGATGTGAAGAAGGTTAAGTTTCAGGCATGGTGTGTCGTATTTGTATGTTTCTACCCTGGCTTGCTGTGACTGAAGTGCAATAAAAATATTCATCCCCAACTTTTAAAATAAGACCTTTTGGCTTTTGGTCTGTGTTAGTGACAGTACTTGTTCACTGGGACTCAAGGCGGATTTACAAGCATTAAGTCATTTAATCTGCCAAGTTGTAAGTGGCATTTACATCATCTGTAGATGTGTTCATTCAGTTTGTGCTGGAGATTAGAAAACAATTAAAGCTGGTAGGGGATAAAAAAAAAGAATTGTTGCTTCTGGTCAGCTTTGGTGTATGGAGGCAAGTCAGATTTCTCATAGCACGGCAGTATCAGCCAGTGGCCCTGAAGCAGGTAGAGAACAAAACTAAAAAAAAAGGCAGTCCTGTTGGATCCGAGGTCCCCCAACTGGAGGTAAGTGAATAGGTTTCCCCTTTTAAAGAAACAAATGCCTTTTAAACTTAATACTATGGGTTAAACAATAGGGCTGCAGTGATAAATTTCAGGCAGAATAAGGTAAGCAGCTTTAAGGGGCAAAGATCAGAGTGTCCTCAGATGTAACAGAGTATTGGATTGCTTACTTAAATTTTGTTTGACTTGTGAGTGGTCTGGTTGGTGAGGAGGAGGATTTCCTAAAGGTCTGGACTTAGAAAAGGATTCTGAACTCAAAACCTCCTGACCAAGGCCACTAAGAGACCAGAACACAACCTCTTCCAGGCTGGAACAACATCCTCAGAGCTGTTTTAAAACTGAAGGCAGAATTTCTAATTGGTGTGCACCTATCACCATGTTACCTCCAAGAGAGGTACACTTTAAAAGAACTAGAAAATAAGCAAACTCAGGGCAAATGAATACATATAATAAGCAGATAAAGTAGCTTAATAAGGATTTTCCAATTTACCATTTACCTCATCAGAGTTATAAATTACTTCTTATCAGGGGATCTTCCCGACCCAGGGTTCGAACCCGGGTCTCCCGCATTGGGGGCAGATGCTTTAACCTCTGAGCCACCAGGGAAGCGGGTACACTTTAAAAGAACTAGAAAATAAGCAAACTCAGGGCAAATGAATATATATAATAAGCAGATAAAGTAGCTTAATAAGGATTTTCCAATTTACCATTTACCTCATCAGAGTTATAAATTACTTCTTATAATTTAAGGTGAAGACAAATATTAAGTTAGCCTTATTTAACAAGTATATTATTAAAAAGGAGATGTAAATTTTCTCAATGGTCATGTGGTCAGGAGTCATAATTAGGATCTCAGCCAGCTCGAGAAGTGCGCCAGCTCTATTTTTATCAAAAGAGAGACTATTTTAAAGAATGCAGTGCAGTGTACTGCAGAAGTAGTGCAAATCATGCTTTTAAAGTCTAATCTTAGAAACGAGATAGCATCATTCCTTCACTTTCTAGTGTTTTAAGGACTCATTTTTGATTCTGTGTACTAAGTCATTCCAGAAACACACAAAGTAATATGATAAATTATGGAAAATATTAAAAATAAAACTTGAAGCTAGCAAAAAATCAGGAGTCATAATTAGGATCTCAGCCAGCTCGAGAAGTGCACCAGCTCTATTTTTATCAAAAGAGAGACTATTTTAAAGAATGCAGTGCAGTGTACTGCAGAAGTAGTGCAAATCATGCTTTTAAAGTCTAATCTTAGAAACGAGATAGCATCATTCCTTCACTTTCTAGTGTTTTAAGGACTCATTTTTGATTCTGTGTACTAAGTCATTCCAGAAACACACAAAGTAATATGATAAATTATGGAAAATATTAAAAATAAAACTTGAAGCTAGCAAAAATGCAGTTAAAAATAATCTTAAGAAAATTATAGAACTGTTTTCTTCTTCAGACATATATATGTAAAAAATGATGAATTACTCAATTGTATTCTTAAAAGTTTGTGAATATCATAGTGGACATTTTAGTATTATTATTATCCATATATCTTGGGAGAAGTTTACATATTATACACATAGTTGTATGTATATATATATTATATATGATGACTCAAACATTTAAAAAATGACCTGCTAGCTATATACAGAAAACCTCAGGATTGCTTTTTCCATATGTAGTATAAAGACTCATCACTATAAAATTATTGGCTCCCTAGCCTGTGGTTCCTGGAAAATGGGGTGTTGTTTCAGAAGTCATAAAAGTACAGTGTTAAGTAGACCAATTTTCAAAACTTTAATATTTACCAGTTTAAAATAATTATACCTAACTCCATGGCTATCCATCTGAAAAATCAACCCCAATCACTGGATTGTGACACTTGTTGTTATCCATAAAAATAAGTACAAATTTAAATGACTCTTTAAAACAAAGATCATCTTCTATGGTCACTGGGATATTATGGTCAAAGCAGTCAGTATCTGGCCATAGTCTATAATGCTACACTAACATATTTTATTGCTAATTTGAATTCTTTTCTAAATTTGTGTTAATATCCAATTTGCTTTTAAAGAAAACTTGTCCTTATAAGCTATTATATTAAATTTACTAGATTCTAGAATCTAGGGTTCAGGCTACTATTGCTGTACTGGGTTTATGGTATGATTTCTACCTTAGAAAGCTATGTTCAGCAGTTGTATGGTAAAAGTAAATAAAGTCCTGATGTACTGGATAGTATTTTGACACTATCCAGGTATCAAACAGAAATGGAAACTGCATAATCAAGGCTTGGTTATAATAAAAGGAAAAATTCTACTTGAGTGCATCACATATATTACACTAGTTACAGTTAAATGACTTATCCAGGGACATCAACTCTATGGATATGGGATATTTGTATATTTAAAAATATATATAATATTTAGCTGTATATAAACAATCATGCCCTGAATGCTGAATGTGGATGCTCACCTGTCCACAAGGAATCCTCAGGTGCATTAGTATGTTGGCACATTGTTTCCCAAAAGCATATGCACGCATATTTTTAACGATTACCAACTGTTCAACATCACCTTAAGCTATTTTCTCTTCAGTAAAGCTAGTTATCTTAGGCCTTCCCTACAGGAGAAGTTCACCTTCCCTTGATCACAACTATACTCTCATTGCTATAGGAGAGTTCCAGGGCCTCTGGGACTTCTTGCCCCAGCAGAGCTCTACTGGTTTCTACAGAACCAGATGGGACTTCAGTTTCAAGTTCAATGACTCTTTATTGAGATAGATGAACTTTGCTATAAATTGATTCTTTTTGGCTCTGGCATCTAGATGGAAATGAAATCAACTGCATTGTTCCATTTTATATTAGGAGGAATCTCATGTGTATAAACTAGTCATGAATACCATTTATAATAGAAATAACTCTTAAGTGTAGATTGTTTTCTAAATAATGTGCACTTTATACCATGTGATAAGGCCTAAAATATGTCTGATGTAAAAACCATCTCTGTTGTGTCGATGGGTAAAATATATTGTGGATAGACTTCTTGAGCTGCTCCAGTGATCCCCAAGAGGCTGCAGGCAGCGGCCCCAGCGATCCCCTAGAGGCTGCAGGCAGCGGCCCCAGCGATCCCCTAGAGGCTGCAGGCAGCGGCCCCAGTGATCCCCTAGAGGCTGCAGGCAGCAGCATGAAGGCACACTGCAGAAGACACCATACTTCCTGAGAATGTGAAAATAAAATTTCCCTTAAAATTTACAGCGTGTTGAGGTGCTAAGTCATGGGACATCATCTCGACACTGTCCTTTGATTCATCTTTGAGAAGCCAAGACTTTAATGTAAATGTACGTGGTTTAAAAGTTACCAAAGTTACTAAAAGGTATGATCCATTTTGCTATCAATTTCCTATTCTAGGACAACGAACCTCCATACAGCTACTTGGGTGTTTGGTTTCACTGTGAAAAAGAACAGTGTGCCTGCTGCTTATTACCATGTATTTTCTCTACCCTCTGAGTCCTCCGGGCTAGCATTCCATGTGACAGCTTAGCTGAGGGGAAAACAAATTTCAGCAGCCCGGGGTATGGTGCCTACCACCAGACAAACATGATCATCAAAGTTTAAGCACCTAACCCGTTAAGTGTGAATACTGTTTATGTGAAAAGCTAGCAGCAGTATAAAATATGGCTAACTTAGTTTAACAATAATCTGCATCTCTGAATATACTTTAGAAGAATTTTACCATCAAAGAATCCTAAAGGAAGATATTAACTGAGATGAATTTTGAAAATTTGTATATACTAATGTATCTAAAGAAGGAGAACTGTTTTCCTAATCAAAAAGTTTACTTGCTAAACAAAAAGTACATTTCCTAACAAATGTAAAAAAAAAAATATAAAATATTATTTAATACATATTATATAATATATATAGTCTACTAAGATAAAACATTTGACAATCTTTTCCAAATTTCATAAATTGTTCAATGGATTTGGTTCACAACACAACAAACTGAAAACATACCCTAATGATCACATCACACTTCAAAAAGCAAACTGATTGTTCACATAAACTCCCAACTGCAAACTTAGAGGCATTTTTCAGCATCACAGAAATTTTCAGAGGCATGATACATTTGCTGATCATATCCTAATAGAAAACTGTATAAAGCAATAGGTACACTTTTATCAGTTAAACTTTTACAACAGATCAGCTTTCAGAGTCATTCTGTTATAAGGATTGCAGGATAAGGCACTCTCTTGGCCGGCATGGCCTTGCTTGCTGTGTACATGTTAACGAAGCATCAGCCCGTCACTGCAACAAATGAGAGTGCAAGGTACTGCTCTTCATTTTTTCACGAGAGAGAGCATGAAGGGAAAAAACTAATATAGCTGCATAAATTAGAACGGATAGCCATTCAACTCTGAAATAATGAAGCTATGTTGCACTGAGCAGACTTCTGATGTCAGATTTGGATGGTAGTCAACTAGCTGTAGCACTGACATTAAAATTCTGCTTCTGTAAGAAATTGAATATATTAGGAAAGAAGGCCAATAAACCATTATTTTTTCCTAATAAGAGTAGCTGACCCTTCACTAAATACTGAACTAAATGACAGCTTTACAAAACTATTTCAAGTATTCATTATCACAGTGAAAATGTGAGACCAATGTTAGAGTGAATGATTTGAAAATTCCTTGGATGAAAAAGGCAAGGGTACTAAATCAAAACATATACAAAATGCTTCAACGCATTTCTTTATGTGATATGAATAGAAAGATTATCCATAAAAAGTTAGAAAAATTAAGATAAATTATATATTAGTACACCTTCTCAACCACATTTTATATAAAAATTCAGAATAGTGTACTGGTATTTCAATCTACACAATAAAAATGCCTGGACTTGGCAGATATCTTCTATCTGTGCATGTATTTTCTCAGTAGAAGGTTTATTTGTTGCAGTCACTTTTTGGAAAGTTTTATTTGAATTGTGAACCTTACTGAATCATCAGTAAACCCAGCTGATTGGGACCCACTGTGGCTCCATTCTCAGTTTCTCTATGGCAGTCTGCAGTTTCTCAAAAGCTTTGTCTAGATTGTCATTGACGATGATCAGATCAAAATAGTGGTTGTATGCTCTTTGAATCCGTGCACTTTCATCCACTGTTTTCTTCAAGTCAGAGTCCTGGCAAAGAGTTTCAAGAGAAAGAGTTTACACAATGTATACTTACTTGCTCACAATCAACTCAAAATGAAATAAGAAGTAACTAGGATGGATATTTGAGTGTGATATCCTCAAAATGTAATCTACATAGAGTGTTAAAAAATATATTACCATCTGTTCATATCCAGTCATTCTAGCTGCATTCATGTTTGCATTTATGAGTATTCTGTGTCTTCTGTTTCACTGATACTAAGATAAGATTCCTAATTAAAGGACTATTGACAATAATCTTAGGGTGAAATCCAAAGTAATAAGGAATTATTGTAGGTCTCTAGCCTCCAGGTAGAGCTAGTGGTAAAGAATCCGCCTGCCAATGTAGGAGATAGATGCAAGAGATGCAGGTTTGATCCCTGGGTTGGGAAGATCTCCTGGAGGAGGGCATGACAACCCACTCCAGTATTCATGCTTGGAGAATCCCATGGACAGAGAAGCCTGGTGGGCTATGGTCCATAGGGTTGCAAAGAACAGGACATGACTGAAGCAACTTAGCACAGCACAGCCCGACTATATCATCTTTCTCAAAATATTTTTACTTTATGGAGTCTGTAAATCATGGAACCCAAATTTCAGTGGCTGTTAAGCTCAAAGCCAAATTTACTGCCTTTCTCTAAGAAAGAAAACCTTAGAAGAATAGTTTGAAGACTACATGCTCCCCACCCCCAACAACAACAACACACACACACTTTGTTATATATTTCATTATTGTTTGTATTTCATAAAATACTTCTAGTCATTCTGGAATATTTAGGGAGAATAAGTAAAGAACAGGTTTTTTCATGAGCAAGTAAAGCTTTTCATTAAATTGTGTTTCAAAATTTCACAATACTTCTACAGGTTCTCCAAATATTCATTAAGTTCCTATTAAAATGTCTGTTTCATACTCTGTGGCTATAACAGTGAATAAGACAGAATGGGTTCCTACCATTTAGTGGAGGAGACAAATAAGAGGGCAAATAAAAACTTGCAAGTTGTAGTAAGTACTATGAAAGAAACCAACCAGGAACAAAGAATTGTAAGAGACCTACCTTAGACAGAGTGACTCTACCTATGAATAAATGACATTTAACCTACCTAAATGACATTTCCAGTTGAGCTATTTCAAATCCTGAAAGATGATGCTGTGAAAGTGCTGCACTCAATATGCCAGCAAATTTGGAAAACTCAGCAGTGGCCACAGGACTGGAAAAGGTCAGTTTTCATTCCAATCCCCAAAAAAGGCAATGCCAAAGAATGCTCAAACTACTGCACAGTTGCACTCATCTCACATGCTAGTAAAGTAATGCTCAAAATTCTCCAAGCCAGGGTTCAGCAATATGTGAACCGTGAACTTCCAGGTGTTCAAGCTGGTTCTAAGTGAAGAGTTGACTCACTGGAAAAGACTCTGATGCTGGGAGGGATTGGGGGCAGGAAGAGAAGGGGATGACAGAGGATGAGATGGCTGGATGGCATCACTGACTCAATGGACATGGGTTTGAGTAGACTCTGGGAGTTGGTGATGGACATGGAGGCCTGGCGTGCTGCGATTCATGGGGTCACAAAGAGTTGCACACAACTCCGTGACTGAACTGAACTGAAATGACATTTAAATTGAGAACTATAGTGGAGGAAAGAGCATTTCAGGCAGTGGAAACAGCAATGTAAAATCCAAGGGGAAAATGGATTCTGAAAGTTAAAAAGACCACCAAGATGGATGGAGGACAAGGGAGGATGGGGTAATTTCAGATAGCACAGGCTAGGTCATGGAAGACCTAGATGCGATGGAAAGACATCTCTGGATTATGATGGAGGTAGAGAAGATGGAAATGACAGCAGAACAGACATATATTTTGGTGATAAAATTATCAGGGTTAGCTGATGGGCTGAATATGGAATGTGAGGAATATGAATGAATCAAAAATACCTTGAGTTTCTAGCTTGAATAAATGGATAGTTGCAGAAGATGCAGAGTTGGGTGGGTAGGAGTGGGGGAAATATGATTTTGGGTGGGGGGTAAATAAAACATTCTACTTTGTACATGCTAAGTTTAAGGTGTCTATGAGACATTCAGGTGCAGCTGTAATGTTAAGTAGGTGAATGCTAGTGTAAATTGGAGCTCAGGTCTGGGTTATCTATACATAAACTAGGAACATCAGCTTAATAATGGTATATAAGTTAATGGATTTCATGAAAACACCTAAAGAAAAGTAAAATAGTGAAGTGGGTTCTCAAGTAAGCCTGAGGGATATTAGTACTTATATTTTAGTTAATATTTTCACTGAGATCTCTAAATCAGTTTGAAACAATGAAAATATCTCTGAGTTTCCCTGGTGGCTCAGATGGTAAAGAATCTGCCTGCAGTGCAGAAGACCCAGGTTCAACACCTGGGTTGGGAAGATTCTCCTGGAGAAAGGAATGGCAACCTACTCCAGTATTCTTGACTGGAGAATACCATGAACAGAGGAGCCTTTTGTTATAGATGTATAAACAGGCCAACTTATTAACAAATCTTACCTAGTATAGTCATTAGCTATTTGTTCTGTTAAAACACAAATCAATTCTATTTGAGAATAATAATCCTGTAACAATTATTTAGTATACCATATAGATGGAAGAATAAAAACCTCTCTCTCTGTATAGCTATAGAATGATCTCCAGAATGTATTAGTAAGTGAAAAAGGCAGGCAGACTACTATATGTAATAAGCTATCTTTAATGTAAGAAATGGGAGGAGGATACACACATCTATTTATATTAAAAATTGTGAAAATAGCTACCTATGTAGGTGGGAGGTTGGAGTACAGAGGACAGGAAAAGCTAAATTTTGTCTGATTTAAAGATTTACTCTGGAACTATGAAAATGTATTCTATTATATGACAAAATTAAATTCAAATAAAAAATAGTAATACCTAAAACTTAAAAGCAAAATAAAAAAGTGTTTCAAGTTGATGGCTTAAACACCGAATTATTTTAGTGACTTTAAAATAATATTCATGAATATATCATACTTAAAAAAAAATCATATTGTTATATTATCATTCAGGAATTACACATATAGTATGTGCTTATTTTACATATGTAAAGTCTGAAATTATGTTAATGTTATAGGAATGAAGACTTTGAGCACAGGAGGAAAAAAAAAACGATTAAAAAAAGTCAAAGAAGTAAAAATGTAAAATCTGAGTTGAAACTATCAAATTGAACTAATGATGTCTATATTCCAAAAGGGGGAAATATGTTTCCTTTATCTGGTCACTGAGAAGACCTCGAAACAATGACCAGCTAAGTTGAATGCACACCTCTAGCATCCATAGGAGGTCTAAATACTATTTCCCACTAGAAGGAACCAGGGCTTTTGGAAGGCTGGTTCCAGATCTGGGCCAAGAAATGTGTAAGGATAACCTGGAGCAGCTCGTACCAGGAAGCAAAGAATCACTGAAGGTTATTGGGGTTGTATTAAAAAGACTCAGACAATAAGAGGAATAGGCTCCTCCTAGCTGAAGATGAGACAATTTACACATCAAAGAGTAATAACTGACTTAAGCACAGACACAGGGAGTATTTCAAGTGACTTTAAAATACACTGATTTGACTGATATACTTAGTGGGATAAACCCTAAAGATAAAGGAGACAGTTGACAGGAATCATAGCTGGTAGCATTTGTACACTTATATTCAGACTGCTGTGTATTGTGAGATAAAGCAAATGAGCAATTATGTGCCACTCTTAACATTCCCAGTGTTTTTGAGAACTGGGATACTCAGCACAGGAGTCTGGAGTTACCATATAAAAGAGGTTAAGTATAAACCCTGTAATCCTGAATTTGATTGGGAAGTGTCAGTATAAATTCATGATACAGTTTCCTTCAAACATACAAACAGAAAAGCATATATCCAAATGAGCTCCGTCTACCTAAAAGGTGCATATAGCTAGAAACAATGATCAATCTTGGGACAATGTGCATCTTTAATATTATAGTCCTAAAATAAAATACCATTTACTCTAAAAGGAACCAGACTTTTTGGACAAATAGCTGACTCCTGGCTTGGAACAGAAAAATGTACAAGATGAGCCTGAACGTCTGTCTTACAGCAGGGAAGCTATATGAGACCATTAGGCTCATGAAATAGATCTCAAGGGCCAACTTAAATAAAAAGCCCCTGTTGGTCAAAGATGGGACAATTTGAACATCAATAAGAATAATAACTGCAATAGAGTAAAATATATCAAGTTTAAATCCATGTGCTCGTGGATTTAAAAACTAAAAAAACACAAACCTTATTTGGTCACCTGTGGAGTCTGTTATGGAACAAACCCATTATTCTGAAAACTGACTTATAAAGGGGAAGTATCAAGTATATTTTCTACTTTTCTGTATATACTCTACTTCAGAGTAATCAACTAGTTAATGAAAAAAAGTCATTACTTAGAAGAATTCTAGTTTATAAATGCAGAATGAATGACAAACTTGGAATACTACCACTTCACATCACAGTTCCTAAAAAAACAAAAAAAGACAAAAGATATCAGAAGAACCCTCCTGCCTCACAACTAAGACCACAAGTATGGAATAACAAGACACTGTGCATCTTTCGCATGTTAGCAATGGAACACAGGGATTCCAGAGACGGGAAACGGTGAGCCCTATGATTACTCCAGGTTACACACCAGCTTGAAATAGCTTCCAGTCTGCAACACAGGGAGGCGGAACCCAGGAGGAGGCTACTGAACTCTCTCAGTTGTCAGCAGAGCTGACAGTCCCAGGAGAACAAGGCGGCAGGGGTTTGCAGGACAGAATACAGGATGGAACAGCAGCGTGGAGAGAGAACTCCGGAGACTTGCAAAAGACCCCCCTCCAGCATTCAGCTGAATACCAATCCATGCACATCACAACTACCCAGGGTCACCAAAGAATCACCAGGAAAGATGAGAGCTCTTCATTCTGAGCCAGAAACGATGCCCATGCCCACAGGCAGGACAGAAAAGCTCCTGAGGCACAGGTCATCTGAGAGAGCACTCAAATGGGCTTTGCCTCAGCGCTCCGGAGTAACTGCCCCTAGCATGAGAACTGCTCCGGTTTTAAAGCAAGATGTGAAAGGAACAAAATTTCCAAACAGCTGCATTTCCCAGGACAAAATTCACAATATTGGGTATCCAATAAATTACCAGGACTGCAAAGGTGCAAGAAAATAAGACTCACAATGAGGAGCAAAGTCATTAAATAATCCAGAACTGATGCAAATGTTAGAATTTGAAGACATGAAAACATTTACTATAACTATATTTCAGATATCCATAAAGCTCATTAGAGACATGGAGCAACCTGAAAAAGAACAAAGACGACTAAAACTACCTGATTTCAAGGCAAACCAGCTAAATTGTGGAAGAGGTAGAAGCAGGAGGGAGGGACTGTGAAGGGACACAAAGAAACTTAGGGAGGTGATGGACATGCCTGTTTCTTGACTGTGATGGCCTCACAGGTGCATACATAAGCCCAAACTTATCAAGGTGTGTACTTTCAATATGTCTAGTTTATTGTATATCAATTATACCTCAATTAAGCTGGGGTGGGGGTAAAAAGATTTAGAAGACATTAGGTAAATGCAACGTGTTAATCTTGTTTGGATCCTGATTTGAACAAACTAACTAAAAAAAATGATAAATACTGAGGAAATGCAAATACAGCCTATATATTGATAATATTAAGAAGCTGCTCTTCCTAATGTTTGATGTGTAATGGTTTCATGGTTACGTCCAAAACGTCTATCTTTAGAGATAAATACTAAAGTATTTATGGTTGATATGATATCAAAGATGTGCTCCAAAATAATTCAAGGTAAGGGGGGAAGTGAAGAGAGGTCTAATTGTAACAAAACTGGCCATGTGTTATTGAAGCTAAGTGGTGGACACATGGGAGTTCATTTCTTCTCTCTTTTCTACATATTTAAAAATTGTCACAACATGAGAAAAAGAGAGGGAGAATGAAAACATGTAACAACTAAAAGTCAGTACACCTAACTCTACCCATAGTGAACCTTATGAACATGCTTGTATAGGCCCTGTTTCCACATTAGTAAAAAGAGGGAATTAGATTAATATGTACATTTTAACACTGTTCCATTTCCTTTTCACACAGAGTAAACTTCTGTTTTAAAATGGAGTGGACGATGATTTTTAAGTAAAAGCAATACTGTTCTAAATCCTAACTACGTCCAGGGAACATATTTTCATTCTGTGATACCTTATGTAATGTGTTTGTTTCATAAATATGAATAGATAGAATTAAACATGCCCAAAAGAAAAAGGAAAAACTTTAAGAGGAAAATAGTACTGCTAGCCTGAAAAAAACTCCTCACCGTCAAAAGTTTGGTAGTGATACCAGCATCCACTACAGCTTTGTGCATGGCACGTAGGGTATCTAGTTCTGGAGCAGCAATAAACACAACATAGGGCATGAACTCGGATGTCCTCAGCACTTTTAGGGCCTGTGTAGAAGAACAGTTGCAAACCAATTTATATAGGATTAGAATTTGAATTATGTTACCCTAAATAATCAAAGTCTACCCACCCTCTTCCTAAAGATAAAGGACATAGTCTAACACCTGCTCCCCATCCCCCCACCTCCCTTCTATCCTTCTGATTCCATATAGTGCTTTCCTAAAATAGTGGTCCATTAATTTTGTCCTGATTTCAGTCTCACTACTCTTTGGTACCCCTGAACAAAAAGAAAAGTATTAAACTTAATGATCCCAAATCATTAAGAATGATATAAATGCTTTCTATGTTAATTGTAGAATTCTGTTAATATTGAAAAAGCAGAAATAATTTCAGTGTCCATTAACTGGAGAGTGGTTATATAAATAATCATATATCTGTACTATGAAATATCATGCAGCAATCACAAAAAAAGCTCTGTAGTACCTAACATGAAAAGATCTTCAAAAAAATATTGCTTAATGAAAAAAGGCTAAAGAATCTGTACAGAATGTTTCCATTTATGTATATAAGAAACAACAACAAAAGTAGAAAACCCATTACATTTTCTAAATATATATACATTTTTTATTTAAAGCATACTTAAAATGACAGAATGATATGCACCAAACTATTAATAATACAAATCTCTGAGTAGGGAAGGGAGATTGGGTTGAGTGTAGAATGGTGGGAAGGGATCAGTAAGGGACACACGGAATGAGAATGAAATGAATGGGATATGTGTATGAATGTGTGGGGGTGTGTGTGTGTGCTGGGTGGGATGGGTGTGACTCAAGCCATCTCCTGCCATCCAAGCCTCTGTTGACTCATGGATTAGAGATTTAGTAAACTAGCTGTAGATGCATAATAAGGTTCTCTATCGCCACAGGTAATAGAGGAAAAGAGACATCCTCATAATCTGAAGACAAAAACTCCTTAGGAACTAAAACAAAAAACAGCTTTGGAATTCACGCAGCTTACTTGTGGGTTGACATCCAAAATGCAAGTTCTTCCAGTTTGGACAACTTCAAGAATAGAGTCGATCTTGGTTCCGTAGAGATTTCCTTCATATTCCCCATGTTCCAAATACTTTCCAGCTTTAATATCAGCTTCCATCTCAGATCGTGACACAAATTTATATGCTTGGCCATCTTTTTCATCTTCCCTTGGTTTCCGTGAAGTAACTAAATAACACAGCATTGAGAATTTGTATAGAGACAATGCAATGTATTAAAATATAAACCAAAATGTACAGGGTAGCTTAAGACTTTTACATTCAGTGCAGGGGTTGACAAACCATGGCCTATGACCAAATCTTATTTTTGTAAATAAAGTTTATTTACAAAACTTTCTTGCTTATTGTAAATAATAAAACGTTGGTAAAAAATTTTTACTGGCACACAGCTGTGCTCATTCATTTTATCACCCATGTTTTCATTCATTTTACAAAGGCAGAATAGCTGCTGCTGCTAAGTCGCTTCAGTCGTGTCCGACTCTGTGTGACCCCATAGACAGCAGGCCACTAGGTGCCTCTGTCCCTGGGATTCTCCAGGCAAGAATACTGGAGTGGGTTGCCATTTCCTTCTCAGAATAGCTGCGGTACAGACTAAATGGACTAAAAAATCTAAAATAAAAAAGTTCTGACCCTGATCCACAGAAATGTTTTAAGACGTAGTCTCTGATATACAATTTACATCCAAAAAATATGCTTTATAAAGTCAGTTTGAAACTCAAAATATATTTACCTAGAAGCAGAGCCCTAACTTGAAATTCTTAACTAAGGTAAGAGTTAATAAGTGTGAAGTATATTGCAAATGAGTATCTTTTCCATCTGACCAATACTCCCTTTCTCTTAAGGAATATTAATTTCTTTATACTTTAACACTGCCTAATTGCAAGTCCAATAAGTGAGCAAAGTTCTATTCTTAGTTGGTATTATCAATTTTCTGAATGTAGTTTTACCCACAAATTATCTGTCCTTTATCTCACCCTAGTACCACACCTTTCTTCTAGCTTCCTTCTAATTGACATTTCCAAATGTTAATTTTGTTTTGCACCTCAGTGGTAGATCTAGCCACCTGGATGTTACTATGTTCTACTTTCTCTACTCTGACCTGAAGTATTCTTTCTGAGAGAATGAGAGAGAGGAGATCAAGTCAAAGATCCTTTCATCTGGTATTTGAGAAATATACAACTCCTTTGCAACCTGGTTGTGCTAGGAACAGATAATTATCACCTTTCAAACTGTTGTAAAGATGCAGTTAGGTACTCTCTGTCAACTTGCTAGAACTCCCTAGGAAGAAAGGTAATTTGTGTATGTGTGTGTGTATATTCACATTTAACCTTAATTGAGTTTGGCTACATCAGTTATTAAAAAAAAAAAAAAATTCTATTTCTATTAGTCAAGTACTTACACAAGCAGAATATCTGAGGAAATCATTAACCATACACAATTAAAGTTAGAAAGTAAACAGATGAAAAAGTGACAGTCAGAATTTGGACTATTTGTAACAACACACCAAGAAAACTTTTATAAGAACAAAACTTTAAGTTCAAGCTCAGTAACAAGGGTCTAATTGATAAATGAGATCATTATGTATAAGACAATTCCCTTTTTCCCCTGCTGTTTTCTGGCTCATCCCAGATTACTGTAGAGAGATTTATGAAGTCACTTAAAGAGCTTCAAGATGCTATAATGACTTTTCATATTCAAAAATGTGTAATCTCTAAGTTTCTGGAATTCTTTACCAAAAGTGGTATGATAAAATTTCTAAGGCAATTTTAAGTTCCCCAACTACATACATGCTAGGACTTGGCTTAGTATCTGTGAAGATAATTTTAGAAGAGTATGACTTTTGGTGATGCACTACAGTGAAACCACATACAGAAATGTGCTGCTTGAAGTAAAATGGACAGACACACAGACTGCCTCTACCACCACCTCTATCACGTGGAGAGAATCTCACATTATTGGTGAAATGTTTTTGGTTTACAAGTGAATTTTAATGACAATAACATTCTCTAGTGGACACACACACAATCTAAATTGCCACATAATTAAGTCTTTTTCCATTTTTAGAACAGAGAAATTAGATCAGGGTGACTTAACTACAGCTGATTCCTTAGACTTTTATGATAAGTAACTAACAGATTGTTTAGCAAAATTCTAATCTTTAGCAGCTCTTCATATAGTGAGGAAATAAGCAACAAAGTAACATTTGTTAACTATTCCAAGACATAGTAAAGAGAAAACATAATTAATCAGTTTAGCCACAGAGATTAATAATTTTTAATATTTTATTTTAGGATCATGTAATATATAAAGAAAATGAAATCAACTTAATCTAACAGCAGTATTTACCTCCTTCCCTATGAGACCTTGCCATCCAGACCACCAGACAATGTATCACAAGTTAAGGAAACTTGTCACACTTAACATTTTTTTGTGTGTTAATTCTGAAGCTTAATAAAAACTAGATGTTATATAAATGTGAGTGATTTAAAGAAAAGTAAGACACACCAACATCATGTAACGAAGTGAGAGTTGATGTATGGATATACATACATCATTCTATATAAAAATTCATATATGAATATTTACAGTTACTAAAAATAAATCTGTCAAAAGGTAAAATAGTATATCTTTCTGTAAATTAATTTGGCATGAAGAAAGCAAGATGAAATAAATATATTTATACTTCTATGTAAAGTCCCTCTCTATATATATATCCTTTGGTCTACTAATTTTACATCTGAGATTTACATATACACAGTTTAGTTACTTGTAACAAAAATGCCACCCAAACCATGCAAATGGACGATAACAGAGAGGGTTACATAAAGCATGGTATACTTATATACTAGAATATTAACAAGCTAATATGATTAATTTTTAGGGTTTTTTAATCATGATAAAATATACATAACATAAAATTTATCATTTTAACCATTATTAAGTGTACAATTCAGTGGCATTAAGTACATTAACACTGCTGTGCAACCATTACCATTATTCATCTCCAGAATATTTTAATCATCCTATACGACAGAAACATGAAAAAGAAATACACTCACTATTTAATATTCTTAGAGATACAGCAGAGATAGTTCCCAGAAACAGATGGTGCTATGGGGAAAAAAAAAGTAAACAGGAAACAGAAAATAATCCTAGAATGAAAATTATGACTAGTTGTGATAAACACTGATGAAATAGAAGATAAAGAATTCAAGGTAATCTTTTAAGGAGTAGAATAAAAAGATAAAAGGCTGGACAATATGAAAAGTAAGAGACAAAAGAGATAAATCCAGAATGTTCAACATCTAGCTAATAGAAATTCTAGAAAAAGTCAAAACAGAAAACGGAGAGAAATCATCCAAGAAACATAATTCCCTAGAATGGAAGAGCATGAATTTCTAGTCTGAAGAGCCACAATCATCAGCACAATGAATAAAAATAGATGCACACAAAGGCACATCATTATTATAAGATAATGAAAACCAACAAAAAGACTCTGAAGGAAAATCAGGTCATTTATGAAAAAACAAAAATTAGAATAACGTCCTAGACTTCTTAAAAGACCCTGATGCTGGGAAAGAATGAAAGCATTTCTGGAGAAGAGGGCAATAGAGGATAAGATGATTAGATGGCATCACTGATTCAAAGGACATGAACTTGGGCAAATTCTGGGAGACGGTGAGGGGCAGGGAAGCCTGGTGTGCTGCAGTCCGTGGGGTCACAAAGAGTCGGACATGACCTGGTGACTGAACAATAAACTTCTTAACCAAACTGGATTCAAGAGTAACATCTTTTCAGTATTACAATTTAGACTTTCTATTCTCAATCAATCAAATACAGGGCAAAAAATATACAACTTCAAACACAAAGATCCAAAACTTAACATCCATATACCATTTCTTGTCAAGTTGTAAGTGATGTACCGTAGCAAAACAATGCAATAAACCAAGAAAGAAAAAGAATGGGACCCAGGAGCCATAGCTTCAACTCAGGACAACAATAAAGGGAAACATCCCTATGCTAACGTGGGACAGACAGAGAGGAGTGTGTGTAGTCCTCACTGAAGCTGGAAGATTGAGGGTTGTGAGACTGACGTCTACAAGAAAAATGCATGACTTACCGAATAAGCCAGTCTTTGTTTTAATACAAAACTATATGCGTGGATGCATAAGGCAAGGTAAAATGAGAAGAAGAAGAAAAAAAAAAGAACTCTAGAAATTGCTGGGTTGGGAGAGAGCACAAGGCTGTTCAAGAAAGTGAAACTGAATTAATTGAAACGAGCTATCTTTATATTGGGAGGACATTCAGGAAGAGAGTAGATAAGGCCTACACTGGATAGAGCAAGAAACAGCAGAATGAAGATGTTATTAAAACATATGGAGGACTAACAGAAGAAATACCCGAAAGATTGAAAAGTGACTGTTTCTGGTAACTAGGTTGAAGAAGATGGCGTTATTTTTCATTATATATCTTTAAGAAGTAATTAAAATATGCTACATGCATTAATTTGATAAAAACAGAAAACAAAATACTTTAAAATACTCTGGTCACAGTGAGATTTTTATTTTGTTAACTATTTAACGAGGATTTGTCTGATTTACTGATTTGCAGTGCATACAATGCAACTCAAACCCTAAAGGGATTACCAACAACACAGGGGGACAGAGACAGAGCTATGCCCTCAACACGCCCCTAAGAATGTGAGCAACAGGATGACTCACTGAGAACTGCATGTCTAAGCATGCTGGATGAAAGGAGACACACCCTAAAACTCATCTGAAAGAGATGGAGTGATGTCAGGCTAAGACCTGACTTGGAAAGCTTAAAGGAATTCAAACATCTACAGAAATTCTGTGTGAATCAAAATGGGGCTTGTCAGCAATGAAAGCACAGAAAGGGGAGTTACAAAGGCAAAACTGGCTTATATTCAGGAAAGATGTAAGTTCCCATAAGTAAAGGCTCATATATCTCCAACATGAAGACATAAAGACACATGTATCAGTTCAGTTCAGTCGCTCAGTCGTGTCCGACTCTTTGCGACCCCATGAATCGCAGCACGCCAGGCCTCCCTATTCATCACCATCTCCTGGAGGTCACTCAGGCTCACACCCATCGAGTCAGTGATGCCATCCAGCCATCTCATCCTCAGTCGTCCCCTTCTCCTCCTGCCCCCAATCCCTCCCAGCATCAGTCTTTTCCAATGAGTCAACTCTTCTCATGAGGTGGCCAAAGTACTGGAGTTTCAGCTTTAGCATCATTCCCTCCAAAGAAATCCCAGGGCTGATCTCCTTCAGAATAGACTGGTTGGATCTCCTTGCAGTCCAAGGGACTCTCAAGAGTCTTCTCCAACACCACAGTTCCAAAGCATCAATTCTTCAGTGCTCAGCCTTCTTCACAGTCCAACTCTCACATCCATACATTGTGCTTTGGCTCCATCCCTTCATTCTTTCTGGAGTTATTTCTCCACTGATCTCCAGCAGCATATTGGGCACCTAATGACCTGGGGAGTTCCTCTTTTGGTATCCTATCATTTTGCCTTTTCATACTGTTCATGGGGTTCTCAAGGCAAGAATACTGAAGTGGCTTGCCATTCCCTTCTCCAGTGGACCACATTCTGTCAGACGTCTCCACCACGACCCGCCCGTCTTGGGTTGCCCATCAGGCATGTATAGTAGTCCTTATAATAAGGTAGATATATCATTTAACTCCTTGCTCTAACTCCATTCTCATCAAGCATGCTTTTGACATTATTTAACTTTCCTTGTAAATGTATGAATGGAGAAAGAATGCAAAGATCATAAAATGAGTGTTTGGTTCACTTAATGCTTGTACTTCCCATCATGTATTTTATACATAAATAAATATGTGACCTTAATTAATCTTGCTTGCTCTGGAAGAAGAATCTCTTTTAATGTGCTATCAAAAAGCAGGCTCATGACCTTGAAGGAGTGAGACCTATAAGCCAGAACACACAAATTCACAAAGGGGCTGCAACACTGGGAGTGTCAGAGGACCCAGCATCTTTCCCCCTTTCTTTACAATAAAATAAGTGAAAAACACAACTTTTCAGATGTATGTCAATCGTACAAGAAAATACAAAGCTAATGTTAATTTTGCCGCAACTCTTAATACCTGCATTTAATGAACATTACCGGATTGAAGAGTCTGGAGAAGTGACTGCCACCAGGCAGCAAGGAGACAGAGGTTACAGTGCTATTTCAGTGCTATTTCACAGCTATTTCAAGACAGCTGTAGAGTTGTCGAGCTTTTCAGTATCAATTGCTCGTTCATTTCCATTGGCATAATCAGAACTTCCTTGGGAATAAAATAATAATAATTCCTACCCCCTGCGCCCCCCTGTCGACACATACATCCTTTCCTTCCAAATCAAATAGCAAAGGAAATGCAGAAGACTTACATGGCACTGTGGTTCCAAATCTAGTGGGATTTAACACTATGAACCTGTTTTTCAAGCTTCTTCGTCCCACACCTTGAGCTCCTATCAATACTAACGTCTTTCTCTGGAAGGGAGGCATTTTGGCTACCTCCTCATATATCTGGATTTCATGACGATCGAATTCTAAATGTAACGAAATAGGAAAACATCATATTCAGTTCTGTTCAGTGATGTTTTAGTTGTCTTGATAGTGAAGTATCACCTGAACTGTACTGACTCAGCGTAGATTTTAAAAAATAAATTTGGCAATGTACAATAAATTATTTTGTATTCTGATTTAAACATCTGCTTCCATCCTTTTGCCTTAAAAATCTAACAAAGCTAAAAAAAGTGTCCTTGCTTTATCCTTATAAGACAGTCCATCCATTAAAGCTTGTTTCTTTGCAATTCATCAGTAGAAATAATTAGTTAATATAATCAAATTGCAAATTAGTTTATGTAATCTATTCCACTAAAAAGTGCATACCAAATAGGAAGGATAGCTGTATACCTAGAGTAGCTGCTTAACTAAGTTTCACAGAATGAGTACCCTGTCCAATGATATAAATGAATAAATACTGTGTGGAAAACTCTGCAAATATCAGTTTGATCAGTTGCATACAGGCAACATAATAACATTTAAATATTAAGATTCTAAATTTATGGATAAAATAAAACGTTGATCCTAATTATTTTCAGTAGAAACACATTCCAACATTATAATCAATGGGAAAATGAAAATTTTTCCATTTTGCAAGAAAACTTTAAGTATATGTATTTAATGAAAAATAAAGCCAAAGAGAATTTGAAATATTATATTACCTATTATTATGGCTATGACTCTCAATCTACAGTAATAACACTTCTTCCTTAGGTTATTATCTTAATAGCAACACTTTCTTTGCACAATTTCTCCACAGTAGGTTAAGGGAGAGTCTATTTTCTCCTTATTATATTATTATTATTATTGCAATATGTCATTTAAAAAGTCAAAGTACTGACAAAATAAAATACTGTACAGAAATATGCTGTGCCTGTGCAAATGGTAACAGTTAGTAGCTGTCTCTTATACACATCTAGATGTGTATAAGAGACAGCTTAATAGCAACACTTTCTTTGCACAATTTCTCCACGTAGGTTAAGGGAGAGTCTATTTTCTCCTTATTATATTATTATTATTATTGCAATATGTCATTACATTATTTTCTTTATAGTGTGCTGTTTAGTTTATTATCAGCATAGAAGAAGCTCTAAAGTCAAGAAAGTACTTTACAATGATCAGTTCTTTTGAGTCTTTGAATCAGAGTCTCTAGAGCCTTCTGATTCAAAGAGCTGCATGTCACTCTTAGCAGCCTCTACAACTGAAAAGAGTAACTGGTGGGTGTCATATTTATCTGTCTTTAAATCTAAAAAATTTAAGAAAGAATCCTATTAGATCAGGCTAAGATTTGTTTGGTCCAGTACTGTTTCTCCAAAAGTATCATGGATAATGTTATGGTAGAATATGTTTGCCATTAATCATAACACTTTTAACATAGTCATAAAAAGGGATTTTGTTCTGTAGAAATAACACATAAGTTCCTGTCAGAGTTCTTAAAAAAAAAAGTTTCAATTGTCACATTGTTCCTTCATTAACACAAGCATAAATCTTAACCAATTCATTTTACTGTAAATTATGCTCATAAAATAAAGCACACTGGGGATAGTACAAGCATGTATATCAGGATTTAAATAATGCCTATATGTTACTGCACTGAGTGTCCATATTGCAGTTCCTTGTAATCAGGTACTAATATGAATTAATTCATTTAAAATTATACATTTAGAACATATGCCACGTTGACTAATGATAAAGCTATTTCATAGTTCACTTGGATGTCTCAAAAAAGTATTTAAAACATACCTGCGTTTCTGGTTGTGAGATACATCATCTTTTTCTTTTTTTTGCTACTTATGGTTCCACAAAAAGGTCCTGAAGGATGACAAGGCAAATATAACTTAAATGTTATGTTGGAATATATATATTTCCCTGTGGTATTCTATAAGGCTGGGAGAATTATCTTCCCAGGGTTGCATCCTACATAAAATGGGCAGGGGTGAGCTGAGCCACTGAATTCTGATATAATACCAGCAGGTGGCAGAAAGGGATCAAAAAGTTTATTTTTGAGAGCGATACAATGAAGCAGATATTGACTCTAGATATATTTTAAATAAATTAATCTGCTAATTCAGATGAAAGAGGAAGAAAACGTGGCCACAAAGGGCTACTTATTACTTATTGTGTTGAGTTTGTCACCTGAATTATCCCAGTCTCTTCTAACAAAGGCCTTTCTCTTCTCTTCCAGGAACTGGCTTGGAATGAGACCAGCACTTCCTCCCTCTTTTACATGGCTAGCCTAGAATCAAATTAATGAATTGTATATATCAGTGACTAAAATTTGAGACCACATTCTAATAAGCAGGACAAGCAGTAGTCAGTTTAAAAAAAAAAAGTTTGCTCTTAAGAAACAGACCTTGATATTTAAGTCCATGACACTGTCAGGATACTAAAAGACCTTAGTACTGAGGAATCAGTGGGCACCTAACCAGAGTGCCACCTGGTAGTGAAATTTTAAGACCAAAATACAAAAGCATACAGGATCTTTAAATTACTAATACCTTCTTATTTATAACACTAAACTAGTGGGAATGGAAAGGAATAAATGCTGTTCTCTGTGTTAGCACTTGTTAGTTAGGTGTTTACTATCATATTAATCCTACTACAATGGTATTTCCTGAGGCCAAATCAAAGGGGGCAGGGGACAGACAGCACTGGGAGAACAGAGTGGAGGGTGTCATGCTGCCAGGAATCTGAATATCCTGAGAGGAAGAATAAGTTTAAAACAGGTAAAACTTCACCTACTTCGCTCATTATTAGAGAAATGCGAATCAAAACTACAATGAGATATCACCTCACACCGGTCAGAATGTCGCTCATCAAAAAGTCTACAAACAATAAATTCTGGAGAGAATGTAGAGAAAAGGGAACGCTCTTGCACTGTTGGTGGGAATATAAATTGATACAGCCACTATGGAAGATGGTATGGAGATTACTTAAAAAACTAGGAATAAAACCACCATATGACCCAGCAATCCCACTCCTAGGCATATACCCTGAGGAAACCAAAACTGAAAAAGACTCATGCATCCCATTGTTCATCGCAGCACCATTTACAATAGCTAGAACATAGAAGCAACCCAGATGTCCATCAACAGATGAATGGATAAAGAAGTTGTGGTACATATACACAATGGAATATTACTCAGCTATAAAAAGGAACACATTTGAGTCAGTTCTAATGAGGTGGATGAACCTAGAACCTATTATACCGAGTGAAGTGAGTCAGAAAGAGGAAGATAAGCACCATGAGTCAGTTCTAATGAGGTGGATGAACCTAGAACCTATTATACAGAGTGAAGTGAGTCAGAAAGAGGAAGATAAGCACCATATTCTAACGCATTTATATGAAATCTAGAAAAATGTACTGAAGAATTTATTTACAGGGCAACGATGGAGAAACATACATAGAGAATAGACTTATGAACATGGGAGAGGGGAGGAGAGGGTCAGATGTATGGAAAGAGTAACAAGAAAACTTACACTACCATATGTAAAATAGATATGGGAATTTGCTGTATGCCTCAGGAAAATGAAACAGGGGCTCTTTGTTGGGCTGGAGCGGTGGGACAGGGAGGGAGTTGGGAGGGAGCTTCAAAAGGGAGGGGATATATGTATACTTATGGCTGATTCATGTTGAGGTTTGACAGAAAACAGCAAAATTCTGTAAAGCAATTATTCTTCAATAAAAAATAAATTAATTTTTCTAAAAACTTAACTTTTAAACTGAAACCCAAAGTATTTCAAAACAGTGGCTGGAGAACTGGCTACTAGAGATACTGGCTTATCACAGTGTTAGTGACTTTACCCTTACAACTAGAACAGAAAAATCCAGTTATTATTTTTAGCAATTAAAATCTTGAAAAATACATTTTGAGTAACAGATGACAAAAATGCAGGAAGAGACAGATAGATAATGCTGACAGGGGTTAGAAGAAACTAAGAGATGGCATTCAGAGAGAAGGGGGTAAAAAAGAAACCTGGGAAAGTTCAACAAAGGAAACTGCCCATAGAAAGCAGATATTTTTAGATGAGAGTTCTAAGAAATTCAGTTGAAACCTCTTGAACTCATGGATTCTGTTTACTCTTATCACATAGTACACTTCTACATTATAATGTCTTAACTTGAAGGACATATTAGTAAGATTGTTCTTACTGTTATAATTCATCCCCCCTCAGAAGTCAATATAACTTATTAGAGTTAATTTGAGTTACTAATGAAAGTTTAGCTCGGTGGTATCCGACTCTTTGTGACCCCACGGACTGTAGCCTGCCAGGCTCCTCTGGCCATGGAATTCTCCAGACAAGAATACTGGAGTGGGCTGCCATTCCCTTCTCCAGGAGATTTTCCCGACCCAGGAATTGAACCTGGGTCTCCTGCATTGCAGTCAGATTCTTTATGGTCTAAGCCACCAGGGAAGCTCTGAGTTTCTAATATCTCAGTTTAATTCAGAGTTCAGTGTGGATCCCAGGTTCTTCCCGCTCACACCTTGCTCCTTAATGAGACTCTCTTTTACTTTGACAGGTTAAGGAATTTTAGACTTTGTTTCTCCAGTTCTGGTTGTTAGTCTCTGTTAACAATTACAAAAACAGACTTATTACTGCTGCTAGAGACTTCTGAAAGTTGTATTAGTGAAAAGGAAAAACAAGAAGACTATCACGCACATCTTCTGAAAAATGGAGGGGGAAAAGACAGTGGTAACACATATCCCTTTCTATACACACAGATTTTAATCCAAAACCAAACAACACAGATGATAAAGCAAACCTTCAACTCTCAATAACTGAGGTGGGCAAATAGATTCAAGAATTAAAGAAACCAAATTTTATTTGTCATGAACATACATACAGTGAGAGGAGACAAGAGGAAGACGACTCTACCCACAGTAAAGACTTCTAGTTAAAACAAACACTGAAAAGGGATGACCTCAGGGGAGCTGTTCCTGCTGAGTACTGTATTTTACTGTAATCTTATGTGGAAGAACCAACTGGTCTAGTCTCGAAACAACAGGCTCGTTAATACTGAATTTACTAACAGCTGCTCACAAAGTCCCTCTCAATTTGGTCTTCTGTCCACAAAACTAATAGCCCTGAAGCAGGAGCTGTTCCTGCAGGGAAAAAAAAAAATCACTGGAACGAATAATAATACTTTCCTCCTGAATATTCAGATATTGGTCAGATCCAAGATTGAAAATAAGAAAGCAGATGAAGAAATTTTGAGAAGTGTACTAACCTGCCACCAGTTTGGGTCTTCTCTGTTTACAATCTGAAGAATTTCTCCTTTTGAAAACTTCAATCCTGCTTCTTTGCAGGGTATCAGGTTATCATTGTATGGATTATAATCAAAATGACATTTCACAAATACCTAAAACACAGCACAATTAAAAATACTAGAAATGTACCATTTGTCACTGGATTTTGGAAATCTTTTTCAAAGCACTATGAATTAATTGATAATGTAAATGATAATGTATTTAGTACTTCAACTAAGGAACTTGTTTTTCTTAAATATAAACTTATTAGAACATTAATAATTTGGTATCAGAAAACAAAACAGGAAATAAACATTAGTACTACATTAAATTTTTGTTTCTATCTTTAACTTCTAATCTTAACAGTTTAACAACTGTTTTCTTCCACCTTTCTTGCTTTCTCACTTTCTCCCAATCTTTTCACATGATTGTCCAACCAACAGTGCATAATTTTTATGCAAGTAAATGACACTTTCTAATTAACATCCTGAACTAATATATGCAGTTAGGTCATATGTTTCAGATATAGTAGGAATGACTTTTTGAAAGGTTCCTAAAGCCAAAATTAAACAATAAAGGTTCATGTTGAAATCAGACCTGAAGTATAGTCAGTAACCTTTTTTTTTGAGAAACAAACTTTCATCCCTGGTCATAACATATTTTTAGTCACATAGATTCACACTGGCCAAATGTTGTGAGAAAAATAGTTTTCTGGAATTATCCTGCTTTGATGTAAATGATCAGCATCAAATTAATAGTAAGACAAATACTAAAAAAGCCTTGAAGCTATTTTCCAATTTAAATTCAAATTGGAATGCAAATTTCTTTTAAATCTGTTTTATTAATAAAACTATGTCAGTTACCATGGTTAGTTATGACAGCTAATATCCAAAATATTTAGTTTATTTAATTTTGAATTCTAGTTAAGTTAAGCATTTTCAGTATTCAATGGCAAGTTCAGACCAATTACTTTCTTACTACAGACCTTTTCCAGGCATATTTATAGAAATTTAAATTTTATCTTCTAGAGAACTGACTAAGCATTAATCAGCAGGTAAACTAATGAGCAGGAAAACACATAATTAGTCAAAATAATTATGTTACTTTCCTATGTTTAAGATGTGTATAAGAGACAGGGCATGTATAGTAGTCCTTATAATAAGGTAGATATATCATTTAACTCCTTGCTCTAACTCCATTCTCATCAAGCATGCTTTTGACATTATTTAACTTTCCTTGTAAATGTATGAATGGAGAAAGAATGCAAAGATCATAAAATGAGTGTTTGGTTCACTTAATGCTTGTACTTCCCATCATGTATTTTATACATAAATAAATATGTGACCTTAATTAATCTTGCTTGCTCTGGAAGAAGAATCTCTTTTAATGTGCTATCAAAAAGCAGGCTCATGACCTTGATACGTGACAAAATTTTAGTTATTTACAATTAGATGATTTTGATAGAAAGCATTCAGAATATTTTCAATAACTTTTGAAAGGCTAAATATTAATGCTTAAAAAAAATCAGTAAGCCAGTAATTTTTTTTCCTGATATGCAATTTTAGAAATATCTACAAAGCAAGCATACAAACAGTATTATGATCGCTAAAATGTGACAATTGGCTAACTTGACAATGGCATGCAGCTCAGTGCTTTGGCAATGGATAAAAACCAAAATGATTAAGTGTAATTAGGTAAATTTAGTTGGCTAACAAGACAGAACACGGAGTACCACAAAATGTCCTGGAATGACACCATACCTGACGGACGTGTGCTGGATGCCTCTCCATATTGATGCAACTCTAAAAATATATTTTTCATTGCATAAATAAAGCCAGACTTTAAACTGATAATAAATTAAATAAATAAAAACAAACTACTGGCCCATTTTCATTTCATTCACTTAGTAAAGCAACTACTTCCCTAATTAAATGTCCAAAGGGTATAATACCTGAAAATTATAAAGGATAGAAGCAAAAGTTAGCAGAGATGAGGTAAAGATGAAGGAGGGATATGTAAAAGTTGTAAAAAAATACTTGGAAACTCCTTATTTCTCATAAAAGCTGTACTGGAGGAATAGTAAGAGAATCCTATCATCTAACCATGAATGTGTCTATAGGTCTTATCTGTGGGTCAGAATATACATTGTAACAAAAGGCTTAGACTTTCTCAGCCCAAATTTCAAATATTCACTTCCCTGCTGCTGCTGCTGCTGCTGCTGCTAAGTCACTTCAGTCGTGTCCGACTCTGTGTGACCCCATAGACGGTAGCCCACCAGGCTCCCCCGTCCCTGGGATTCTCCAGGCAAGAACACTGGAGTGGGTTGCCATTTCCTTCTCCAATGCATGAAAGTGAGAAGTGAAAGTGAAGTCGCTCAGTCGTGTCCAACTCAGCGACCCCATGGACTGCAGCCCACCAGGCTCCTCCGTCCATGGGATTTTCCAGGCAAGAGTACTGGAGTGGGGTGCCATTGCCTTCTCCGATTCACTTCCCTACTCCTATCAAATGGTGCTGGAAATATCATTTGCGAAACAAACCACATCTCTTAAATGTAAATGATTTCTAGAAGAAACAATTCTCATTTTTCTCATTAACCAAATTAGTTTTGGGACATTACTCTCATGCTCCAAACACTCAGATTATATTAGTTTTACTCTGACCTTTGAAAATTTGTCTGAAAAATCAATTAACCCCAACCTTTGATCTAAACATTCTGCAATGGCCTTTAAATCATAGAGATTTGACTAGATTTCGTACAATTATATTTTATTAAGCACACTTAAAAATGTTTCACTAATAAGCTATGGATATTAACTGTTTATTGGTTAAGAAGTGACTAAACACAATCTGCTAATATATTTCAATCTCATATTCTAACCACTAACAGAACTAAGTGATCAACAATCTAACGGAGATGGAATAGAGAAAAGAAAGTGGCTTTTAAACCAGGAAGCAATGTTAACCTCACTCAGAGTATAAAGATAAATTACAACTATATTATAGTAACATTTTCCTGCCATCACATTAGCAGGGATCCAAATATCTGACAACATTCTGTAGATAGGAAATGCCAACTGACCCACAGTCCTAACAGGTTGGTGGAAGAACTGATTTAATCCCTTGAGAGGCCAATTTAGCAATCAACAGCTATCAAAATTACAAAAAACCTGACCTAGTAATCCATCTCTGGGAATGTACTCAACAGCAGTGTTAACTCAGATATATGCAAAATGACTTACATAGAAAACTATTAACTATTGATTATTTCTTAATCACAAGTGATTGGAAGCAATCTAATTGTTTAACAATAGGAAGTGAGGACTAGACTGGTAGTGGATTAGGAGAGAGATTTCAACTGAATATGTGTTCTTACTTCTTCACTTTTTAGAACCTTCTAAATGAAAACTAAGTTCTTATGGTAATGAAAGTGAAGATAAAATGACTCTCTCTTCTGACTAAAATGAAGTAACAAGGACCCATTCTCTAACCTGAGACAACTAAAATATTGGACAAAATATATGAAATGTTTGTCAAGACATCAGACTACAAAGACAGTGATCCTTAAAAAAATGGAAACAAATAAGATGAACTTTACCACTGTCCCAACTAACTGCAGAGAAAAAGTTTCCAGGTGCAATGCAGGAAAGGGAACTCTAGGTAGAAGCCTGATGGTCTCCACCTTGAGGAGGTGAGCTGAGTGACCAGGGCTATCAAAGTGGCCATAGTGCACAGAAAAGAGCAACAGTAAGGAAAGATTGCCCAGAGAAAGAACTTGAGAACTGCAGAGGACTCCCTCCAGGTTCAGCTGAATAATCAGGTAAAGAGCAGCATTAATGGGCAAAGATATCAGAAGGTCATGTGACTTCAAACAGTTCCTGCTATCACCATTGTGAGTGAAAAAACTTCATAATTCATGCCTGTAATGCAAGAGACCTGGGTTTGATCCCTGGGTCAGGAAGATCCCCTGGAGAAGGAAATGGCAACCCACTCCAGTACTCTTGCTGGAAAATCCCATGGACAGAGAAGCCTGGTAGACTACAGTCCATGGGATCTCAAAGAGTTGGACACGACTGAGCGACTTCACTTTCACTTTCTTTCAGTATTTAAGTTTTGCCCTAGACTTAGTCTTACTCTGATTTCTCCTAACAAAGCTTATAGAACAAAAGAGTCTGACTGCTCCCTTATAACTATGTTAGAACAAAGCTTGAGAATATTTCTAAGAATAAAAAAACATCAGTACTCAATAAGATAAAATTCAGATCTGGCAGCCAATCAAAAATAACCAGGCATGCAAATAAGCATGAAAATATAACCTAAAATATGGAGAAAAATAAACCAGGGAAGAGTGACACAGAAATGACAAATAGGACTGAATTAGTAAGCAAGGACATTAAAATAGTTATTTTTAACTTTACATATTGTAGTATATGTTCAAGAAGCTAGAGGAAGGATTCGACATGTTAGGTAGAAACATGGCAGATATAAAGAAAAAAAGATTCAGTTCAACTTTCTAGAGATGAAAACAAAAATATCTGAGATGAAAGGTATACCAGATATGATTAACAGCAGATTAGACATCTTAGGGAAAAAGAATAATAAATGTGAAGACACTGCAATAGAAACTGTCCAACATGAAAAAGTGAGAGACTGAAGAAATGAAAAGAGTATCAGTGAGCTACGGGACAGCCTCCAGGAGCCCTACATGAATAACACCAAAGGGCAGGAGAACTTGAGGAACAGAAAAAATATTCGAAGTAGAAACAATAAAAAAAAAAAATGTCCAAATCTAATGAAAGAAACAGTTTTTCAACAAACAGAGCTGGAAAAACCCAGATGCAAAAACAGAAACAGGAAATCCAAACCAATTCTTTGATTCATATCTTATACCCTATACAAAAATTCAGAGAAAATGGATCATAGAACAAGATGTGAGTATACAACTAAAAGTGAAAATCTTTATAGCCTTGTGTTGTACAAACATTTTTTTTACACAGAAAAAAAGCAAGATTCATTAAAAAAAGGACAAATTAGACTTCATCAAAATTAAGAACATCTGTCTTCATATTATACTGCTAAGAGAATGAAGACAAGCCTTCTCACTAGGAAAAAGTCTTTCTAAATCATAATTCCGATAAAGTACTTGTATCAAAACATAAAGAACTCTCAAAACTAAACAAATGGAAAAAAACAACTCAATAAAAAATGGGTGAAAGATTTGAAGACATTAAAGTTGTCATAACCATGGCAAATAAGCACATGAAAAGATGCTCAATATTAGCAATCATTAGGAAAATGCAAATTAAAATCACCGTAAGACACCATCCACCCTTATAAGAATGGCTAAAATTTTAAAGACTGACCATACCAAGTGTTGGTGAAGATGTGCAGTAATTGCAACTTTCATGTAATGCCGATGAAAGTGTAAACTGGTACAACCACTTTTGAAAATAGTTTGGCCATTTCTTTAAAAGTTCAACATACAACTATCAAATGACCCAATACTTCAAGTCTTAGGTATTTACTCAAGGGACTTACATGTAAATGTTTAGCATCTTTATTTATAATAGCCCCAAACTAGAAACAACAGAAATGTTCACTAGCCAGTTAGTGGATAAATCCAACTGTGGTACAGCCATGTAATGGAATACCACTTGTCAATAAGAAGGAATCAACTACTGATACACATGAAAACATGGTTAAATCTCTCAAGTAATTGTGTTGAATGAAAGAAGTCAGATTTTTTTTTAAATATTCGAAGTAGAAACAATAAAAAAAAAAAATGTCCAAATCTAATGAAAGAAACAGTTTTTCAACAAACAGAGCTGGAAAAACCCAGATGCAAAAACAGAAACAGGAAATCCAAACCAATTCTTTGATTCATATCTTATACCCTATACAAAAATTCAGAGAAAATGGATCATAGAACAAGATGCGAGTATACAACTAAAAGTGAAAATCTTTATAGCCTTGTGTTGTACAAACATTTTTTTTACACAGAAAAAAAGCATGATTCATTAAAAAAAGGACAAATTAGACTTCATCAAAATTAAGAACATCTGTCTTCATATTATACTGCTAAGAGAATGAAGACAAGCCTTCTCACTAGGAAAAAGTCTTTCTAAATCATAATTCCGATAAAGTACTTGTATCAAAACATAAAGAACTCTCAAAACTAAACAAATGGAAAAAAACAACTCAATAAAAAATGGGTGAAAGATTTGAAGACATTAAAGTTGTCATAACCATGGCAAATAAGCACATGAAAAGATGCTCAATATTAGCAATCATTAGGAAAATGCAAATTAAAATCACCGTAAGACACCATCCACCCTTATAAGAATGGCTAAAATTTTAAAGACTGACCATACCAAGTGTTGGTGAAGATGTGCAGTAATTGCAACTTTCATGTAATGCCGATGAAAGTGTAAACTGGTACAACCACTTTTGAAAATAGTTTGGCCATTTCTTTAAAAGTTCAACATACAACTATCAAATGACCCAATACTTCAAGTCTTAGGTATTTACTCAAGGGACTTACATGTAAATGTTTAGCATCTTTATTTATAATAGCCCCAAACTAGAAACAACAGAAATGTTCACTAGCCAGTTAGTGGATAAATCCAACTGTGGTACAGCCATGTAATGGAATACCACTTGTCAATAAGAAGGAATCAACTACTGATACACATGAAAACATGGTTAAATCTCTCAAGTAATTGTGTTGAATGAAAGAAGTCAGATTTTTTTTAAAGCAAAATCAAAGGATTCATGTTGTATGAACCCATTTATATAAAAATACAGAAAATAAAAACTAATTTATAGTGACAGAAGAGCAGTACTCGCCTGGCATGAAGGTTTGGATAAGGAGCAGGCAGGCAGGATTACAGTGAACCCAGGAAAACTTCTAGGGGTGACAGAGATGTTCACTATCTCGACTGTATTGAGTGTTTCATGGGTACATAATATGTCCACATTCACGAATTACATACTTTAAGTGTATGCTATTTCTATGAACTTTAACTCAAAGATATTTTTAAAATCTAAAAATAAAAAGTCAAAGTACTGACAAAATAAAATACTGTACAGAAATATGCTGTGCCTGTGCAAATGGTAACAGTTAGTAGAAGAAATCAAATGTGAAAGGCTGAAGAAACATCTCCACCATGACCTTTGTTATAAATCAGAAAGAGGCTGGTAATTCATTTGGGAATGTGTTGGTTGAACATGGTACAAGTGCAGCACACACACTCTCAGCCTCAAACCATAGTTTCAGGTCCACCTGAGTTTGCATATAAGTAACAGTATATAAGTATAGTAAGCGACAAGGAATGAATGCAATGATCAGAGTTGCTAAGACGTTCTCTAAGATAACAACAGATATGCTATTTTTCCAAAGATTTTCAAAGTGCATGAATTCCACCTACTCAAATGCACACACACAAATAACATTTTGAAATCAGCAAGGAAACTATACATTTGGTTTAAAAAGCTCTGAGGGGCAATTCATACGCCTATATGGTAAATAACCATACGTGGGTCACATTCTGTTAGTATAAACAAATAAACAAACCTACGCTGATCTGAATCATACTAATAATTCTTAATTTACACTACAGTTGAGTCATTGGTCCATGCAAGGTCTGCTTTTGTTTTTTAATCTTGTTAGTTTTAATAATGGAATAAACAGTCATGAGCTTACCACATAAAACTGAAGCTAGAAACCTACACAGTCCTCCTGCCCACATTCGTTCCCTTGCACTGCCCTGGCTTCCCCAAAAGCAAAGGTAACCCTCATCCTGAATCTTGTGTTCACAAATTCTTTGCTTTCCTTTTTGTAAGTTTTATTAAACCTATATATAATCTTCAAAAACACACAGCTATTTAAAACTTTTAAAAGACAGTATTATGCTGTCTGCATGTGCTCTTTTGGGGAACTGACATGCTTATCAACATGTTTCTAGCTGCACACGCATTGCTCTAAAAAATTACATGTCTTAGTATGTGGAAACTTTCAACCTTGATAATGCTAAACCTTTTGCCCCCCAAGGTGGTTATACCAACTTACACTGCCACCAGCAATGTAGAAGAGAGTCTAGTTTCACATCTACATTTTTTTGCAACTGAATGGTATAAAATGGTATCTCACATTGTGATTTTAAATATCTCTTCGCATGTTTACTGACCATGTATCCCCTTTTACTTGATTAGTGTACGGACAGTAAATAGGAACACATTTTCACGTATTATCCCTATGAATTAACACTTTCACTGAATAGTCTTTTTCTCACTGAAAGACCTATCAGCTCTGTGAGATATCCAAGTAACGTATATGTGTAGATCTCTTTCTGAACTCTCTCTTCCACTGCTCATTCTGTCTAATCCTATGCCAATACCACATATATTAATTCCTACACATTAATAATAAGCCCCTATTTCTGCTTTTCTGCCTCAAGTGTCTTAGCTATGCATTTTATCAAATACCAAGAAAAATTTTATTGAAATTTTCATTGAAATTTAACCGAATCTACAAGTCAATTTGAGGAAAATTGATATCTTCATAATACTGTTTTCCTGTCCATGAACATGATATATCTATCTAGATCTTAATTTTTTTGTGCATGGAGGTGAATATTTTTATTAGGTTATTTCTAGACATAAATATGACATTCTCTATTATAAATGATGTCTTAGTTCTGTCTCTTATACACATCTAGATGTGTATAAGAGACAGACTTTCTAGTTTTCATAATTATTTCTGTCTTCTTGTGCTTATGGAATTTTCCATAAAATATTGAACATAAATGGTACTAATGAACATCCTTCTCTAGTTCTTAATTTTTTTTAACTAGGCAATGACATTATTAACCCTTGTTTTAAACTTTATGTTCTGGCTTCTTTGGCTCAATTAACTGTAAACAAATAATTGTGTACAAACAAAAAATTAAAAAACAGCAGTGCCCAAGAGCCTCAGAACTTAAAATACTACAGGTTTTTATATTTAATTACATCCTAAACAAAATTTTTTAGGAGTCAACATTCTTGAAGTTTCTTTTCTTTCTTTTTTTAAAGAAGTTCTGTTTGCCTCATGGTTGGAAGCCTCATCAAAATTCTGAACAAGATCACCCTCCTTCCCAATAGCAAGTGGGGCTTTCCACCCAGCTTCTGCCAGGATTCTGAAAGCTTGTTGACACCAAGCTGGTCTAAGATTTGGGTGGCTTTTCTGTCAGGAGTTTTGTCTCAGCACAGCTGGTAATGGACTGCTGCCAGAAATGTTTGAGCATCAGGACTGTTAAAATGAATCATCACTTACTGGTTTGCAAATATACTTACCTCTTTAAAATCAGAGATAATGTTTATTCTGAATTTTTTTAAAAGAGAACTGAAGATTTTTTTTATCATCTGTTATAACAGATATTTGTTATATCATCTGAGGGTGGTTCCTTTTTACCAATGCACAAGTATGCCTGAAGTTTGGCAAGTTTCTCTTTATGGTGGGTTTTTTCCATCTTGGAGTGGAAATGGGACTTCACAGGGGCACTGGGCTTGGCACTCAAGTAGTCTCAGGAAGACCAGCTTAAAGTCCTGTTCCTAATTTTTAAAGAGAAATGCTTCTAACAGTCAACTATTGAGAATAATGTTTTTGTTTTTTTTTTTTTAATAAGATTGAGGAGGTTCTTTCCTGTTCCCAATTTACTAATCTTAAAAGGCTGTGGTACATATACACAATGGAATATTACTCAGCCATTAGAAAGAATACATTTGAATCACTTCTAATGAGATGGATGAAACTGGAGCCTATTATACAGAGTGAAGTAAGCCAGAATGAAAAGCACTAATACAGCATACTAACACATATATATGGAATTTAGAAAGATGGTAACAATAACCCTGTATGCAAGACAGCAAAAGAGACACAGATATATTGAACAGTCTTTTGGACTCTGGGATGGGATGGGATGGGAGAATGGCATTGAAACATGTAGAATATCATATGTGAAATGAATTGCCAGTCCAGGTTTGATGCATGATACAGTGTGCTTGGGGCTGGTGCACTGGGATGACCCAGAGGGATGGGATGGGGAGGAAAAAGGAGGGGGGTTCAGGATGGGGAATACATGTACACTCATGGCGGATTCAAATCAATGTACGGCAAAATCAATACAATACTGTAAAGTAAAATAAATAATTAAAAAAATCATGAACAGGTACTGAATTTTACCGAATTTTCTTTTTTTTTCTGAATTTTCTAATGATATTTTTCTTCTTTAATCTGTTAATTTGTTTGGTTACATATACGAACTTTCTAACATGAAACCATCCTAGCTTGGACACATTATATTATCTTTTTTATATATCAATAAATTTCATTTGCTAATACATTGTTGAGAATTCTTACACGTACATGCTTGAATGAAATAAAACAAATTTCTTCATATTTTTGTTATGTGGCTCATAATGGCCTTAAAGATAGAATTCCCATTAATTTGGCCTTAAATAAAGAAATGGAATTTTAAACAGTCTTTGGAAACCTACATACATGTAAGCTGGAGAACTTCAGAATTAGCTGCAATTTCTAACCCCTCCTGGTCTTCAAATTTAAAAATATAGATTTTGTGGTCTCATGAAAGATTTTGGATTTTTAAGTGCCTCAAATGACATTGATAAAGATGATCTATTGACCATGCTTTGAAAGACACGACCCTGGTATGAAGACCTCCTGGCTTCCATCTGCTCTCATGGCAGTTAAGAAATAGAGTTGGTGGAGCTTCCAGTTAGTGAAAGAGCGGCAGAACTGGAGAGGCTAAAAGCCCTTGCTTTCCATTAGTGTCACTCTTATAAGAGGAACACAGTGTGCCCAGGACAGTCCTATTCTAGTATAATTAGTAATTATTCCCCCTTTCGCTTTAAAAATGTCCCAATCTGGGTGTGTTTTATCTCTCCTGTTGGAAGTTTTCATGTTAGTCCCTTCTTTTTTTATGGTAAGACAGGTCTGAGACCAGCTCAGGCTTGGATGGAAGGTTAGACCTTCCCCATTTCAATGCCTTCTCTCAGTTCTGAAGGCTAAATAAAAAGCAGATTTTGAGAAGGCACTAGGCAGAGAACAATGTATGTCTAAAGACAGGGCTAAAGATCCTTGCATTTCACATCATTCAGACCATTCACCAGGTGCAGATTCTACAAAGGAATTTGAGCCAAAGCCCTAGCTACTGATATTACAAAAAAATTTTCCATAAAAGTCCATTATAGTCATGGTGAGCTGGTAGGAATTCTGAAGTTTGAACCACAGGGGTTTTAAAAAAAAAAGTCTATCACAACTAATGTGTAATTTTTAAAAAAATAAATAAATCTTAAGTCCTACTATTCCATTCTACTTAGGTGCCAACTGAGGAATAAAGCTAGTCTGAGGGACACTAGCTATTTAAAATGTCTAATTTCTAATGCCATTTCTCTTATGATTCTTTCCCTTGAAAAGACAAGGTCTCTATCCTTTATTTAAACAAAAGTTCACAACAAGCCTGTATATTTTCAGAAATCCAATTTACATGCTAAAAATTCATGACTGACTATTCTTACTCTCCCAAAAAACAATATAAAGCAGGTATTCAACACAGGTTATTTCTAAGACTTTTATAGAAATAGACATACTAGTCTTTTAAATTATATTAACAATATTAAAATAAGTATAGTGGCAGCATCTTATGTACAAGACCTGCAGTTTTACACATACTTGGAACAAATTTCTGGAAAACCTAAATGATTAAATGCATCTAAAACACTGATAAATATTTCCTATGTCTACATTATTTGGATTTGAAAACCCTCTCCAGTTTCAACATGCTTATCTTAAGTGTTAACTATTCCTTTGCAATCATCTCATCACTTTTTCCTTCTTTACCATTTCTTTGGAATTACACCACCATCTCATTACCACCATCACAACAATAGCAGCAGCTATATAGCATGCAGGATGTGACAGGTGCTGCTGAATTAACTTATTTGATCCTTACAGTAATCTTTTGAGAAAAGAAATACTCCTAACTATACAGATGAGAAAACGAAAACAGAGAGGCCAAGCTAGTAAGTGGTGGCACAGTTATTTGAAACAAAACAGTCATCACAGCCTTTCCTAAGAACTGCCTTTCACAAATTACCTCACACTTTCAAAAATCTGCTTCCTGGCTACACAATCTCATCCCTCTTCTTTTTAAAATTCACTCAACATAATGAGGTTAGTGACCACTGTCATTAAAATACTGCCATGCTTAATAATCTGTTTTACCTAAAAATCAGTTACAAAATGTAGAGCAAATGGTACAAACCAAGTGTTCAAGATTCTTTTCAATTTGGACCCATCCTCTCTTTCTGGCCTCATTCTCTGTTTAGCCCATTACTGGAACCCTAAGCTAGAGGTGATCAGGACTACATGCTTATTTTCCTCTTGGAACAAGAGGAACATGAGGGCTTGGAACACGACATGTGTCAAAACTGTTTGCTAATTAATGACAAAAAGTCTTTAAGGTTTTTCTCATATTAGCTGTAGGTTACTGAAATGCTAGGGTCCAAAAATCACTGCACAAGGTGAGTTTAAGCCAAAAAGTTGGCTTAAAACTCAACATTTGAAAAACTAAGATCATGGCATCCAGTCCCATCACTTCATGGTAGATAGATGGGGAAACAATGAAAATAGTGAGACTTTATTTTTGGGGGCTCCAAAATCACTGCAGATGGTGACTGCAGCCATGAAATTAAAAGACGCTTGCTCCTTGGAAGAAAAGCTATACCAACCTAGATAGCATATTAAAAAGCAGAGACATTACTTTGCAAACAAAGGTCCATCTAGTCAAAGCTATGATTTTTCCAGTAGTCATGTATGGATGTGACAATTGGACTATAAAGAAAGCTGAGTGCCGAAGAATTGATGTTTTTGAACTGTGGTGTTGGAGAAGACTGTTGAGAGTCCCCTGGACTGCAAGGAGATCCAACCAGTCCATCCTAAAGGAAATCAGCCCTGAATATTCATTGGAAGGACTGGTACTGAAGCTGAAACTCCAATACTTTGGCCACTTGATGTGAAGAACTGACTCATTTGAAAAGATCCTGATGCTGGGAAGGATTGAAGGCAGGAGGAGAAAGGGAAGACAGAGGATGAGACAGTTGGATGGCATCACCAACTCAATGGACATGAGTTTGAGCATACTCCAGGAGTTGGTGATGGACAGGGAGGTCTGGAGTGCTGCAGTCCATGGAGTCACAAACAGACGACACAACTGATGTCTGAATTGAACAGAGGGTTCATGGTATTCACAAACAGATTTAAGTAAATTCCTTTTGAATAGTAAGATAATATTGTTTAAAAATACCAAGAATTCACCCATGACAAAATAAGGCACTTTAGAACTATTAAACCAGACAGTTATTTCTCTTCTCTTTAGCAAAAAAGTAGCAACTGGTGGTTACATCCAACAGCATGATTTTTTAAAAAAAGGATTCTTAGTATTAGCATGAATTGTATTTGTACTGAAGCTGAAACTCCAATACTTTGGCCACTTGATGTGAAGAACTGACTCATTTGAAAAGATCCTGATGCTGGGAAGGATTGAAGGCAGGAGGAGAAAGGGAAGACAGAGGATGAGACAGTTGGATGGCATCACCAACTCAATGGACATGAGTTTGAGCATACTCCAGGAGTTGGTGATGGACAGGGAGGTCTGGAGTGCTGCAGTCCATGGAGTCACAAACAGACGACACAACTGATGTCTGAATTGAACAGAGGGTTCATGGTATTCACAAACAGATTTAAGTAAATTCCTTTTGAATAGTAAGATAATATTGTTTAAAAATACCAAGAATTCACCCATGACAAAATAAGGCACTTTAGAACTATTAAACCAGACAGTTATTTCTCTTCTCTTTAGCAAAAAAGTAGCAACTGGTGGTTACATCCAACAGCATGATTTTTTAAAAAAAGGATTCTTAGTATTAGCATGAATTGTATTGCTAACCTGTTGAGGAATAATGGTATCTCTATAGCTTGGTAAAATTTTCAGGGTGACGCTTCCACTAATATTTTTCAGTAATTCTTGTAATTCCTTTGGGTTGTTTCCAACTTCATGGCCATTGACTTCTTTAATGATATCTCCCACATGAAGCAGACCCTGACGGTCTATCATCCCTCCATGGAGGATTCGGGCGATTACCAGATCATTATTTTCAACCCTAAATGTTACACCCTGAAGAAGATAAGTAATGGAATTACTGATTTTAGGTTGTTAGGAAGAAATCATAAATATTCCTGAATATGTATACATAAGAAAATAATTCTAAGAATAAGTGAGTAAATCATTCGTACTTTCCCATGTTCACTCGTAACTCAATACTCCAATCTCATTAAACCACGTACAACTGTGACAACATACACCATCTCTTAAAAAAGGGACTTCCACGGCAAGAGTAAGCTTGAAAATTAAACATATCTTAGGCTGCATTCCACCAGGTATGAGGAAGCTCAAAGGAGCAAGCAATGTATTTGTGCATTCTGATGGCCTTGTTCCTGGTGTTTTTTCTTTTCACTTCACTGTTCTCATAGTCAGAGCCCAGAAATGACATGTTAGTATGAAACTGTAAACATTTACTTACAGAATCCTACCAATGTTTTCAATTTTTAATAACAACGTTCTTCTGCATTTTGCTACTATATCCAGGCAAGAACACTGGAGTGGGTTGCCATTGCCTTCTCCATATAATTAGCAAGCAACCTCAATTCATTTCTTCAAAGGGTACAGGAAAAAAACAGTTATCCTCTGAAATTTTTTCTACTCATTGGCAAACTTCTATTTCAGTTTAATTTTGGTTTAATTCTGCATGCGAAATCAAGTTGAGAGTATCACCTGTGTATTTTATACACAAGCCAAAAAAGACTGATGAAACAAACATGAGTAAAGTTTTCATAAGGATATAAATTATGAAAGAAAAATGTGAGATAGAGTAGTGACTCAGTCACGAGTATGTAAGATTTCAGATTTAAGAAGGCACTGACTGATCAACTCACCAGTGGTTCCCCAGCCCTTTTGTGAATACCAAGAATACGAATGGCATCTACTGGTAATAACTGATTATTGATAGAAGAATTATTCATTTCCGGGCTTGATGGAGGTGACTCGTAACACTTTGATGCCACAATATCATGGGCCTCCAAGAGTGACTAGAAGGATTCAAAACAGCCAGTGGTTATTGATTACAGATGGAATAAATTATTAAAAGTAGCAGCTCATTATCCCAATAGAGTACTAAAAATTTCCAAGGCATTATTGGCAACTTTTAGTCATTTCATGAAAATAGTATAAAAGACTGAAGAAAAATTACAAAGAAAAAACTCACAAATTCATATATTAAGGATTATTCCTATAAATTATGGAAGCTACTTAAATCACTAACCTGGGCTGCTTAGTTTTTACCCTATACACTCTTCTTAGGCAATATTACCCATTCCTGTGACTTGAACCACTACTGAGGACTCCCTTGATCCAGATCTCTCTCAGCAGCTTCAGTTCACTTCAGTCGCTCAGTCGTGTCCGACTCTTTGCGACCCCATGAATCGCAGCACGCCAGGCCTCCCTGTCCATCACTAACTCCCGGAGTTCACTCAGACTCACGTCCATCGAGTCGGTGATGCCATCCAGCCACCTCATCCTCTGTCGTCCCCTCCTGCCCCCAATCCCCCCGAGCATCAGAGTCTTTTCCAATGAGTCAGCTCTTCGCATGAGGTGGCCAAAGTACTGGAGTTTCAGCTTTAGCATCATTCCTTCCAAAGAAATCCCAGGGTTGATCTCCTTCAGAATGGACTGGTTGGATCTCCTTGCAGTCCAAGGGACTCTCAAGAGTCTTCTCTAACACCACAGTTCAAATGCATGAATGCTTCGGTGCTCAGCCTTCTTCACAGCCCAACTCTCACATCCATACATGACCACTGGAAAAACCATAGCCTTGACTAGACGGACCTTAGTCGGCAAAGTAATGTCTCTGCTTTTCAATATGCTATCTAGCTTGGTCATAACTTTCCTTCCAAGGAGTATGCGTCTTTTAATTTCATGGCTGCAGTCATCATCGGCAGTGATTTTGGAGCCCCCCCAAAATAAAGTCTGCCACTGTTTCCACTATTTCCCCATCTATTTCCCATAAAGTGATGGGACCAGATGCCATGATCTTCATTTTCTGAATGTTGAGCTTTAAGCCAACTTTTTCACTCTCCTCTTTCACTTTCATCAAGAGGCTTTTTAGATCAGCTTCAGACTCATATATTAAAAATCTGCCCACACCTGGCCAAGAGTCATGATAATTTGAAAAATCAAAACAAAACAAAGGATTATATACGATTGAAACATAATGAATTAATGAAAACTCCGTAAGTCCACAATGCTACTTAAAAAACAGGACTGAAAAAAATCTCATTTGTTACCATTTGATACTGCCCTTTTAAACAATTCTTTACTGTTAAAATTGGCAAAGGGAAGAAGCTGGCATTTCCCTAACTTTTCAGTTGGAAATGCATTGTAGGTTAACTAAACAGCTCAGCTGATGAGGAAAAACTCTATATAAGAAGACCAGCTAAGAATGAGAGAATTTGAAAAATGTCATTTTGCAACCTCTAATGAAAATATTGAGTCAGGCAAGGATTATTAATTTGAGCTCATCAGTAACTAAATGGTTGAAAGGAAACAGCATTTGTATAATGCCAGAATAATAACACACTAGATTAGTTCTTAGTGGAAAGGCTTTCAAGGGTAGGATTTGGCTGTCATTGCCCTTGATCAAGGGATTAATCTCAGCATGAAGAGTGACGGGGCAACGTATGGCTGAACCCCTTCACTATTCACTTGAAACTATTACAACATTGTTGGTTAACTGGCTAGGACAGAGGAGCCTGGCGGGCTATAGTCCATGGGGTCACAAAGAGTCAGGCACAAGTACGTGACTAACACACTCAACCCCAATACAAAATTAAAAGTTAAAAATTTCAATTCAGAAAAAAAGAAGAGTGATGGGCCAACCAGATATTATACATCCTATGATGCAGATTAATTTACATTGTATCACCTTACTTAAGATGCATCCTGAGTGCGAGCTAAGTTGCTTTAGTCATGTGCAACTCTTTGTGACCCTATGGACTGTAGCCCACCAAGGCTCTCCTGTCCATGGGATTCTCCAGGCAAGAATACTGGAGTGGGTTGCTAGGCCTTCTCCAGGCCGTCTTCTAGACCCAGTGATTGAACCTGTGTTTCTGAAGTGTTCTGCACTGCAGGCGGGTTCTTTACCACTAGTGCCACCTAGTAAGCCCAAGATGCATCCTAGTCTCAAATATAACTTAAGCCATCTTTTAGGTAAAACTTCTCTTTATAAGAAATAGGATAACTAAACAACATAGCAGGAAAGCACACAAATAAATCCAAGGAGTGGATTCTGCAGGATAATGGCCTAGTCTGGTCTCTCTAGTAGGTCAACATCATAATCAAGGGAGAAAGGGATGGTCTATGGACCTAATTTGAAAATTCATACATACAAACCAGCTGTAAAGAGTATTTTGTATAAAATCCACTGCATGTTACAGAGGTCTACTGAAACGGAAAAGTGGAAGTCAATGGCTGAAAAAAGGGTAAATTACAAAACTGCTTATGCAAAATGATTGCAGTCAGTAAAGAAAAAAATACATATGTATACTTATGAATAGAAAAAATATGGAGAAATATGCACCATGGTAGTATAGTGGTGATTTGGGTAATAAAAATGCAATGTCTTAATTTCTGCATTTTTACTTGCTGCTATTTCACAAGTTTATATATATTTTTTAGACCTCATATATATTTATGCATTAAATTTTATACTTACATAAAAAATATAGCATGCTTGCAAAGTTCTACCAGATGCATGCTTCTAAGATACCATCCATGGGGTCACAAAGAGTCAGGCACAAGTACGTGACTAACACACTCAACCCCAATACAAAATTAAAAGTTAAAAATTTCAATTCAGAAAAAAAGAAGAGTGATGGGCCAACCAGATATTATACATCCTATGATGCAGATTAATTTACATTGTATCACCTTACTTAAGATGCATCCTGAGTGCGAGCTAAGTTGCTTTAGTCATGTGCAACTCTTTGTGACCCTATGGACTGTAGCCCACCAAGGCTCTCCTGTCCATGGGATTCTCCAGGCAAGAATACTGGAGTGGGTTGCTAGGCCTTCTCCAGGCCGTCTTCTAGACCCAGTGATTGAACCTGTGTTTCTGAAGTGTTCTGCACTGCAGGCGGGTTCTTTACCACTAGTGCCACCTAGTAAGCCCAAGATGCATCCTAGTCTCAAATATAACTTAAGCCATCTTTTAAGTAAAACTTCTCTTTATAAGAAATAGGATAACTAAACAACATAGCAGGAAAGCACACAAATAAATCCAAGGAGTGGATTCTGCAGGATAATGGCCTAGTCTGGTCTCTCTAGTAGGTCAACATCATAATCAAGGGAGAAAGGGATGGTCTATGGACCTAATTTGAAAATTCATACATACAAACCAGCTGTAAAGAGTATTTTGTATAAAATCCACTGCATGTTACAGAGGTCTACTGAAACGGAAAAGTGGAAGTCAATGGCTGAAAAAAGGGTAAATTACAAAACTGCTTATGCAAAATGATTGCAGTCAGTAAAGAAAAAAATACATATGTATACTTATGAATAGAAAAAATATGGAGAAATATGCACCATGGTAGTATAGTGGTGATTTGGGTAATAAAAATGCAATGTCTTAATTTCTGCATTTTTACTTGCTGCTATTTCACAAGTTTATATATATTTTTTAGACCTCATATATATTTATGCATTAAATTTTATACTTACATAAAAAATATAGCATGCTTGCAAAGTTCTACCAGATGCATGCTTCTAAGATACCACAAACTTAACATGGCCAGTTACTTTAACATTAGTATGCCCAAAATAGCCCTTCTAGAGTGTTCCTTATCTCAGTAGATGCCATCAATTGTTTGTCAGAAATCCTGTCCTTATCAACTTCCCATATTTCTCTTCTGTGGCTGCCACATGTAATCACTCACTAAGCCCTATTGATTTTACAGCTTAAAACTTGAAAATCCTCACATTTCCCACTATCTATGCCACCATCGCAACTTCTCACCTTGGCACAAAATCATATAGCTCCACAATCTGACCTCTCCCTGTGTAATAACCTCCCCCACCTCTATCCCTACCCAAGGTTTCCCAATGTCCTCTGGATAAAGTTCAAATATCTTAGTATGCATTTAAGGCCTCAATTAACTGGCCCCTGCATAACGGTGTCTCTGACATGTGTTTCTGTTTTTTGTACTTAAGATATAGATTTATGTTGGAACCATCTCACTATACATTATTTACATAATTTTTGCAGTAACATGGTTAGAGAGTCATGGAAAATCTTGAGGAAATGCGGGGGACTGCCCCTGAGGGGTTAAGTCCTGGGAGCTACCCAAGCGTTATCGCAGGGCCCCATGGCTTGTCCTGGGCTTCAGCCCAGGCATGTCCTGAGCTCTCTGTCCCGCCACCCCGAAGAATGTGTTTACGACCTTGTGGCTCCAGGTGTCTGGTGTTTATCGCACTTCAAGGACGTAGGAGATGTGTTCTGCACACAATGGTGAAAGTCTGGTGATTGATTATTGTGGTCAAAATAAATGACATAAGTCCTAAATGTTATCCTATATATACTGCACACCTAATAAAGTTGGTATCAGACAATGCGCAAGGAAGCTGTCTGATCCTCTCAACCCCATCTTTTCTGTCTACTTTTCTACGCGGGCGTCCTCCTTCGCGTTTCTCTCCACAGGTGTAGCTGCCTGACTGTGCTGGCCGCGGCAAGGAAAAGCATAGGGGTGCTGCCATTTGATTTTTAATGCTAAGATTTGCAGTGACAAGAAGGTGACACTTTATTCTTCTATCTCACGACCATTTATTCAACAGTCCATTCTTTTTCCACTAAAATACAGTGTCTCATAAATCAAGCTGCCATTTGTCTGAGGATGTATTTCTGAGGTTTCTCTTCTCTTCAGGTAATCTATTTTTCTAATACTGCCCCAATTCCAAACTGTCTTAATTATAGATTTCTAAGAAATCTCCACTTTCCTTTCTCTCTTCTGAAACTGATTTGTCTTTGGTAAACTGATTAACTCTTCACCTACACAGACAAATGCTTAAACTGAATTTATTTTTTGTCCCTATGGAAAGTATGCCATTGTTTCTACCCCCTACATCTCTCTCTTGTTCTAAGGTCATCAGCTGCAACCCAGTCTTAGAAGCAATACTGAAAAGGCATATCACTGGTCACAAGAAGGGCTGGGAAACAGCGGTATTAAGGAAGGAAAATCCACTATCACCATGAGAAAAGTGTCCCAAGGATGTGGTCTGATGGTGAAGTAAGTTTGTTGTTTCTTTTAATTACACAAAGAAAAATCCATTCTAATGCATTTCTTTGACAGACACTGTACATCTGTATAGTATGTGTATCTGTTTATGTAGCATAAGCACAGGAGGATATTAAAACATCTAAGTTGGAATTTGCAAAATATGGCCCTAAATCTTTCAAAAACTTCATCTTAAACAGAAACTACTAAAAGAATATTTTGGGAATACAGGGGACTTGGAAAGAAGAGAATAGAGAAAGTTTACCTGGAAGTGAGGCTCTTTGAGTATACCAACCAGTTCTGCCACATTTTCATCCACATTTATTAGAGGGGTGATATCTTCGAGAATTTCATTGACTAATTCCAAGTTATTATCACTGACAGCTTCTAGTTTTGAATCTTCTAGCCTCTCATGAGCCTGAAAAAATACCAGTATATTAAAATAATAATACATACTGCTTTGTTCAGACTGTGGTTTTCTTCTTGAAAACTTTTGAAAGCTTTAAAAGATGTTACTTGATGGTTTGATCTACTGACTGAAATTGAACCTTTCAATCAGAGGTAATATACAGATTTCATAGTAAATGTTATTATGCAATATGATAAACCTTGGCCTCTATTCTTACCCTAAAAATAATGGAAAACTCATTTTTATAACTAAACTACAGAAAAACTGAATAGGCCAATGATAATTTTAAAAGTTTTAAAAATGTACTATTATTTCCTGCCCAAGAGAATTTCCTAATGACATTCTAGTTTAGGTTCAAATGATACTGTTTATACTTTATTTTGGAGAAGGAAATGGCAACCCGTTCCAACACTCTTGCCTGGAGAATCCCATGGACAGAGGAGCCTGGCAGGCTACAAGTCCATGGGGTCGCAAGAGCTGGACATGACTTAAGTGATTAAATGACTAAACCATGCTTTATTTGATGATTAAGCATAATAAAAATCAGGGCATAATCATGATATGGATTATCATTTAAAAAACAATGAAAATCATTTTAAGAACCCCATAATCCTAAAGTTACAATTTTCCATTTTGAAAATTCAGCAAAAAGGACAATTCAGGAAAGGCAACTCTTGAACTTTTCCACAGAAAATAAACCATCAATTACATTGTCATAGGAAATAAATAGTTCTAATTATTCTAATAGTGGGAGTAAAGCAGAGTTTTAAATTCAAACTCAGAATGAACACTAAACAGTCTGTATCTTTTAATTGTTGATTTTCTGATAAACAGTTGCTGGCTGATTTTGAAGACAAGTAAAGCATAATTTGTTTGGCCCCATCTTAGGGTATGTGGGATCTTGTGTCCCTGACCTGGTATTGAACCGGCACTCACTGCATTGGAAGCAGAGTTTTAACCACTGGACTACAGGGAAGTCCCCTGGTGGCTCAGGTGGTAAAGAATCTGCCGACAATGCAGGAGACTCAGGTTCGATCCCTGAGTCAGGAAGATCTCCTGGAGAAGGGAAGGGCTACTCACTCCAGTATGCCTGGAGAATTCTGTGGAGAGGAGAGCCTGGTGGGCAATAGTCCATGAAGCTGCAAAGAACTGGACATGACTGAGCAACTAACACCTTACAGGAAAAGCATAATTATAAATATTTAATTTATAAATGAAACCTTGTAAGATGATAAGTTTTACACTTAGTATTTTAAGTTCCGGTTCTGTGAGTGAAGGAAAAAAATTTCAAATTTCAAGTGGTTACAGTATTTAAACGTTATCTGATACCTATAATACTGTACATGTTATTTCTACCATACAGTGTGGATCCTTCAGAATTCTAATACACCTATTTCTTTTATTTTTAAATATTAAAAATATCATTTCACACATATCAATGTAAAATTGTAAATGAGCTATCTCACATTCTTGGTTTTTGTATCTCATCTTCTAAATCATACACCTTCTAATTTTAAAAATGCATTTTTTTCATTTAAATATATTTTTCAGATAATTCATAACAATGACATAAATTTAAGTGGAAGAGAGCGGCTATTAGCAACATTTTAAAGGAATATCTCCAAAGAAGAAATTTTAAGTCATATGAAATAAACCAATAAGAAGAAATTATAATTTTTAAATAGAGCAATGAGTTTCTATTAGATTTAGATATGAAAAATGTTAAAATGACTAGGGAATGCCACCAAGAGCGAGAACAGGTAAATCTATAATTTTCTTAAAGGGTAACAGAAGCCTGATAAAGAGAGGATGATGAGACCATTTAACATATATCATGGAATGATTATAACCACTGAGGAAAAAAAATAATATACACAACTACTTAACTCATAAAACAAGCTGGAAATACTGTTTTTTATTTAGTTTATTTGTTCATTTATTTTTTTTGCTAGGCTAGGTCTTATCGGTGCTGTGCACATGCTTTCTTCAGTTGCAGAGAGTGGGGGCTACTTTCCAGCTGCAAGAGTTTCTCATTGCGGTTGCCTCTCCTGTTGTGGAGCACAGGCTTCAGCAGTTGTGGCTTATGGGCTTCAGAGCGCAGGCTCATTAGTTGTGGTACACAGGCTCAGTTGCCCTGTGGCATGTGGGATCCTCCCCGACTAGGGATCCAACTAGTGTCTCTCACACTGTAAGGCAAATTCTGAACCACTGGACCAGCAGGGAAACCCTTGCTAATTGTTTTAATATAAATATTTTTTGTTTAAAAAAAATCTAATTTAGCATGATTAATCTTGCAAATAGTCTTAATACTCTAATGATAGTATATGAAAGCTTAAAAAAAGGAAGAAACGAACTTGAACATTTATTGACGGCTTTTGTTTTGTGCCAGTAAATATATTCTAACCAGTATCAGAGTATAGTCAGCTAAGGTAGGCATGTTGTTATCATCCTCACCTTATAGACACAGGCCCTGATGATGCAAAATGAGATAAAGTGACTGCCTGAGTTCACACTACTGGTAAGCAACTAAGAGAGGTAGTCCAACATCACCTAACTTGAGCTCTTACCTATTAAATCTTATTCAACTTTTTGATTATACAGTAAGCTACCCTATCATCATCTTACAGTTAATTATTTAATCTAAAATATTATACATTATTATCAATCATTTAAAAGTGTGACATATGCGCTCACTGACTGCTAGTTGAGTTGTTGCTTCTTAGCACGGCTCTCTCAGAGTAGATGTGCTAAATTATACTCCTATGGTTAAAGGAGACCACCCACACTGTCAATCTCCATTCTTTTGCTCAAAGAGCTATAAGAATTACTGTTGCTCCAGGTAACAGATGATGACTGGCTTAAAATTTCCAGGTACTAAGCCAATATATTTTCTATAATATCCTATGTTACTTAAGAGTTTTTGATTAAATTGAAGTCTTTGGGAAAAGTAGAGGAACAGGAAAGATCATTGGCTTGAAAACTCCAATACCTTTCCCTTCCTTTCTGTCTTGACCAACCTTATTGTTCCCAAACTGTGAGAGAACAGGAGGGAATGTGGAAAGACTACCGGCAAAAGAGAAAGAGGAAGTCAAGTAGAGGGCAGAAGTATGCTATAAAAATAAACATACCTGAAGGTGTCTGCACGTCAACCCTACAGATTGCTTCTATGGTAGGAAAAAAATGTCACTACACAACACATAAATCCTCAGAGAAAGAAAATGTTTTTAAGTGAAACTGCAGCTATAATTAATATAGAAAATCAATTTATGAAATGTAGTTGGGTTCAATTAAGATAAACTTTAGTATTTCCAAGAAAGCAACTATAGGTCAATATTTGTTAATATGTAACTTTTAAAGTTCTAGTATAATGTGAAAGAAGTTGAGACCTCAAGTCAAAATTTATTTAGTAGCTTTCAAAAGGCAAGTCAGGGAAGCCTGGTGTGCTGCAGTCTATGGGGTCACAAAGAATCAGACGCAACTGAACTGACTGACTGACTGATTGGAGAGGCAGGTACCAACTTGAATTTAACTAATCAAACAGGCTTCCCAGGTGGCGCTAGTGGTAAGGAACCCACCTGCCAATGCAGGAGACTTAAGAGATGTGGGTTTGATCCCTGAGTCAGGAAGATCCCCTGGAGGAGGACATGGCAATCTACTCCAGTATTCTTGCCTGGAGAAGCTCGTGGACATAAGGGCCTAGAGGAGTATAGTCCATAGGATCACCAAGGGTCAGACACTACTGAAGCGATGCAGCACACACAATCAAACAAAAGAGACAAAGGAAACACTGAAAACTTACCAGAGAGACAGAAATGAATCATATGCTATTTGAATAAATGTGTCTTGTTTCCTTTAAGAAAAAGAATTATTAGAAACCTAACACAACTCAATAGAAATATATTTCTCCTGCCACAAGCACTTGGAAGAACATGCTATAACTGACTTTGTAGAATACTTGGAGGTGATACATATATATCCTAGCCCTCTTGTATGTCCAGTTCTAAGAATCCTATTCACCACTGCACCTTAGAAAAATGAGCTGCAGGGAAGAAAAAGTTTTTTCAAAACTGCTGGGTATTTTGCGCAAGCAGAGTTCATCCATGCTGGTAAACAAAATTTTTAACAAGTTATGCAGTGTACGTAAAGTGACAATGCTATTATCTAGTAATGATAATGCTGTAATTAGTATGTGTAGTAACCTTATCTTTCTCTGTTAAAAACAAAAATACTATAGTTTCTCCTTAGAACATGGCTAAGAATACAGTAGTTGCTAATTAACTACTTCTTTAAAAAGCAATTAAATAAATAGGAGATAAGACTGACTATAGTCAACAGACATCTTTTATTCTAGAGATTTTTGAACTAAGAAAACAGCAATCCACAAATAATCAAAAAATAGGTAAAAATTTGAGCAGAAAGTAGAAATGAGACAAAAGAGAATGGAGAATTCAATTTTTACTTTGCTACTACATACATATCAAAAAAGATGAGATATGCTTTGTTGAAAAAAATGGATGAAATAAGTATAACTAAATTAGAATTGAATTATCTAATGAGTAATCTAGTGAACCAAAAAAAGCTCAAATTCTTAGATTAGATAAACTGTATCTCAAGGTACTCAGGGAGGTGAGCCACTCTTAGAGATACTTGTAGAATTAGAAGAACCACACAGATGTCAAAAAATTAAAAATGAGAATCTTTACAAAAAATATTCACAAAATAAATCTTCACAAAAAAGGAAATTCAAATACTTCTTAAACATATGAAAAGATACACAACCTCCTTCATAAGAAAAATGCAACTAAAACTATACTGAAATATTAATTTCTTTTGAGACTGGCAAAGATAAAATTCTTTTGTCACCCTGCTTAATTAACTTATATGCAGAGTACATCATGAGAAACGCTGGGCTGGAAAAAGCACAAGCTGGAATCAAGATTGCTGGGAGAAATATCAATAACTTCAGATATGCAGATGACACCACCCTTA
>SJYT01068052.1:939320-961623 GCA_006410635.1 Cephalophus harveyi
AAAATCTAAAAAAAAATCTTACTCTAATAAATTAACTCTTCAAATTAATAGCAACAATGTATTTGGTGGTTATAACTTATGGATAAATGAAATGACTGATGGCTATAAGGGAGAAATTGGAAATACTCTTATAAGATAGTTACTTCATGTGCAGTAATACAGTGAAGTAACATAGGGGAAATGGACTGAGATTAGTTGTAAATCTTTATTTAAAAATCAACAGGAAATCACTAAATTAAAAATAAATATAACTGCTATGTTTAAAAAGGAGAAAAAATGAAATCATAAAAAATGCTCAATTGAAACAGATGGCAGACAATGAGTAGAAGACCAAACAATAAGAAAAGAAGACTTACGTATCTTGCTGTCTATAAAAAAAGACCGCTTTAAATGTAAAAACAGATGTAGATTGTACAGTAGTTTGAATATTCTTTGGCATTCCCTTCTTTGGGACTGGAATGAAAACTGACTTTTTCCAGTTCTATGGCCATTGCTGAGTTTTCCAAATTTGCTGGCATACTGAGTCCAGTACTTTAACAGCATTATCTTTTAGGATTCAAAATAGCTCAGCTGGAATTCCATCACCTCCACTAGCTTTGTTCGTAGTAATGCTCCCTAAAGCCCACTTGACTTCATACTCCAGGAATGACTGGCTCAGGTGAGTGACTACATCATCATGGTTATCTGGATCATTAAGACCTTATTTGTACAGTTCTTCTGTGTATTCTTGCCAACTCTTTTTAGTCCCTCTGCTTCTGTTAGGTCCTTGCCATTTCTGTCCTTTATTGTGCCCACCTTTGCATGACATGTTCCCCTGGTACCTCTAATTTTCTTGAAGAGATCTCTAATCATTCCCATTCTATTTTTTCCTCTATTTCTTTGCACTGATCCCTGAGGAAGGCTTTCTTATCTCTCCTTGCTAGACTTTGGAAATCTGCATTCAGTAGGGTATGTCTATCCCTTTCTTCTTTGCCTTTCACTTCTCTTCTTTACTCAGCTCTTTAATAAGGCTTCTCAGATAACCATTTTGCCTTTCTGCATTTCTTCTCCTTTGAGGAGGTTTTGGTCACGCCTGCTGTACAACGTTATGAACCTCCATCCACAGTTCTTCAGGCACTGGATCAGATCTTATCCCTTGAGTCTATTTGTCACTTTGACTGTATAATCATAAGGGTTTGATTTAGGTCATACCTGAATAGCTGAGTGGTTTTCCCTACTTTCAATTGAAGTCTGAATTTTGCCATAAGAAACTCATGATCTGAGCCACAATCATCTCCAGGTGTTGTTTTTGCTAACTGTATAGAGTTTCTCCATTTTTGACTGCAAAGAATATAATCAATCTGATTTCTGTACTGGCCATCTCGTGATGTCCATGTGTAATCTCTTGTGTTGTTGGGAAAGGGTGTTTGCTATGCCAAACAATGTTCAAAATATGGCACAACTGCACTCATTTCACATGCCAGCAAGGTAATGCTCAAAATCCTTCAAGCTAGGCTTAAAGAATATGTGAACTGAGAACTTCCAGAGGTACAAGTTGGATTTAGAAAAGGCAGAGTAAGCACAGATCAAAGCAAGAGAATTCCAGAAAAACATCAACTTTGCTTCAATGACTACACTAAAGCCTTTGACTGCTTGGATCACAATAAACTGTGGAAAAGTCTTAAAGGGAGATGAATACCAGATGACTTTACCTGACTCCTGAAAAACCTGTATGCAGGTCAAGAAGCAACAATTAGAACTGGACACAGAACAAAAGACTAGTTCAAAATTGAGAAAGGAGAACGTTGAGGATGCATATTGTCACACTGCTTATTTAACTTATATCCAGAGTACATCATGAGAAATACTGGGCTGGATGAATCACAAGCTGGAATCAATTGCCAGGAGAAATATCAACAACCTCAGATATTCAGATGATACTACCTAATGGCAGAAAGTGAAGAGGAACTAAACAGCCTCTTGATAAAGGTAAAAGAGAAGAGTGAAAAAGCTGGTTTAAAACTCACTATTCAAAAAATGAAGATCAATGGCATCCAGTCCCATCACTTCATGGCAAATAGATGGGGAAAAAAATGGAAAGAATGGCAGATTTTACTTTCTTGGGCTCCAAAATCACTGCAGATGGTGACTGCAGCCATGATATTAAAAGACACTCATTCCTTGGAAGAAAACCTAGACCGAAACATCACTTTGATGACAAAGTTCCATACAGTCAAAGCTATGGTTTTTCCAGTAGTCATGTACAGATGTGAGAGTTGGATCATAAAGAAGGCTGAGCACCAAAGAATTGATGCTTTTGAAATGTGGTGCTGGAGAAGACTCTTGAGAGTCCCTTGGACTGCAAGGAGATTAAACCAGTCATTGCTAAAGGAATCAATCCTGAATACTCATTAAAGGACTGATGCTGAAGTTCCAATACTTTAGCCACCTGATAGGAAGAGCTGACTCAATGGAAAAGACTCTGATGCTGGGAAAGACTGAGGGCAGGAAGAGAGGGGGATGATGGAGGGTGAGATGGTTGGATGGCATCACTAACTCAATGGACATGAGTCTGAGCAAACTCTGGGAGACAGTGAAGGATAGGGAAGCCTGGTGTGCTATAGTCCATGGGGTCACAAAGAGACAGACATGACTTAGCAACTCAACAACCACAGGTAGAGTAAAAGTAAAATAATGAGAAGGATATACCATGCTGCTGCTGCTAAGTTGCTTCAGTCATGTCCGACTCTGTGCGACCCCATGGACAGCAGCCCACCAGGCTCCCTCATCCCAAGGATTCTCCAGGCAAGAACACTGGAGCGGGTTGCCATTTCCTTCTCCATGCTAACATTAATCAAAAGAAAGCTGGGGTAGCTATATTAATTTCAGAGAGTCTTCAGAACAAGGAAAATGATCAGAAACAAACATTCAGTTCAGTTCAGTCTATTAGTTGTGTCTGACTCTTTGCGACCCTTTGTAGCACACCAGGCTTCCCTGTCCATCACCACTCCCATAGCTTGCTCAAACTCATGTCCATCAAATTGGTGATGCCATCCAACCATCTCATCCTCTGTTGTCCCCTCTTCCTCCTGCCTTCAATCTTTCCCAGAATCAGGGTCTTTTCCAGTGAGTCAATTCTCTGCATCAGGTGGCCAAAGTATTGGAGCTTCAGCATTAGTCCTTCCAATGAATATTCAGGAATGATTTCCTTTAGGAACAGACATTACACAATAATAAGGACAGAACAATCCATAATGTAAATGCTCATAACAGTAGAGCATCAAAATATGTGAAGCAAAATGTGACAGAACTTCAATATGAAACAGATTAGTCCACTATTATAGTAGGATTAATACTCCTCTAAGATCCAGCAGGCAGAAAATAAGTAAGGACAGAGCTGAACTGAACAAAAACACCAATCAATTTCATCCAACAGCAAAGTGCACATTCTTCTCAAGTTCACATGGAACTTTCACCAAGCTAGAACACAGCATGGGCCATAAAACACACCTTAACAAGTTTATAAGAATAAAGAGCATATAAAGTATAATAAAAATTCCACCTACCTTTGTTGGAGACCCATCAACATACTTCTAAATAAGACATGGGGCAAAGAAGAAATCTCAAGAAAAATTAAAAAAAAAATCTGAACTAAATGAAAATGAAAATACAACTTATAAAATGTATGGGTTGCAGTGAAAGCCGTATTTAAAGGGAAACTTATAGCACTGGATGCATATTTAGAAAAGGATAAAGATCTAAAATAATCTAAAAAATTCCACTTTAGGAAACTCAAAATATCAAATTAAATACAAGCTAAATATAAGAAATAATAAAGTATTGAGCAGAAATAAATGAAATTGAAAACACAAAATCAAAGAAACCAAAAACACAAAATCAAAGAAACCAAAAACACAAAATCAAAGAAACCAAAAACAGGTTCTTTGAAAAAAGTGAATTGATGAACTTCTTACCAGCTTAACTAAGAAAAAAGAGAAGATATGAATTTACTAATATCAGAAATGAAAGAGCCCATTACTACTAATGTCATGTATAATAAAGAAATGGTTGGACAATCCATGCACATAAATTTGATGACCTAGGTGAAATGGAACAATTCCTTGAAAAATATAATTCACCAAACTCACAAAAGGAGATACAGATAATCTAGGTAGCCCTATATCTGTTAAAGAAATCAAATCAATAATAATAACCTTCCAAAATAACCAGGTCCAGATGTGTTCACTGGTAAATTCTACCAAATATTTAAAGAAGAAATTATACCATTTTTTAAGTCTCTTACAGAAGGCAAAGGAAACACTTCCTAACTCTAATACCAAAACCAGGAAAAGATATTACATGTTATTATACATCTGTCAAAACCCATAGAATGTACAACAGAAAGAGTGAACCCTAAAGTACACTATGGACATTAGCTAATAAGGTTTAAAATTTATGGGAAAAATGAGCAGAAAACACAGATAATTCCCATATATCTGCTCTCCTATCCCTAGTTTCCCTTATTCACATCTTGTATTAATATGAAAAATGCTATAATTAATGAGCCAATATTGATACACCATTATTAATTAAAGCCTATGGTTTATCTATTTATTATGACTCTTGTACAATTCCAATGGTTTTGACAAATGCATAAAGTCACTGATACATCTTAACAGTATCATACAGAATAGCTTCACTGCCCTAAAAATCTCCTGTGCTCCACCAATCCACCCCTCCTTTGTACCCCCCCAATTCTGGCAAGTACTGACTTCTTTTGGTACTGTCTCTATATTTTTTGCTTTTAACAGAATGTCATATGATTGGAATCATACAGTGTATAGCCTTTCAAACTGGCTTATATTACCTAGTAATACCAACCAGTCCATTCTAAAGGAGATCAGCCCTGGGATTTCTTTGGAGGGAGTGATGCTAAAGCTGAAACTCCAGTACTTTGGCCACCTCATGCGAAGAGTTGACTCATTGGAAAAAGACTCTGATGCTGGGAGGGATTGGGATAGGAGGAGAAGGGGACGACCGAGGATGAGATGGCTGCATGGCATCACTGACTCGATGAACGTGCTGCTGCTGCTAAGTCACTTCAGTCGTGTCCAACTCTGTGTGATCCCATAGACCGCAGCCCACCAGGCTCCGCCGTCCCTGGGATTCTCCAGGCAAGAACACTGGAGTGGGTTGCCATTTCCTTCTCCAATGCATGAAAGTGAAAAGTGAAAGTCAAGTTGCTCAGTCGTATCCGACTCTTAGCGACCCCATGGACTGCAGCCTACCAGGCTCCTCCGCCCATGGGATTTTTCAGGCAAGAGTACTGGAGTGGGGTGCCACTGTCTTCTCGTGAGTCTGAGTAAACTCCGGGAGTTGATGGACAGGGAGGCCTGGCGTGCTGCGATTCAAGGGGTCACAAAGAGTCGGACATGACTGAGCGACTGAACTGAATAAGTTACAACTGAACTGAACTGAATAAGTTAGTTCAGTTCAGTTCAGTCGCTCAGTCGCGTCCGACTCTTTGCGACCCCATGAATCACAGCATGCCAGGCCTCCCTGTCCATCACCAACTCCCGGAGTCCCCCAAACTCACGTCCATCGAGTCGGTGATACCATCCAGCCATCTCATCCTCTGTCGTCCCTTTCTCCTCCTCCCCTCAATCTTTCCCAAAATCTTCAAATGAGTCAGCTCTTCGCATCAGGTGGCCTAAGTACTAGAGTTTCAGCTTCAACATCAGTCCTTCCGTGAACACCCAGGACTGATCTCCTTTAGGATGGACTAGCTGGATCTCCTTGCAGTCCAATGGACTCTCCAGAGTCTTCTCCAACTCCACAGTTCAAAAGCATCAATTCTTCGGTGCTCAGCCTTCTTCACAGTCCAACTCTCACATCCATGCATGACCAGTGGAAAAACCAAAGGATGGACTAGCTGGATCTCCTTGCAGTCCAATGGACTCTCCAGAGTCTTCTCCAACTCCACAGTTCAAAAGCATCAATTCTTCGGTGCTCAGCCTTCTTCACAGTCCAACTCTCACATCCATGCATGACCACTGGAAAAACCATAGCCTTGACTAGACGGACCTTTGTTGGCAAAGGAACGTCTCTGCTTTTTAATATGCTATCTAGGTTGGTTATAACTTTTCTTCCAAGGAGTAAGCGTCTTTTAATTTCATGGCTGCAGTCACCATCCACAGTGATTTTGGAGCCCCCCAAAATAAAGTCTGACACTGTTTCCCCATCTATTTCTCATGAAGTGATGGGACCAGATGCCATGATCTTAGTTTTCTAAATGTTGAGCTTTAAGGCAAATTTTTCACTCTCCTCTTTCACTTTCATCAAGAGGCTTTTTAGTTCCTCTTCACTGGTGGCTCAGAGGTTAAAGTGCCTGCCTCCAATGCAGGAGACCCAGGTTCAATCCCTGGGTCGGGAAGATCCCCTGGAGAAGGAAATGGTAACCCACTCCAGTATTCTTGCCTGGAAAATCCCATGGACGGAGAAGCCTGGTAGGCTATAGTCCATGGGGTCACAAAGAGTCAGACACGACTGAGCAACTTCACTTCACTTCACTTTCTGCCGTAAGGGTGGTGTCATCTGCATATCTGAGGTTATTGATATTTCTTCCGGCAATCTTGATTCCAGTTTGTGCTTCTTTCAGCCCAGTGTTTCTCATGATGTACTCTGCCTAGATGTTAAATAAGCAGGGTGACAATATACAGCCTTGATGTACTCCTTTTCCTAGTTGGAACCAGTCTACTCCATGTCCAGTTCTAACTGTTGCTTCCTGACCTGAATATAGGTTTCTCAAGAGGCAGGTCAGGTAGCCTGATACTCCCATCTCTTTCAGAATTTTCCACAGTTTATTGTGACCGACACAGTCAAAGGCTTTGGTATAGTCAATAAAGCAGAAGTAGACGTTTTCCTGAAACTCTCTTGCTTTTTCGATGATCCAGTGGATGTTGGCAAGTTGATCTCTGGTTCCTCTGCCTTTTCTAAAACCAGCTTGAACATCTGGAAGTTCACAGTTCACATATTGCTGAAGCCTGGCTTGGAGAATTTTGAGCATTACTTTACTAGCATGTGAGATGAGTGCAATTGTGCGGTAGTTGGAGCATTCTTTGGCATTGCCTTTCTTTGGGATTGGAATGAAAACTGACCTTTCCAGTCCTGTGGCCACTGTTGAGTTTTCCAAATTTGCTGGCATATTGAGTGCAGCACTTGCACAGCATCATCTTTCAGGATTTGAAATAGCTCCACTGGAATTCCATCACCTCCACTAGTTTTGTTCGTAGTGATGCTTCCTCAGGCCCACTTGATTTCTCACATTCTAGGATGTCTGGCTCTAGGTGAGTGAACACACCACTGTGATTATCTGGGTCATGAAGATCCTTTTTATACAGTTCTTCTGTGTACTCTTGCCACCTCTTCTTAATATCTTCTGCTTCTGTTAGTTCCATACCATTTCTGTCCTTTATCGAGCCCATCTTTGCATGAAATGTTCCCTTGGTATCTCTAATTTTCTTGAAGAGATCTCTAGTCTTCCCCATTCTTTTGTTTTCCTCTATTTCTTTGCATTGATCGCTGAGGAAGGCTTTCTTATCTTTCTTTGCTATTCTTTGGAACTCTGCATTCAAATGGGTTTATCTTCCTTTTTCTCCTTTGCTTTTTGTGTCCCTTCTTTTCACAGCTATTTGTAAGGCCTCCTCAGACAGCCATTTTTCGTTTTTTGCATTTCTTTTTCTTGGGGATGGTTGTGATTCCTGTCTCCTGTACAATGTCACATACCTCCATCCATAGTTCATGAAGGTTACTTCATGGCTTTGTAATTCATTTCGTTTTATTCCTGAGCAATATTCCGTTGTATGGATGTACCATATTTTGTTTATCCATACACCTACTGAAGGGCACGTTGGTTGCTTCCACGCTTTGTCAATTATGAATAAAGCCATTAGATTCATTCATGTGTATGTTTCAGTGTGGATACAAATTAACAGTTCGCTTGGGTCAATGTCAAGGAGCACAATCACTGGAGTATGTGGTAACACAATGCTTAGCTTTGTAAGAAACTGCCAGTCTATCTTCCAAAGTAGGTGTACCGCTTTGCATTACTGGTACCATACCAGCAATAAATGAGTAGCTTTCTTTTTAGGATATATGTTCTGCAAATATTTTCTTCTAGTCTGTAGCACACCTTATTTTTCTTAATGGTGTCTTTCTCAGGGGAAATCTAATTAATCAAAGTTTTTATTATGCCTCATGCTTTTTATGTCTTACCTAAGAATCTAAAGTCACAGAGTTTTTTCTTCCTTATGTGTTCTTTTAGAATATTTTAGTCTTTGCTTTTACTTTTAGAGCTATGATCTATTTTTAGAGAATCTTAGGATATAGAGTGGGGGAAAATTTTTTTTTTTTTACATATGACTATTCAACTGCTTCAGTGACATTTATTGAAAAGACTATTTATTATTTCTTCACTGAATTATCATGATGCAAAAAGTCAGTTGACCATACATGTGGTAGTCTCTTTTTGGACTCTATTCTGTGCCGTTGATCTATACGTTGATACTACATTGTCTTTATTACTATAAAGTCACAATAATCTTTGAAATCCTTCCAGGTTGTGGAACGCATCAAATTTTGTACTTTTCCAAATTGTCTGGTCTTGGCCCATTATAAATTTCAGTATCCACAGTAGAAATTCTGGCTGGGATTATACTGAATCTTCAGCTCAATTTGCAGAGAATTTACATTATAAGATTATTGAGTCTTCCAATTTCTTTATTTATGTAAGTATACATGTATACCTTTAAACAATGTCTTTTAGTTTCCAGTTTATAGGTCTTAAATTTAAAAAATTTTATTCCTATTACATTAAATTACTATTTCCAATTTGTTCATTGCTACCACATAAAAATACAATTAATTATCATAGAGTAGTTTTTAATCTTGTATTCCTGGCTAACTAAATTCACTTATTAGTTCTACAGGGCTTTTTTAAAAACCCACTTGTGGTAGATTCTTAGGATTTTTGACATAGATGGTAACATCATCCTTAAATAATGACAGTTAATTTTTTCTTCTTCAATCAGTATACCCTTTTTTTTCTTGTCTTTTTGCATTAGCAAAGACTCCTAGTACCAAGCTGAACAGAAGTGATAAAAGTTGAATAGAAGTGATCTTAGAAAGAAGTCACTGTGTTCCACCATGAAGGACAATGTTAACCATGGGGTTTTTACAGATGCCCTTCATGAGGTTGAGGCAATTTAGTTCTAAGTTCATTGAGTTTTTATGAGGAATGGATGTTCAATTTCATAAAATGCTTTTCCTGCAACTATGAATATAATCATATTATTTTTCTTATATCATTAAAATGGTGACATTTATTGGTTATCAGATGTGAAGGCAGCTTGTATTTTTAGGACAAAAGTCATTTGGTAATGAGGTGTTACCCTTTTTGTAAGTTGCTAGATTTAATTTGCTAATATTTTCTTAAGAACTTTTAGTCTACATTCACTAAGGATACTATTCTGAAATTTTCTTTAACTGAACTCTTTTTAGCTGGTTTTGATATCAGGGTAACATCAAGACTAGCAAAACAAAATGGGAATGTTTTCCTTTCTTTTTTCTAGAATAAATAATGTAAAATTGGTATTATTTCTTCCTTAAATGTTTGACAGACTTTTCTTTGGCAGTCATCCAGGCTGAAGCTTCAGGTTTTAAACTGCAAATATTCAATTATAAAAAAAACAGATACAGGGTATCCACTCTTCAGTAGACTTTAGTAATTTGTGTCTTCCAAGAAATTAACTTCCTCTAGTTATCATATTTATTGCCACAAAGTTGTTCATAATATTTATTATTCTTGCAATGTCTGCTGGATTTGCACCAATGTCCTCTCTTTCATTTCTGATAATGATAATTTGTGTCTAGCTAGAGGTTTACCAATTTTATTAATATATTCAAAGTTATATTGATTTTTTTCATCTTTTTATGTTCACTCATCTTTATTATTTGCTGTCTGCATATTTTAATTTGTTCTTTTTCTATTTTATCAAGGTATACATATAATCATTGATTTAAACATTGTTATTTTCTAATACAGGTGTTTCCCTCTAAGCATTGCTTTGCTGCACCCCAGAAGTTCTGTTATATATTTTCACATTATTCAATTCAAAATATTTTTTATGTTTCTTTGTGATTCTCCTTTGATCCACGGCTATTTAGAAGAATGCTCTTTGACATATTTGGGGATTTGGGGAATAACTTTGTTATTAATTTTTAGTTTGATTTTGCTATAGTCTGTAACTAGTTTCCTAGATTTGTTATAAGAAACTTAGTGTGAACTATGCCCAATGTCCTGCATATTATGAGGACTTTTCAACTCAGGCTAGTGGGAATGGAAACTAAACTATCCCCCATCCCTTTTGAGCCCTGGAAATTGTTTGGCCTACTGTGCTTTCCAGTGGATCTTTCCTTGGACTCCAGAGGCATGCCTCACATATGCACAGGTCAGCACTCAGCCAGAGATTTGAAGGCATCCCTAAGCAGATCTCCAGGACTGGTCTGGGTTAACTTCCTTCTCCCTAGTACTCTGCCACACAAGGTCCAGTCACCTCCTTCTCCCCAAATCCTGAGCTCTATTAAGACTGCTGGGCTGTTTATACTTCTTTCTGCACTAGACATGGAAACGGGCCTGAGACAGTTTCATAATGCTCACCTCACTGCTCTCCTTTCTCTCAGGCATCACAGTCCTGTGCTGCTTGTTGTCCCGTATCTGAAGATGGTCACCCTTTTTGCTAACTCTTCTAGTTGGTTCTGGAGTGAAGATAACTCAAGTCTATTTTCTCACCCTAAGGTTTGGGTGGAATTTGCTCATTCTTATAATTTTACTTTTGTGGCTGACTTAAAGATCTCAATATGCATCCCTAACCTTTTAATACAACCTTAAGATATTACTTTGACCACGTCCTTGATAACAAAAGCATCTTACTGTCTGAATCACAAAGTCTCTCCTTCTTTTTGGTCTATCATCTTCACATATTTCATTTATATACATGCTATCAATGCCACAAGACATTACCATCACTTCATCCTAAAAAACAGTATTATTTTATATTTACTCCCTTTCCGTTGTCATTCTTTCTGCCTGAAGAACTTCCTTTTGCATTTCCTGCTGAGTAAATGGAGATAATTTTACTCAGACTTTGTCTAAAAATAAAACCTTTATTTTGCTTTTATTTCTGAAGGTTGTTTTTGCTGAAGAGGGAATCTGAGGTTGGCAGTGTTTTTCTTTGTGCACCTTAATGATCTCAATCCACTCTGTTATGACTTTCATAATTCCTGTTTTATAGCTAACTATTAGCCTTACTGCTTGTCCTTAAAGGTAATGTGTCTTTCTTCTTCAGGAACTTTACAAATTTTCACTTCATCTTTGATTTTCAGGAGTCTGACTGTGATATTCAAAGGAATGTTTTTCTTTTGATTTTCCCTGCCAGGGGCTTCATTTGGCCTCTTGAATTTCTCAGTTGATGTTGTTCATTAGTTTTAAAAATTCTTGACCATTGTGTCTTGCACTATTTCTTCTGCCCCACCCCCTGACCCCTTTCTGGGATATTAACTACATGTGTATTTGGCCTTTTGAGTATGTCTCACATGCTGTCTTTTCTAAATGTACCTTTCTATGAATTTCAGTTTAGATGTTTCCAATTGACCTGTCTTCAAATTTGTTAGTCTTCTTGTTTGCTGTGTTTAGTCTTCTATTAAACCCATCACATGAGCTGTTAATCAGATATTTTATTTTTGAGTTCTCAAATAACCATTTGATTGTTTTTGACTCTTATTTTCCAGTAATATTTTAAATGTCTTTATTTTTCCCTCTTTCCTTTATTAAAAATGTTACTTAAAAATCTTTGTATATAAACTTTTAAAAAGATTATTTATAAGACTGTTTTTTTTGTTCTTCTCATGATTATTAGTCACATGCTCTTGCCTCTCCACAAGTCTAGGAATGTACCCTCGCTGTTTCTTCAGCAGTTAATCCATCTTTCCCTCTACTGGTACTGGGAGTTTTGGTCTGCTGTGACTTCACATCTCTTTCTTGGAGGCAGAAGTCCTTTCTTCCTTCTGGGATTTCTTTACCTTCAATGCAGGAATATTCAACTACCACTGCTTCTATTTATTGAGAAGCTGCTTGAAGGTTGTTTACTACTGAGTGATTCTTTTTTTTTTTTCTATTTCAATTTTATCATCAAAAGATCACAATAGCATTTCAGCTGCTCAAAAGTTATGCAGCCATTTCACTTGCTGAGAATAGTGAACAAAATGACCTTCAGTAAGGCCAACATCAATGACACAAAAATCAGTAATTTTTTTACGCACAGAAATTCTCAAGAATATACACAGAGAGACACACAACTTGCTCTGTGGAAGAAAGAAAAAAGAATTTGAAGAAACAAGACCTGGCCTGAGTATTTCTGTCATTTCCTAGATAAGTGACCTTAGGCAGATAATTTTTCTATTTTAAACCCTAGTTTTCAACTTATGTTTTTGCAAAGATGAAATAGCAAATTTTTAAAAACTCTTATAAACAATAAACACATTATAAGATGCCTCGCATAATATAATTGAGTTTCTTGATCTATATCTAAAAGCTTTAAATTAAATAAACATGAGGATGGGGTTTAAGAGGTACACTGAGGGAAAAAAACTGACAACCAACAGTAAGGTAGGTATGATATTAAGGGAGGACTAAAACACTATTTTAAAAGTGGCAGTAAGAGCTCAGAATGAGCCATTTAACTAATAGGCTTAAACAGCCCTTACTTATTTCTAGGGCTTCCCTTGCAGCTCAGCTGGTAAAGAGTCTGCCTGCAGTGCAGGAGACCTGGGTTCAATTCCTGGGTTGGGAAGATTCCTTGGAGAAGGAAATGGCAACCCACTCCAGTATTCTTGCCTGGGAAATCTCAGGGACAGAAGAGCCTGGTGGGCTGTAGTACATGGGGTTGCAAAGAGTTGGGCACGACTGAGTGACTAACACTTAACTTACTTATTTCTAAGAAACTGAAGTATTTATCTCAACACAGGATAGTGATTGATATTTGCAACAAGAAGCTTAAATTTGAATGTAAATTATATCTTATATATTATTATTAAAGTAATACCTAATAAATTATGGAAAGACTGCAGTCAAACATGACTAAAATAAAAATTCTAGTTGGGTGATCTGTAAGTGGATTAGTTTCTACTTAGGAACCAAAGGCTTCATATCATGTGACCTTAGAATGATTATGAATAAAATGAAGAACCGCATCACTAACTCACTCTTACGATTAGAACACTTAGGAAAAGCATGATTTTTCAGAAGTCTTAGAAGAAAACAAGTAACAGACTATGCTACAAAAAATGATCTCAGGAGAGGATAAAAATCAACACTCCAGGAATGACAAGATGGTTACATGAAGAAAAGGTCAGAGATATAACAAGATTCTACGGAATAGCAAAAGGAACTATATTCAATATTTTACTAAAAAAATAAAGGAAAGAAAAGGTCAGAGAGAGTGTATGGCATAGGTTCTTAAAAGCAAGAAATCATCTGAAGAATGGGAGGGCAGGGTTGTGAAACAGATAATACACTAAGTTTTAGTGAGATTTATAAAAATTACTATGGGAAACACTATAATTGAAATAAAACCATAAATAGTTGTAAAACTATATTTCTGGATGAGTAAAAATGATTACTATAGAGTTGATTATGGAAATATAACCAGATATAAAATATCCGGTTATAAAAAAAAATTTCAAAAAGAACTAGTTATAGGAAGTCAAGAACTAAATTGAAAAACAGGTATATGGTCTAACATAAAAGAAGGAAATCAGTACCCTGCTGTTGTTGAAAATGGAGACAAAATCACATTCCTTTTCACAGACTTCCATTATAATACAACTGTTCAGTTATTGTTTCCCTAAAACTTTAAAGTCAATAGAGAAGGCAAAATAGTCTGATTTTTGCGTAAAGTAAGATTTCATTAGTTGTTAACTGTTATCATTTGCTAACTAAGCCTAAGTTATACCTCACTTAGGTTCTAAAAGACTAATCTGAAAAGACCTCTGTAAAAACAATTTAAAAAGAATTTAGTTACCTTACAAATAAATCAATATACCTTAGCAAGTGATTTTACAATAGGATTCTCCATAATCCCCTTGAGGAAAATTAGGTCTATTTCTTCTGCTCCCGTAGATGAGGGCAGCTCCGTAAGGTTATCCAACACTTGCTGCATTGCTGCTGAGATAAAAGCAGTATTAAAAAAACAGAAGCAAACCTTAAATTCCAAGCTATTATGAAATATGATTTTAAAATAAATCAAATAAAAATACATTAACAATAAACATTCTTGAAAAACACATTAGAAAAACTGAACTGTTAAACAGTATAAATTTCAAATTGACTTCCCATGAATTAGCAACAGGACAGGTTTTTACATGCAGTTTGGGGCTTTATTAGACTATCTAATATGGACGTGAGTCTGAATGAACTCCGGGAGTTGGTGATGGACAGGGAGGCCTGGCGTGCTGCGATTCATGGGGTCACAAAGAGTCGGACACAACTGAGCGATTGAACTGAACTGAATATATACTTAGAAGTTTATATTTTCTTTTTATTTTTCATATTTTAAAAAATTACTTAAGAAGAAACACAAAATTCTAAGAAACCAATAAAAAAATAAAAAGATTAGGTAATCAAGAAATTTCATTCCAACAAGCCCAGAATCAGATGACTTGACTATTGAATTTTATTAAACATAAAAGAACTAAAATCATTACTTTACAAACTTGAAAAAAAATGTAGAAGAGGAAGGAACACTTTCCAACTATTCTGTGATATCCTGAAACTAAATCCAGACAAAGACATCAGAAGAAAACTACAGCCAATATCCTTTATAAGCACAGATGCAAAAATCTTTAATAAAATACTAGCAAACTGAATCCAGCAACATATAAAAAGGATTGTACACAATGACCTAGTAGAATTTATCCCAGGAGTTGAACTAAAATCATTACTTTACAAACTTGAAAAAAAATGTAGAAGAGGAAGGAACACTTTCCAACTATTCTGTGATATCCTGAAACTAAATCCAGACAAAGACATCACAAGAAAACTACAGCCAATATCCTTTATAAGCACAGATGCAAAAATCTTTAATAAAATACTAGCAAACTGAATCCAGCAACATATAAAAAGGATTGTACACAATGACCTAGTAGAATTTATCCCAGGAGTACAGCATAGCTCATCGACATATGATAACCAATGTTATACACTATTAATAGAACAAAACCACATGGTATCTCAACAGGCAAAGAAAAAGCATTTGACAAAATCAAATACCTTTCCATGATAAAAAAAAAATTCGACTAGAAACAGAAGGAAATTTTCCTTTGCTCAAGAGCATCTACAAAAATCCCATAGCTAACATCACACTTAATGATGAAAAGCTGAATGCTTTGCCAGGGATCAGGAACAAGGCAAGGATGTCTACTCTTGTCATTTCTACTCAACCTTGTACTGAAGGGTCTAGCCATGCAGCTAGGCAACAAAAAGAAAAAGGCATCCAGATAAAAAAATGAATAAAACTTTCCCTTTTTGCCAATGATATGATCTCATATACAGAAAATCTTAAGGAATATATACAAAAAACTTATTAGAGCTAATAAAAGAGTTCAGTAAGGTTGCAAAAAAGTACAAAAATCATTTGTACTTCTGTACACTAGCAATGAACACTCTGAAAATGAAATTAACAAAACCATTCTTTTTACTATAGCATTAAATCAACAAAATCATTAGAAACAAATGTAACAAAAGAACTGCTAGATTTTACAGTGAAACTATATTATATCACTGAAAGAATTAAAGACAAATAAATAAAAAGATACCAAATTTTATGGATTAGAAGACTTGATATTGTTAAAATGCCAATAGTCCTCAAATTGATTGACAGGTTTAATGCAGTCCCTATTTAAATCTCAGTTTCCCCCACCCTTTTTGGTAGAAGTTGATAGGTGGATCCTAAAATTCATGTGGGAAATACAGTAAATCAAGTATAGCCAAACAATCCTCAAAAAGAACAAAGCTGGAAGACTCACAATTTTAAAACTCAATAAAAAGCTGTAGTAATCTAAACTGTGATACCAGCATAACGATAGACATATAACTGAGAGTCCATAAATAAACCCATTTTATGTTTAATAGATTTTCAACAAGAGTGGCAAGATATTTCAAAGGAGAAAAGAACAGCCTTTTCAAAAAATGGATTTGGGACAACTGGATATGTATTTGAAGAAGGTGAAGCTAGATTCCTACTACATTCAAAATCATAGTCTTAATTTTATTCAGATTAGTTTTATTAATAAGTTTTTCCCTTGATGCATCTTTAGAATAAGTATACTAATACTGTAGTTTTTTAAAATATTTTTATTAAAATAAAACATAAATATTGTAAAAAGACATTGTATTACTAAGTTGCTTATAATAAAATATAGTTCTTTGTTCCATGCTGTCAGACTCCCTCCCAAATGATTTCATACATAAGTAACTACTTTGAATTTGCAGTTTCTTTTAATCATAACTATATCTCTGGATAATATGCTAATACTGCTACTTTTAGACGTACTCATTTTAGGCATTATTTATTTTTGTTAGACTAGTACTAGCTAATCGTACTAGTAAAGCTTTTACTTTTCCCTCTTTCCAGACTGGCAATTTTTAAATAAAATCAACAGTTCAGTTCAGTCGCTCAGTCGTGTCCGACTCTTTGCGACCCCATGAATCCAGCACGCCAGGCCTCCCTGTCCATCACCAACTCCTGGAATTCACTCAGACTCATGTCCATCGAGTCAGGGATGCCATCTAGCCATCTCATCCTCTGTCGAGTGCTTTTCACATAGGCCTCCTACAAGTTTCTCTCCACAATATTCCAACAGACTTCTCACATTTCTATCAGTAATTTTTCCAAATGCTCAAATATCAGAACTACTCCCAACTTCTGCCTTCCTAAACCCTATCCCGAGGAGTCTTCTCTCGCACTTTAATTGGGACAGCTTCATCTTTAGGTCTCCTGAAGTAGGAAGAAGTAAGTTACAATTTCAGAAGCAAAGAGGTGAATTGGAGAAAAATGTGCATCTACAACAAGCAGAAAGAAAACTGATATGGAGTTAAGATGAAGTCAACACTAGGAAATAAAGAATATAAGCAAAGTCTACTTCATAATTTTGCTAGAGGTCCAAAGTGTACTCTGGGCAGGGAACAACAGAATCAACAATCTTCAGAAGTATTAATATTTTTACCCTCTAGCTGTAAATGTAGTCAGCTCTACTTTTCATGAGTATTTTTTTTTATGAGGGCTTTTTTCTTTCTTTGGACATTCTACATTTGTCTTTATTTTTATTATGGAAAATTCCAAACATATACAAAAAGAGATGATACTACAGCAAACCCAATAATTATCAGCTCTAACAATTAGCATGGCCAATTTTGTTTTCATACTCCTATATACTTTCTGTCTTATGTTAACTTTGAGGCAAATCCCAAATATCATATTTGAGTGCCTATGTGTAAAAGATCAGAACTCTTTTAAAATAATGTAACAATACTGTTAGCACATCTAATAAAATAACAATAATTCCTTAATATCATCAAATATCTAGCTGGTGTTAAAACTGCCAGTTGTATAGAAGATTTTTTTAATATATCTTCTATATTGGTTCTTGAGATGTTTAAATTTTTATATTTTACGCTTAATTAAACAGGAAGAGAAGTGGCAGAGACTGTGAAATATATTCTTGGTTATTTTGAAGATCTTTATAAGTTGTTACTGATTTTTTAATATAGGAAATCTAAACAAAAACTTATAAGCCAGTCATATCCCATGTTGTGAAAAGGGAATCTAGAGTTGCCAAACATTCCCAAACTAATTTGTATATTTAATAGAGCTTTAATAAAACTGGGCTTCCCTGATAGCTCAGTTGGTGAAGATTCCACCTGCAATGCAGGAGACGCTGGTTTGATTCCTGGGTCAGGAAGATTGCTCGGAGAAGGGCTAGGCTACCCACTCCAGTACTCTTGGACGTCCCTTGTGGCTCAGCTGGTAAAGAGTCCACCTGCAATGTGGGAGACCTGGGGTCGATCCCTGGGTTGGGAAGATCCCCTGGAGAAGGGAGAGGCTACCCACTCCAGTATTCTGGCCTGGAGAATTCCATGGGCTGTATAGTCCATGGGATTGCAAAGAGCTGGACATGGCTGAGTGACTTTCACTTTCACTTAATAAAACTACCATAGATCCTGTAAATAACCATGTTTTCAGGCCAAGCCTGGCTTGGTCCTCCCCCAATTCACTAGGGAAATGACCTGGACAGTGACCTCCAGGGAACTTGGGCTGAGGAGGCAGGAGAGTGGGGTAAACTGCTACAGTTCAGCACAGGCTAGGAAAGCCAGTCTGGGTGAATGGTGTGTTGGTTAAGGTTGACAAGAATCTGGTATTTGTACTGCTATTAATTTTTGAGAAAAAGTAAATCATGAGATTCACAATGAAATCTTGAAATTGACCTCATATCCCTAGAGGCCTCATGCCCCCAAAGACTTCAAAGAGGAGATGATATCTGACTATCCCAGACTCTGGGATATAAAGTGCAAACCTTGCCTCCTCATGAAGGATGGTCCAAGACTGCTACAGCTGAAGTCAGAACTGCTACAATTATCTGCACAGGATGAAACCTCGCCACCATCTGTGTCTCTGAAAACCTACTTCAAGCTGATGGCCAGAATCCCTATTCCTTAATGGGCAAGATTTTTGGATCCCATCTGCTACATCTTCTGAAACACTAACACTCTTTTCAAGGGTGTATGCAAAGCCCTCACTGATACCTTGCTGGATGGTTGAGACAGCCTATGGGACACAGGACTCTTTCTGTGGCCAGAAAGAGTACCCAAACTATCAGGAGGCCCTGACTGAGCTAGTGCCTGTGGTCAAATCTCAAAGTGGGAGCTCTCAGTCAGTAGCCAAAACCTAACCCAGTGGCCCAACAACCAACAGGTGACACACCTCTGCTACAGTGAGAAGAGTAAACATACGCTTCCTCAAACCGGAGATCTTGAAGGAAGCTACAGTGGACAGCGTGGATTTTAACTGCTCAGGTTCACTTATATGTGGATTATTTTCAAGAAATATGTACTAGAGTACTAAACATCTGCTGCTAGTTGAATCTGCCAACACGGAACTGCAGAGACAGTTTAGGGGGATTTTTCCACTGTGCAGAGGGTGGGTGGCCTTCGCCACCTGTGCTGTTGAAGGGTCAACCGTATAACATATTGGGGGGTATTCTGTGATGGAACTGAAGGATTCTCATGGAAGACTGAGACGGACCAACTGCACTGTGCTTGCCAAGCAGCCCCAGGTCATCTGATTCTGAAGGCCCAGACTGGACCAGCCGAAGGCCCACTGAGTCTAGAGATTTTAGAGCTTACACCTAGCAGACCACTCTCCAGCACTTTCTTATGAGCAGCTTCAGAACATCTGCTAAGGCTTTACTGTCCCCTGGTAGAGCTCTCTTCTGGAGTTGAATTCAGATGTCATTCTTAATGTTCCTATCAAAAAATTCTCACTTAGTTTACCTACCCTGTTCCAGGTTATTTAATCACAAAGGGAAGAGTTGAGGTGAGGGGTCTTGGAATTTTCCCTATCTTCCCCTTTTGAATGAAAACTGGGTTTTGGGTGTCTCAGAGTTGACAGGCAGGAAAGGCAGAGAGAAACTGTTGAGGAGGTTAGGTGAAATGGTGAATGTGGGTGTGGAACAATCCACCCTGGTGCTCCAGTTGCACCAGGATGTCAAACTTGAAAGCATCTGCCCTGACACTTTCATTCCATACTCTGCAGTGAATAAAAAAAATAATGTTCTAACACCTGGCATAATCCCATCTCCCTCACTTGTTGGGATATTATTGGACAGTGTGAAGAAACAATTGCCCCTAACAAGCCAATTCACTGGCTTATAAATTAGTTATCTAATAACATGAACTATCAAAAAATATAATAGTTCTTTTTAATTAAGTCATCCTAAAAGCATATCAAAGATACACAAGAAAATATGCAAAAATTATAACAAGGAGCAGTGAGAGAATTAACCTTATAAACTATTAAAACATTAATTAGATCTATAATAAGCACTCTCACATGGATTACCATAAGGCAACTCTTACATGTAAAATCTTAATACATGAAACAGAAAGCTGTTTCATATAGTGAGAACGCTACAAAGCTGAGCTGGATCCAGAGAAGCAGGGAAGTGTCCCAACTTACTCAGATTCCAGGAAGAAAGGAAAGTCCCAAAACTCAGAAGGTAAGTTTCCTACAAATTCCACTCCTCCTCCTCTATTACAAGAGGACGGACTCTAATCAGAAGCTAGATTCACTGACACACAAATGGGATTACTACTTAAACTAGAGAAAAATTAATATATTTAATATAGACCCTTCAATTACAAATATGAGCAAAAGTAGAATAACTAAACATGAAAACTAAAAGCAAGAATGTAACTCACCAAGTTGCAAGGAGAGATAAGAAAGCCTTCCTCAGCAATCGATGCAAAGAAATAGAGGAAAACAATAGAATGGGAAAGACTAGAGATCTCTTCAAGAAAATTAGAGATACCAAGGGAACATTTCATGCAAAGATGGGCTCGATAAAGGACAGAAATGGTAATGGATCTAACAGACACAGAAGATATTAAGAAGAGGTGATAAGAATACACAGAAGAACTGTACAAAAAAGATCTTCACCCAGATAATCATGAAGGTGTGATCACTCACACTCACCTAGAGCCAGACATCCTAGAATGTGAAGGCAAGTGGGCCTTAGGAAGCATCACTACAAACAAAGCTAGTAGAGGTGATGGAATTCAAGTTGAGCTATTTCAAACCCTAAAAGATGATGCTGTTAAAGTGCTGCACTCAATATGTCAGAAAATTTGAAAAACTCAGCAGTGGCCACAGGACTGGAAAAAGTCAGTTTTCATTTCAAACCAAAAAAAGGCAATGCCAAAGAATGCTCAAACTACCACACAATTGCATTCATCTCACATGCTAGTAAAGTAATGCTCAAAATTCTCCAAGCCAGGCTTCAGTAATACATGAACTGTGAACTTCCAGATGTTCAAGCTGGTTTTAGAAAAGGCAGTGGAAACAGATCAAATTGCCAACATCTGCTGGATCATGGAAAAAGCAAGAGAGTTGCAGAAAAATATCTATTTCTGCTTTACTGACTATGCCAAAGCCTTTGACTGTGTGGATCACAAGAAACTGTGGAAAATTCTGAAAGAGATGGGAATACCAGACCACCTAACCTGCCTCTTGAGAAACCTGTATGTGGGTCAGGAAGCAACAGTTAGAACTGGACATGGAACAACTGACTGGTTCCAAATAGGAAAAGGAGTACGTCAAGGCTGTATATTGTCACCCTGCTTGTTTAACTTATATGCAGAGTACATCATGAGAAATGCTGGGCTGGAAGAAGCAGAAGCTGGAATCAAGACTGCCGGGAGAAAAATCAATAACTTCAGATATGCAGATGACACCACCCTTAAGGCAGAAAGTGAAGAAGAACTAAAGAGCCTCTTGATGAAAGTGAAAGAGGAGAGTGAAAAAGTTGGCTTAAGCTCAACATTCAGAAAATGAAGATCATGGCATCCGGTTCCATCACTTCATGGCAAATAGATGGGAAACAGTGGAAACAGTGGCTGACTTTATTTTTCTGGTCTCCAAAATCACTGTGGATGGTGATTGCAGCCATGAAATTAGAAGACGCTTACTCCTTGGAAGGAAAGTTATGACCAACCTAGACGCATGTTAAAAAGCAGAGACATTACTTTGCCAATAAAGGTCTGTCTAGCCAAGGCTATGGTTTTTCCAATAGTCATGTATGGATGTGAGTTAAAGTGAAGTCGCTCAGTTGTGTCCAACTCTTTGAGACCCGTGGACTGTAGCCCACCAAGTTCCTCTGTCCATGGGATTCTCCAGGCAAGAATACTGGAGTGGGTTGCCGTTTTCTTCTCCAGGGGATCTTCCCGACCCAGGGATCGAACCCAGGTCTCCAACATTGCAGGAGACGCTTTAACCTCTGCACCACCAGGGAAGCCCTTAAATATAAGAATACAGTCTGTCAGAAAACCTCCTCTAGAGACACAGAACTTCAGATCCAAGTACTAACATCAAAGATTTCAAGGGAGGAAAGGAAGCCAGGTTGAAAGAAGAAGGGGGAGGAGGCGGGAGAGGGAGGG
>SJYT01068052.1:961800-978807 GCA_006410635.1 Cephalophus harveyi
GAAAGGGGTGCGCTTGCTTACAGAGGTCTCCTGCCACCTACAGAGAGTTGGACTATAAAGAAAGCTGAGCGCCGAAGAATTGATGCTTTTGAACTGTGGTGTTGGAGAAGATTCTTGAGAGTCCCTTGGACTACAAGGAGATCCAACCAGTCCATCCTAAAGGAGATCAGTCCTGGGTATTCATTCGAGGGACTGATGTTGAAGCTGAAACTCCAATACTTTGGCCACCTGATGCGGAGAGCTGATTCATTTGAAAAGACCCTCATGTTGGGAAAGATTGAGGGCAGGAGGAGAAGCGGACAACAGAGGATGAGATGGTTGGATGGCATCACCAACACAATGGACATGAGTTTGGGTGGACTCCAGGAGTTGGTGATGGACAGGGAGGCCTGGCGTGCTGTGGTTCATGGGTTCGCAGAGTCGGACATGAGTGACTGAACTAACAACTGAATTTCAAGAAATATTAACTGCAAAGAAACAGGCTTACTTCTTACTAGGAGGTTATTTTTAAAAGGGGTCGGGGGAAGGTGGGAGACAGAAAAAAGAAAGAGTAAAAGAAAGAACAAGATTAAATTAAATTAGTGTGTATGGGGCGGGGTTAGGAGTGGGACTGCAAGAATCAAACTGAAGAATTTTCCGACTAGAAAGGGCAATGAGAGAAAAAGCATGGAAAACCTGTTATGGATCATGAAAAACTAGGAGAAGGAATTAAGAGGGAAAGCAGAAATTCATCCTAGGGGAAAAAGAAAAGCGAAAGATCTGATCACTACGCTGGCTGTTTCTAAAGGTGAATAAAAAAAGGCTGATACTTGGCTAGTGTGACTAATAAAAGACAAGACACAAATAACTTTGGAAGTGTAATGAAAAAATAACTGTAGGCATAACAAAGATTCAAAAGAAAACACAATGAACAACTTTAAAAATGTAGTCAAGCAGGGATTTTCTAGTGAAATGTCAATTACTGAAATTTAGGAAAAAGGTAAAAATGGAAACAGATCATAATGGAAGAAATTCAAAAGATTTTCAAAGATCTACCATGTAAAAAAGACATTAGGCCTAGATAAGTTTGAGAATAAGTTGTATCAAACCTTCAAGATAGAGATTTATTCACATTTTAAAGCAAAACACAGGAAAAGATCAAAAGCTTTCCGAGTTCTATATGGATTTCAAAATTCAATAAGAAGTATATATTAATACCAAAGTCCGTATGAGTATATATGCATATATCCCAAACAACATATTAGCAAACTGAATCTAACAATGTCTTAAAAAATAACAATACACAAGCACAGTTTATCCTAGTAATGTAAAGATAATTTAACATTGCGCATGCATGTGTGAGAAGTTGCTCCAGTCATGTCCAACTCTTTGTTACCCCATGGACTGTAGCCCGCTAGGCTCCTCTGTAGATAGGATTCTCCAGGAAAGAATACTGGAGTGGGTTGCCATGCCCTCCCTCCAGGGGATCTTCCTGACCCAGGGTTCAAACCCATGTCTTTTATGTTTCCTGCATTGGCAGGCAGATTTTTTACCACTAGTGCCACCTAGGAAGCCCAGTTTAACTTTAAGAGATATATAATATAATTTAATATATGTGACAGTATACCACCCTCAGTGCTTCAAATACATGAAATAAAATTTAAAATTTCTAAAGGAAAATCTTACCATAACATGACTAGAAGAAAACCAGAATAATTTTATATCAGAATCTGTATGAAGCATTATCCTTAATGGAGAAATGTCAGAAGCTTCACCATTAGAGTCAAGGAGAAGACGAGAATATCCACTAAGATTACTATTTTTCAAACCTCTATTGAACGTTTTAATCAATGTAGAAAGATGTTACAAAACAAACAAACATACACAGGTTATAGCTATCTACTTAGGAGAAAGACTAAGGAATCAGCTGAAAAATTATTGAAGTTAGTTATAAGAGTTTGACTTGTGTCTTCCTAGACACAAGAGCAATACAGAAAAATCAAAAGTTTTTCTAAATAACAGTAAAAACCAATTAAAAAACATCACTGAGAGAAACTACATTCATGACAGCAACCAAATTTACAAATAAGAAATAAGGCTAAAATAGAAATGTTCAGATAGATATGCGATAAATATAAAATATACTAAAGGATACTTGGGCTTCCCTGGTGGCTTAGATGGTAAACTGCCTGACTATAATGTGGGAGACCTGGGTTCAGTTCCTGGGTAGGGAAGATCCACTGGAGAAGAGAACTGCAAACCACTCCAGTATTCTTGCCTGGAGAATTCCAAGGACAGAGGAGCCTGGCAGGCTCCAGCCCATGGGGTTGCAAAGAGTCGGAAACAATTGAGCAATTAACACACACACACACAAAGGATATCTAAAATACATAAATGAAGAGACCATGTTCTGGCATAGGACAATCCAATTCTATAAAAATATTAATTCTCTCCAAAACATTTCATACAAAAAAAAAAAAAGGAATGAATAAATCCTAACAAATTCCAAAGGATTTTGGGGTAAACCTATTCTAAAATTTAACATGAAAGAGAAAATATGTAAACCCAGCCAATATGTTTGTAAAAAATCAGATGTAAAGAAGGTGCTGGTGCTATCACATAGAAAAGCACCATAAATTAAACTGGTGCAGTACTGGCACAGCAACAGAGAAATCCCGACAAGCTAAACAGGATTTAATCCATGCAGAAGGTGACATTTCAAATCAGTGGGGGGTAGGCTTCAGTTAAATATGGCAGATTGACTACTTAAGTTTATAGTCTTTCCCTCTAGAATCTCTATTAAAACAGAAGCAAAGTATAATAAAGTTTTTTTTTTTTTTAAAAAAAAACCATAAGAATAAAGAGGGAAGAAAAGAAATAAAATAGCAAAAATATTTGAAAGTTTGGAAGTGGTAGGAATAGAAACTGAACTGGAGTAAAGGAAGCAGTAGATTCTACCTCCTAAATATTTTTAGAATAAAAAAAGTTGTTCCCATCATGAGTCCTAGCTATCATCATTTTTTGCCCAGACTATATAAGAGCTTTCTACACACATACACACACATATACACACACAAGGGCTTCCTACACACACACACACCTCTCACCCACAAGATATTTATTACAATGTGAATTATATGGCCTTTAAGTCTTTAAAATACATTGCTAAATTCAACAATCTGCACCACCTTTTGTGGCTTTAGCCAACACAATCTTTCCCCTGTCCTGATGCAAACAACTCCTCCCAACTTAACACCACATTTGTGTACTTAACTCATACAGGTCCTTCGGGAGCAAAATTCCTATATGTCCTTGGAGGCTCCAATTAGGGTAAATTCTTCTAATGCACATTTTTGTAGTAGTCTAAGCTTTATAACTCTGATAAAACAAATGATGTTGATAAGTATTTATTTAGTGTATAATTTTCTTTCTAAACTCTTAAGTAATAAGCACAGAAATCTTATCTGTCCTGTTCAAATATATATTCCCAGCAACTAGCCCACAGTGTGGTACATCACAAATTCTCAGTAACAGAGTTTCAATCACAAAAATGTAAAGGCTATGGTTTTTCCTGTGGTCATGTATGGATGTGAGGGTTGGACTGTGAAGAAGGCTGAGCGCCGAAGAATTAATGCTTTTGAACTGTAGTGTTGGAGAAGACTCTTGAGAGTCCCTTGGACTGCAAGGAGATCCAACCAGTCCATTCCTAAGGAGATCAGCCCTGGGATTTCTTTGGAAGGAATGATGCTAAAGTTGAAACTCCAGTACTTTGGCCACCTCATGTGAAGAGTTGACTCATTGGAAAAGACTCTGATGTTGGGAGGGATTGGGGGCAGGAGGAGAAGGGGACGACCGAGGATGAGATGGCTGGATGGCATCACTGACTCGATGGATGTGAGTCTGTGATGTGAACTCCAGGAGTTGGTGATGGACAGGGAGGCCTGGCGTGCTGCGATTCATGGGGTCACAAAGAGTCGGCCACAACTGAGCAACTGAACTGAACATTTTTCTGTTACCAAAAATAAAGTATAGCTTTCAAGTTATATGAGCTTCCTGGTGGCTCAAACGAAAAGAATCCACCTGCAGTGCAGGAGACCCGGGTTCAATTCCTGGATTGGGAAGATCCACTGGAGAAGGAAATAGCTACTCACTCCTGTATTCTTGCCTGTAGAATTCCATGGAGAGAAGCCTGATGGGCTACAGTCCATGGCTAGCACAGAGTTGGACACGCCTGAGCAACTAACACTTACACACTTTCACTTTCAAGTTATATATTGTTATTTATAAATAAAACTTCTATATAAAACTTAGAATCAGATAAATATGGTATAGTTTACAAAGCAAGAATCTTAAAGCTATTAACTTTCTACAAACTGTATAATAAGCCGCAAAGATAGAAATGCTATCTTTTCAATGTTTAGTCTACTAAAATGGCAAGCTTTTACAGAAGCGCTACTTACACATAAACATATTTCTAACTTTTTACAATATCATTCAGTAAAAAGACATAAAATAAAAATTTTATTAATAAAATTTAATAAAAGTTCACCAGTAAAGGCAAACATAATGGTAGGAAGTCATCCTCACACAAATATGGTATCAAAACCAATGATTGTGAGAAGAGGAGAATACAAATGCAGGGTATTAGAAATGCAATTGAAATCAAAACACCAGCAACTTAAAACAATCTTGCTGATATACAGGCAGCTATATCAAAACCTAGTAACCACAAACCAAAAATCTACTAGATATACACACAAAAAAGAAAAAGGAATCCAAACATAATACTAAAGTTAGTCATCAAATCACAAGAGGACAAAAGAGGAAGGCTAGAAAAACAAATCCAAAGCAATTAATAAAATGGCAAAAATTACCTTAAATGTAAGCGTATTAAATGCTCCAACCAAATGACACAGACAAGCGGAATAAAGACAAAAACAAGACCCATATATATGCTGTCTATAGGAAAACCACTTCAGATCTAAGGACACACACAGAATGAAATTGAGGAGATGGAAAAAGGTATCCCATGCAAATGGAAATCAAAAGTAAGCTTGAGTAGCGATATAGAACTCCTCCCAACTTAACACCACATTTGTGTACTTAACTCATACAGGTCCTTCGGGAGCAAAATTCCTATATGTCCTTGGAGGCTCCAATTAGGGTAAATTCTTCTAATGCACATTTTTGTAGTAGTCTAAGCTTTATAACTCTGATAAAACAAATGATGTTGATAAGTATTTATTTAGTGTATAATTTTCTTTCTAAACTCTTAAGTAATAAGCACAGAAATCTTATCTGTCCTGTTCAAATATATATTCCCAGCAACTAGCCCACAGTGTGGTACATCACAAATTCTCAGTAACAGAGTTTCAATCACAAAAATGTAAAGGCTATGGTTTTTCCTGTGGTCATGTATGGATGTGAGGGTTGGACTGTGAAGAAGGCTGAGCGCCGAAGAATTAATGCTTTTGAACTGTAGTGTTGGAGAAGACTCTTGAGAGTCCCTTGGACTGCAAGGAGATCCAACCAGTCCATTCCTAAGGAGATCAGCCCTGGGATTTCTTTGGAAGGAATGATGCTAAAGTTGAAACTCCAGTACTTTGGCCACCTCATGTGAAGAGTTGACTCATTGGAAAAGACTCTGATGTTGGGAGGGATTGGGGGCAGGAGGAGAAGGGGACGACCGAGGATGAGATGGCTGGATGGCATCACTGACTCGATGGATGTGAGTCTGTGATGTGAACTCCAGGAGTTGGTGATGGACAGGGAGGCCTGGCGTGCTGCGATTCATGGGGTCACAAAGAGTCGGCCACAACTGAGCAACTGAACTGAACATTTTTCTGTTACCAAAAATAAAGTATAGCTTTCAAGTTATATGAGCTTCCTGGTGGCTCAAACGAAAAGAATCCACCTGCAGTGCAGGAGACCCGGGTTCAATTCCTGGATTGGGAAGATCCACTGGAGAAGGAAATAGCTACTCACTCCTGTATTCTTGCCTGTAGAATTCCATGGAGAGAAGCCTGATGGGCTACAGTCCATGGCTAGCACAGAGTTGGACATGCCTGAGCAACTAACACTTACACACTTTCACTTTCAAGTTATATATTGTTATTTATAAATAAAACTTCTATATAAAACTTAGAATCAGATAAATATGGTATAGTTTACAAAGCAAGAATCTTAAAGCTATTAACTTTCTACAAACTGTATAATAAGCCGCAAAGATAGAAATGCTATCTTTTCAATGTTTAGTCTACTAAAATGGCAAGCTTTTACAGAAGCGCTACTTACACATAAACATATTTCTAACTTTTTACAATATCATTCAGTAAAAAGACATAAAATAAAAATTTTATTAATAAAATTTAATAAAAGTTCACCAGTAAAGGCAAACATAATGGTAGGAAGTCATCCTCACACAAATATGGTATCAAAACCAATGATTGTGAGAAGAGGAGAATACAAATGCAGGGTATTAGAAATGCAATTGAAATCAAAACACCAGCAACTTAAAACAATCTTGCTGATATACAGGCAGCTATATCAAAACCTAGTAACCACAAACCAAAAATCTACTAGATATACACACAAAAAAGAAAAAGGAATCCAAACATAATACTAACGTTAGTCATCAAATCACAAGAGGACAAAAGAGGAAGGCTAGAAAAACAAATCCAAAGCAATTAATAAAATGGCAAAAATTACCTTAAATGTAAGCGTATTAAATGCTCCAACCAAATGACACAGACAAGCGGAATAAAGACAAAAACAAGACCCATATATATGCTGTCTATAGGAAAACCACTTCAGATCTAAGGACACACACAGAATGAAATTGAGGAGATGGAAAAAGGTATCCCATGCAAATGGAAATCAAAAGTAAGCTTGAGTAGCGATATAGATATCAGAAAAAAGACAACTTTAAAATAAAGATGTTATAAGGTAAAGAAAACAATACATAATGGTCAAGGAATCAATCTAAGGAGATAAATCATTGTAAATATGCACCTAACAAAGGAGCACCAAAATATATAAGGAAAATTAATAACCATAAAAGGAGAAACCAACAATAATACATTAATTGTGGGGGCTATTAAGACCCAACTTTCAACAATAGATCATCCAGACAGATCAATAAGAAAATACAGGCCTTAAATGACACATTAGATCAGATCGACTTAATTGATATTTAGAGAGCATTTCATCCCAAAGCAGCAGAATACACAATCTTCTCAAGTGCACTGCTGCTGCTGCTGCTGTTGCTAAGTCGCTTCAGTCGTGTCCGATTCTGTGCAACCCCACAGATGGCTGCCCACTGGGCTCTGCCATCCCTGGGATTCTCCAGGCAAGAATACTGGAGTGGGTTACCATTTCCTTCTCCAATGCATGAAAGTGAAAAGTGAAAGTGAAGTCGCTCAGTCGTGTCTGACTCAGCGACCCCATGGACTGCAGCCTACCAGGCTCCTCCATCCATGGGAGTTTCCAGGCAAGAGTACTGGAGTGGGGTGCCATTGCCTTCTCCGTCTCAAGTGCACATGGATCATTTTCCAGGACTGATCACATGCTGGGGCCACAGAGCAAGCCTCAGTAAATTTAAGAAAACTGAAATGATATTAAGCATCTTTTCTGACCACAACACTGTAAGATTATAAATCAACTACAAGAAAAAATAGCTAAGAAAATACAAACACATGGAGGCTAAGCATTATGCTAAATTACCAATGGATCACCAAAGAAATCAGAGAAAATTAAAAAATACCTAGAGACAAATGAAAAGGAAAGCATAATGATCCAAAACCAATGTTCAGTTTAGTCGCTCAGTCGTGTCCGACTCTTTGCAACCCCATGAATTGTAGCATGCCAGGCCTCCCTGTTCATTACCATCTCTCGGAGTTCACTCAGACTGATGTCCATCAAGTCCGTGATGCCATCCAGCCATCTCATCCTCGGTCGTCCCCTTCTCCTCCTGCCCCCAATTCCTCCCAGCTGGGATGTGGCAAAACCAGTTCTAAGAGGGAAATTTATAACAATACAATCTTACCTCAGGAAATAAGGACAATCACAAATAAAGAACCTAATCTTACACCTAAAGCAATCAGAGAAAGAACAACAAACAAAACCCAAGGTTAGTAGAAGGAAAGAAATCATCTAGATAAGAGCAGAAATAAATGAGATGCTAAGAAAACAGAAAAGATCAATGAAACTAAAAGTTAGTTCTTTGAAGAGACAAAATTGATAAGCCTTTAACTAGACTCATCAAGAAAAAAAAGGAGCTCAAATGACTATAGTTACAAATGAAGATGGAGAAGTTAACATGGACACCACAGAAATACAAAGTCAGTTCAGTCACTCAGTTGTGTCCAACTCTTTGCAACCCCATGGACTGCAGCACGCCAGGCTTCCCTCTCCATCAGAGAGTATTAATACCACAAGCAACTATATGCTAATAAAATGGATAACCTGGAAGAGAAGGAAAAATTCTTAAAAAGGTTCAATCTCCCAAGACTGAATCAGGAAGACAGAGAAAATATGAACAAACCAATCACAAGTACTGAAGCTGAAACTGTTATTAAAAAACTCCTAATAAACAAAAGTCCAGGACCAGATTACATTACAGGTAAATTCTATCAAACATTTAGAGAAGAGTTAACACCTATCCTTCTGGAACTATTTTTAAAAACTGCAGAGGAATACTTCCAAACTCATTCTATGAAGTCACCATCACCCTGATACCAAAACCAGACAAAGACTCCACAAAAAGAGAATTACAGGCCAGTGTCACTGATGAACACAGACGCAAAAATCCTCTAGAGAATAACAGCAATCCAAATCCAACACCACTATCAAATGTGATTTATCCCCAAGATGCAAGGATTTTTCAATACCTACAAATCAATCACTGTGATTCACTGCATCAACAAAATGAAGAATAAAAACGATATGCTCATCTCTATAGATGCAGGAAGCTTTTGACAAAATTCAACATTCTTTTATGATAAAAACTCTCCAGAAAGTGGGCATAGAGGGAACATGAAAGTGAAAGTGTTAGTCGTTCACTCATGTCCAACTCTTTGTGACCCCACGTACTGTGGCCTGCCAGGCTCCTCTGTCCATGGAATTCTCCAGGCGAGAATACTGGAGTGAGTAGCCATTCCATTCTCCAGGGGATTTTTCTGACACAGGGATCAAACTCAGGTCTCCTGCACCGGAGGCAGATTCTTTATCATCTGAACTACCAGGGAAGGCCCAGAAAGAGCATACCTCAATATAATAAATGCCATATATGACAAATCTACCACTAACATCATACTCAATAGTGAAAAACTGAAAGCATTTCCTCTAAGATTAGGAACAAGACAAGGATATCCACTCTCATCACGTTTATTCAACATATTTTTGGTAGTTCTAGCCATGATAATCAGAGAGGAAAAAGAAATAAAAAGAATCCATATTGGAAAAGAAGTAAAGCAGTCACTTTGCAGACAACATGATATTACACAAGGAAAATTCTAAAGTGGCTACCAAAAAACTACCAGAGCTCAGCAATGAATTCAGTAAAGCTGCAGGATACAAAATTAATACACAGAAATCTTTTCCTTTCTATACACGAACAATGAAAGACCCGAAAGAGAAATTAAAGAAACAATCCAATTTACCATCACATCAAAAAGAATAAAATACCTAGGAATAAACCTACCAAAGGATACAAAAGATTTGCACTCCAAAAAAAAAAAGATAGCAATGAAAGAAACAGATGACGCAGTTAGAAAGATATACCATGTTCTTGGATTGGAAGAATCAATACTGTCAAAATGACTATACTACCAAAGGCAATCTATAGATTTAATGCAATCCCTATCAAATTACCAATGGCATTTTCCAAAGAACTAGAACAAAACAATTTCCATAGATACACAAAAGATCCCAAATAGCCAAAGCAATCTTGAGAGATAAAAATGGAGCTGGAGAAATCTGGCTCCCTGACTTCAGGCACAAAGCCACAGTCATCAAAAGTATGGCACCAGGACAAAAACAGAAATATAGATCAATGGACAGAATAGAAAGCTCAGAAATAAACCTGTGCACCTCTGGTCAATTAATCTATGACAAAGGAAGTAAGACTATACAAGACTGGCGACACAGTCTCTTCCACAAGTAGTGCTGGGAAAACTGGACAGCTACATGCAAAAAAATGAAATTAGAACATTCTTAAAACACAAAAAACAAACTCCAAGTGGATTAAATACCTAAATGTAAGACTGGATACTGTCAAACTCTTAGAGATAAACAGCACAACATTTTGACATAAATCACAGCAATATCTTTTTTTATCTACCTCTAAGAATGATGAAAATAAAAACAAACGAGTGGGACCCAGTTGAAGTCAAAAGCTTATGCACAGTAAAACACACACACACACACACACACACACACATAAAATGATCACAGAATGGGAAAAAATACTTGCTAATGATGTGACTAACAAGGGATTGGTCTCCAAAATTTACAAACAGTTCATGCAGCTTAATATCAGAAAACAAAACAAAAGACACACAACCAAAAAACAGAACAGACAATTTTCCAAAGAAGATATACAGATGGCCAAGAGGCACATGAAAAGATGCTCAGTACTGCTACTTAATTAGAGAAAAAACCAATGTAAATCAAAACTACAATGAGACATCATCTCAAATCAATCAGAATGGCCATCATCACAAAATGTACAAACCATAAATGTGGACAGGGTGTGGAGAAAAGGGAACCCTCCTATGCTGTTGGTGTGAATGTAAATTGGTAGAGCTACTATGGAGAACAATACAGAGGTTCCTTAGAAAACTCAAAATAGAGCTAGTATATGATCCAGCAATCCCACTCCTGGGCATATATCTGGAGAAAAGCATGGTTTGAAAGGATATATTAACCCAAATACTCACTGTAGTGCTATTTACCATAGTTAAGACATGGAAGCATCCTAAATGTCCACGGACAAAGAAACAGATAAAGATGTGGTACATTTGGGTATTACCAGCCATTAAAAAGAATGAAATAATGCCATTTGCAGCAACATGGATGGACCCGGTGATTATCATATTAAGTGAACTAAGCCAAACAAATACCATATAATCTCACTTATATTTTTTTCAAAAAACATAAAAATAAACATTTACAGAAAAGACTCACAGACTTAGAGATCAAACATATTTACCAGTGGGGAAAGGTGGGAGTTAGATAAATTGAGAGTTTGGATTGATATGTACACACTATATTTAAAACAGATAAACAAGCAGAAACTACTGTATATCATAAAGAAGTCTATTGAATATTCTGTAATACACTAAATAGGAAAATAATTTGGAAAAGAATAGATACCAATAGATACTAAGAACACATACTAATATATGTATAACTGAGTCACTTTGCTGTACACTTGAAAGTAACACAACACTATTAATCAACTATGTTTCAATATAAAATAAAACTTAAAAAGAAAGAAATTTGGATCAAAACAGGATTCTTTATGATTAAATTTTGACACAATATTCACTTGTCTGGTTTCACCATGACAGCAAGAATTCATCTAAATCCTTAAGACAATAAAAACAATGCTTTTCTACAAAATGACATCATGTAGTCAATATCTTAGCTCTCAAAACAGTATCCTGAAATTCTAATCTAGTTATAATGCATCAGAGAAGAAAGTTAAACTTTGTGCTCAGTTAACCTTAGCCTCTTGATGAAAGTGAAAGAGGAGAGAGAAAAAGTTGGCTTAAAGCTCAACATTCAGAAAACGATAACTGTGGTGTTGGAGAAGACTCTTGAGAGTCCCTTGGACTGCAAGGAGATCCAACCAGTCCATTCTGAAGGAGAAAAGCCCTGGGATTTCTTTGGAAGGAATGATGCTAAAGCTGAAACTCCAGTACCTTGGCCACCTCATGCAAAGAGTTGACTCATTGGAAAAGACTCTGATGCTGGGAGGGACTGGGGGCAGGAGGAGAAGGGGACAACCGAGGATGAGATGGCTGGATGGCATCACGGACTCGATGGACGTGAGTCTGAGTGAACTCTGGGAGATGGTGATGAACAGGGAGGCCTGGCGTGCTGAGATTCATGGGGTCGCAAAGAGTCGGACACGACTGAGCGACTGAACTGAACTGAACCTTAGCTGAGTGCTTACAGAACAGGTATGAAAGTGAAAGATGCTCAGTTGTGTGCAACTCTTTGCAACCCCCATGGACTTTACAGTCCATGGAATTCTCCAGGCCAGAATACTGGAGTGGGTAGCTGTTCCCTTCTCCAGGGAATCTTCCCAATCCAGGGATTGAACCCAAGTCTCCCACATTGCAGGTGGATTCTTTACCAGCTGAGTGACCAGGGAAGCCCACAGATACAGAAGAGACTAGAGACACAGTTGTCTTTCCTTCAAAAACTAAATCTAGTAGAGTAGACCAAAATGTGTAAACATATAAATAAAATATGATGATAAGAACACTTAATCAGAGAATTAAGTGATACAGCATAGTGGTTAAAAGCCTGGACATTACCACTTAACTATTTCTGAAAACCAGAGTAAATGAATTAACTCCTCCAAGTCAGTTTTCTCCGTTAAGTGGGGGATAGCAATAGTATCTATCCTATAGAGCTGGTGCAACTAAATAATACATGGAAACTCCTGGAACAATACCTTCTAGGGCATTATTAACACAGTGAATACCGGAAATGAGTAAAAGATTAGCTCTTTTATTTGGTGGGGGTGGTGGGACAGTAAGATGATGAGACTGGTGAGACACCCAGTGGAAGGCATCCCAGTGCAAACCACCGAAGAGTTCATTCACCCTATTGAAAATCCTGAATTTATAATTAATGTTTAAACCCTTAAAACAAAACGTGGAGCCATATTTCCCAAAGAAGCCTATAAAAGAATCTAAACTTTGAGCCAATAAAAGAAAAGGGCAGGCACAGTGGATGGGTAGCCACTCACAGCAATTAAGGACCTCCATACACAAGGGCAGATTTTATTTTCTTGGGCTCCAATATCATCATGGATGGTGACTACAGCCACCATGAAATTAAGACACTTTCTCCTTGGAAGCAAAGCTATGACAAACCTAGACAGCATATTAAAAATCAGAGATATCACTTTGCCAACAAAGGTCTGTAAAGTCAAGCTATGATTTTTCCAGTAGTCATGTATAGATGTGCGAGTTGGACCATAAAGAAGGTTGAGTGCCAAAGAATTAATGCTTTCAAATTGTGATGCTGGAGAAGACTCTTGGGATTTCCCTAGTGGCTCAGATGGTAAAGAATCCGCCTATAATGCAAAAGGCGCAGGAGACGTGGGTTCAACCCCTGGGTTGGGAAGATTCCCTGGAGAAAGAAATGGCAACCCACTCTAGTATTCTTGCCTGGAAAATTTCATGGACAGAGGAGCCTGGTGGGCTACAGTCCATGGGGTCACAGAGTCAGACACGACTGAGCAACTCTCACTTTCATATTTTATCTTCCAATTAAAAATAAAATTAAAAAAGAAACAGGAAACTATTGGAGTAACCCTTTTTGCACAAGATTGTTCTCTACCAAGTGCCTGTAGTGTTTCTCAGTTATTATGACAACCAAAAATTCCCCTCACCACACTGCCTAACACTTCCAGGGGTGGCACACCCTTCTCCCCTTCTGTTCTTTCAACTTACACAAATATGTTCCAACTCCAGGATAAATTCCTCCTTCTTAATTTAGCTATTTGAGGGTTCTCAGCTTGCTCACCAGTTTTTTTGCCTAAATATCTGAAGGCAAAGCCCACCATTCCAGAAAGTGCGATGAGGGAGAGCCTACACAACTACAGAGGAAATTCTCAACAGATAAGATATTCTGGATTAATCAATGCAGTCCTTCATTTGTAAATATAAACCAACCATTATTGATCACCAGACATCTGAAGAAAACAGTGACAAGGGACAAAGTTGAACAAACTAAATTACAGGGGAAACAGATGGTGCTGAGAACAGAACTTGAAAATTTTATATTTATTAGCATTCTCAAACACATGCGAGAGGCTACTGCACTCATAAAGGAACGGGCCACTAAGGAGGGAGAAAATGGAGCAACTCAAGAAGAAAAAGTACCTGGCAACTAAAAATAACACAGTTAAATTAAAAAAAATCAAACAGCGGACTAAATGATAGAATAAGGTTGAAATTACTAACCTGGAAAAACAAGTCAAGGTAAACTCTCAAATGCAGAAGAAAAGACAGAAAATATGAGAATACTTAAAATATGGAATCTAATCCAACAGTGTGTATCAGGAGTTACACAGGACAAAATCAGAGACAAGGATGGGAAGGAAATCGTTGAAAAAACAGTAGAAAATTTCCCCAAATTTAAATGACATAAAAAAACTTCAGATTGAATGGAAAAGACCCATATTTGGACACCTAAATAAAATTTCGAAACGAGGATTAAAAGAGGGGAAGTGAAGATTTCCTGAAAGAAATGAAAAAACCTTGTAAAAGTAACAGACTTCCATGCTACTTATTACTGGTTAATATTTAAAACCAGAAGATAATGGAGTAAAAATGTCAAAGTTCTGATGAAAGACAAGTTAAATAACTTTATATGTTATTTAAAAAATTATATATATTTGTATATATGTGTGTGTGTATATATGCATGTGTGTGTATATATATATACCAGTTTGGTGAATGGAAGTTTACACCGAATTATTTTAAAATAAACAAAAAAACTGATTTCCTCCAAAGAGATTTTCTTTCTAGGCTTCCCAGCAAAATGTATCACAATATTTGAATACAAGCTTTTTTATTTACACGAACATGATGGTTTTATTAATAAAATCTTAATAATCTTTCCCTACTGGAGTTCATTTTTTTCAATATATCTAGCATTTCACTATATGGAAGAGTCAACATTTATTTAGTTTGTCCTCTACTGAAAGACATACAGGCTGCTTCCATTTTTAATAGCTATAATCTGTTACAATCAACACCGATATGTCCACATCTACATCTGTACACACAAACATGTTATTTTGTTATTGTTTACAGTCGCTCATTCATGTCTCTTTTGAGACCTTGTGGACTGCAGCCTGTCAGCCTCCTCTGTTCATAGGATTTCCCAGGCAAGACTACTGGAGTAGGTTGCCATTTTCTACTCCAGGGGATCTTCCTGACCCAGGGATCAAACCTGCATCTCCTGCAAGTCTCCTGTATTGCAGGCAGATTCTTTATTGCTGAGCCACCAGGAACACCACAGATGTATATATTTATGTATGTATTATTATTGACTACCCCAAAGCCTTTGACTGTATGGATCACAACAAACTGTGGAAAATTCTGAAAGAGATGGGAATACCAGACCACTTCAGCTGCTTCCTGAGAAATCTGTATGCAGCTCAAGAAGCAACAGTTAGAACTGGACACGGAACAATAGACTGGTTCCAAATCAGGAAAGGAGTACGTCAAGGCTGCATATTGTCACCCTGCTTATTTAACTTATATGCAGAGTACATCATGAGAAACGCTGGACTGGAAGAAACACAAGCTGGAATCAAGACTGCCGGGAGAAATATCAATAACCTCAGATATGCAGATGACACCACCCTTATGGCATAAAGTGAAGAGGAACTAAAAAGCCTCTTGATGAAAGTGAAAGAGGAGAGCAAAAAGGTTGGCCTAAAGCTCAACATTCAGAAAACGAAGATCATGGCATCCGATCCCATCACATCATGGGAAATAGATGGGAAACAGTGGAAACAGTGGTTGACTTTATTTTTCTGGTCTCCAAAATCACTGCGGATGGTGACTGCAGCCATGAAATTAAAAGACGCTTGCTCCTTGGAAGAAAAGCTATGCCCAACCTAGACAGCATATTATAAAGCAGAGATGTTAGTTTGCCAACAAAGGTCCGTCTAGTCAAAGCTATGGTTTTTCCAGTAGTAATGTATGGATGTGTGAGATGGACCATAAAGAAAGCTGAGCACCGAAGAACTGACGCTTTTGAACTGTGGTGTTGGAGAAGACTCTTGAGAGTCCCATAAACAGCAAGGAGATCCAACCAGTCCATCCTACAGGAAATCAGTCCTGAATATTCATTGGAAGGACTGATACTGAAGCTGTAACTCCAATACTTTGGCCACTTGATGCAAAGAACTGACTCATTTGAAAAGACCCTGATGTGGGAAAGATTGAAGGCAGGAGGAGAAGAGGGTGACAGAGGATGAGATGGTTGGATGCCATCACTGACTCGATGGACCTGAGTTTGAGTAAGCTCCGGGAGTTGGTGATGGACAGGGAAGCCTGGCGCGCTGCAGTTCACGCAGTTGCCAATAGTCGGACACAACTGAGCCACTGAACTGAACAGCCTTTAGTAAATAAAGGCTGAGAGAATTGCTAGATCAAAGAATATGTAATTTTTCAATTGTCAGATACTGTCACACCGTCCTTTATAAACAGGTTGTATCAATTACATCTCCATCAAGAGGTCCTCATTTCATTATGTTATAATAATAATGAATTGCCTCATAAAGATATATCAATATAAATGCTGAGAACATGTGTAGCAAAGAGTGATTAAAAAAGAGTTAATTCTGAATTTTAATCTTTTTCTCCAATGTAGCATTAAAGAAATATTTAATTACACACTTATTTCTGTATCTGTAAAACAGAAATGACATTGGTATAACTCATGAAGTTATATAATAAATTTAAGTGACTAATCTAATACTAAAAGCATGTAAATGTTAAATACTGTTTTTTTTTAATTTTATTTTTACTTTATTTTACTTTACAATACCGTATTGGTTTTGCCATACATTGACATGAATCCACCATGGGTGTATATTAGCTCCCAATCCCTAATCCCCCTCCCACCTCCCACCCCACATCATCTCTCTGGATCATTCTCATGCACCAGCCCCAAGCATCCTGTATCCTGTATCGAACATAGGCTTGTGCTTCGTTCTTACATGTTAGTTTACATGTTTCAATGCCATTCTCCCAAATCATCCCACCCTCT
>SJYT01068056.1:4803-31994 GCA_006410635.1 Cephalophus harveyi
TCCAAATAAAATCATCAAAAGTCTAATGTAAATGTGTGCTTGTTTGTGGAATGTAATTTTTCTATCAGGTTTTATGAATGAAATATCAATTACTGATCAAAAATTCTCTTTTGACTTATTTTATTGAAGTATAGTTATGTACAATATTATATGAATTAATTCTTAGAGGTTATATTCCATTTATAGTTATTATAAAAATACTAGTTATATCTCCTGTGTTGTACAATATATCCTTAAAGCTTATTTTATACATAATAGTTTATACCACTTAATCACCTATCCTTTTATTGTCTCTTCCCACTTCCTTTTCCCCACAGGTAAACGTAAATTTGTTCTCTACATCAATGAGTCTATATCTCTTTTGCTGTATTCACTAATTTTTTACAGTTTTCTGATTTCACATATAAGTAATATCATCTTTGTCTTTTTTGCCTGACTTAAACCACTTAGCATAATACCCTCCAAGTCCATTGATGTTGCTGTAAATGGGAATTTTTCATTCTTTTGATGGATGAGTAATACTCCATTGTATATATTTGCCACATCTTATCCCTTCAATCTGTTGATGGAGTTTTAGGATACTCCCATATCGTGGCAATTGTAAATAATGCTGCACTGAATATTGGGGTACAAATATCTTTTTGAATTAATGTTTTCATATTTTTCAGATATATACACAGGAGTGGAATTACTGGACATTTGGTATTTCTATTTCTAGTTTTCTGAGATAACTCCACACTGGAAAATTCCTACTTTCAAGCTCATTCAGAAATAACTCTCCAGAAGTTCTATCTGTCCCTTCACAGTTCTTTCTTTCCTTCCATTTTTTTCACAAGATGAACAGTGGCTGCAAAAACTGTCTCTGCAATTTTAGCTGTGTGATTCAGAGCAAGTCACAGAACTATTTCCTCAGCAAAAAAAAAAAAAAAAAAAACTCAGATAAGGAGATTTATCTTTTAGACCATTTGTAAAATTCTATAACACATTATTTTCTACTGATTTAAATTTTCCTCTAATAGAGGGAAGGAGTCAAATTTATGAACTAAAACAGTAAATATCAACAAGACAATGTTTCTGCCAAATACTTTTCTTTTGAAAAGCGGGAAACTCATCTTTCTTTGGCAAAGGGGAAGCCCTCTTACATAGTTCGACAATGAATCCTGACCTTATGTTTGATAACATACTCTGTAGTCAAATATACCACTGTGCAACTTTAATCACAATTACAATCCACTGATAAGCAAGTTGATAGCAATTTCAATTGCATTTATGACAACATATCACTTGACCAATAAACTACAAACAAGCATTTTTATTGGTGTGGATTGAGAAAGGGATATAGAATAGTTTAGCTTATTCATTCTCAAGTACCTTCAAGAATAAAAGAATTATGGTTCAACAAATTATTCAATTTCTTTACCTATGTGGCACCTAAAATACAGAACAGGTGCTATTACTAAAAGAAAATCCAGAAAAGTTTTGGAAATTTTTGCATCTTTACCGTGTCCACATTTTTGTCATTACTTCTGTGTGTTAATGGAGTCGTAAGTAATGACAGCACTGATACAGGAAGGGGCTCTATGTAATGAATGCAAGAAAGAAAAAAATTGGTCAAACAGCATACTACTCTATGGCATACCTTGGATGAGCTGACACACAAGGGGAATGGTAGTGTTATCATCAGATGGGAAAGGTTATTGGTCCCTACTCTCCAAATGCTATGGGATCACTTAGGGCTGAGGATGATTCTCCAGTCAAATAGGCCCACAGTGGTACATTATGTGGCAAGAGAAGAATAGGCATCAGGCATTAGAGATGAATCCTGTCAAGAAGACATGAGGAAGACAAAGGAAAATGTGAAAAAAGAACGAGAGGAAGAGGATAAAGTTGAGCAGGAAAAAAAGAAAGACGACAAAAAAAAGGTGGTATAAATGGTTTGGTTCAGTTTGTAATTCTCTTCAGGATTTTCTTCACAGCAATTTTGACATCCTTGTTCCTGAGGCTATATGAGAAAGTTCAGCATGGGTACCACACTGGTGGAAAAGAGTGAGAAAAATTTCCCTCTTCCACAAACCCAGAAGATGATGGTCTGACATTAGTGAGCAGCCCAAATCCATAAAATAGACCAACTGTTGTAATGTGGGAAAACAGGTGCTCAAGGCTTTGGATCAACCTTTAGATTATGGTACATGAAGAATATTGAAAAGAATCAAAGTATAAGAAATAAAGATAATGAGGCTACATACTGTTACAACTGTCCCCACAACAGAAGAAACTACAATCTTATTGGCATAAATGCTGCTGCAGATGAGCTGGAGGAGCAGGAAGATGTCACACATGAAATGGTTGATGATGTTGGAATCACAAAAGTTCAGCCTCATCATACACCCTGTGGGGACCATGGCTTCAGGAAACCCCATCACATACGAACCAGACATCAGCAGAGAACACACCTGAGGGGACACGGTCACTGTGTACAGCAAGGGCTTACAGATGGCCACATCGTGATCATAGGCCATGGCTGTCAACACATAGCACTCAGAGCTGACAAAAAAAGCAGAAGAAAAATACTTGAGACATACATTCTGTAAAGGAGATAGCATATTCTCAAAAATAAAGCTCATTAGCATTTGGGGGATAAAGACAGATGAGTAATGAAGATCAATAAAAGAGATTGAAGACAACAAAGTACATGGGGTTGTGCAGTTGTGAATGTAGACAAATTAGATTCATTAAGTACAAATTGTCCACCACAATGATCATGTATTTCAGTAGAAACAGGAAAAACAGAGGTAGCTGGAGTTTAGGTTTCTCTGTCAATCCCATAAGGATAAACTCAGTCACAGAGGAGGCACTTTCCATATTCATTTACTACACAGTCGTGATCTGTAGGAACAGGAGCAGAAACTCAGATTCACAATGGACCTTCGTGGACTTTCCCTGTGTTTCCCGAGTGAGAGCTGGATCTCTTGGTTTATAACCACAGGGTTGTCTAAAGACACTCATCAAAGCATCCAAAATACAAGACTTGTAATGACTCTTCCCACAGATTCCTCATTTTCTTCTTTCTGCCCTTATTCCTCTTGTTTATCTCTGTGCTTAAAAAATACCGGTAGACTCCCAGTGTCTCTGCACATCATTCTTTCTTCTCTTCAGGCTCTGTTCAGGATCAGGGCTGAAAAGAACAATAAACAGGTGGTGTTCCTCAGAACCCTCAATTTACACAGTCTGAGGTTTGAAAGGAATTGAGACAAAGGTGATTCAACCCTCACCTTCTTTTTCCTCGATGCCTCAAGGACACTGAACCGTAGGACTGTTTCTACCCTATGATACTTAGAAAGTCAAAGTTTCTCATAAGGAAGAAAACAGTATCCATCACTGTGGTCATCAGTCTTTGACATGCTAAGGGAACAGGCCATAATTTTTATGTGAGAATTCTCCCAGAAGGTTTTCCTCACTTGAAAGGACAATATACACCTTCAGTTCAGTTCAGTTCAGTTGCTCAGTCATGTCCGACTCTTTGCAACCACATGGACTGCAGCAACCCAGGCCTCCCTGTCCATCACCAACTCCCAGAGTTTACCCAAACTCTTGTTCATTGAGTCGGTGATGCCATCCAAACATCTCATCCTCTGTCATCCACTTCCCCTCCTGCCCTCAATCTTTCTCAGCATCAGGGTCTTTTCAAATGAGTCAACTCTTTGCATCAGGTGGCCAAAGAATTGGAGTTTCAGCTTTAACACCAGTCCTTCCAATGAACACCCAGGACTGATCTCGTTTAGGATGGACTGGTTGGATTTCCTTGCAGTCCAAGTGACTCTCAAGAGTCTTCTCCAACACCACAGCTCAAAAGCATCAATTCTTTGGCACTCAGCCTTCTTTAGTGTCCAATTCTCATACCCATATGTGACCACTGGAAAAACCATAGCCTTGACTAGATGGACCTTTGTTGGCAAAGTAATGTCTCTGCTTTTTAATATGCTGTCTAGATTGGTCATAACTTTCCTTCCAAGGAGCAAGTGTCTTTTAATTTCATGGCTGCAGTCACAATCTGCAGTGATCTTGGAGCCCCAAAAAATAAAGTCAGCCACTGTTTTCCCATCTATTTGCCATGAAGTGATGGGACCAGATGCCATGATCTTAATTTTCTGAATATTGAGCTTTAGGCCAACTTTTTCATTCTCCTCTCTCAATTTCATCAAGAAGCCTGTTTAGTTCTTCTTCAGTTTCTGGCGTAAAGTTGGTATCATCTGCATATTTGACGTGATTGATATTTCTCCCAGCAATCTTCATTCCAGCTTGTGCTTCCTCCAGCCCAGCGTTTCTCATGATGTACTCTGCATAGAAGTTAAATAAGCATGGTGACAACATACAGCCTTGACGTACTCCTTTTCCTATTTGGAACCAGTCTGTTGTTCCATGTCCAGTTCTAACTGTTGCTTCCTGACCTGCATACAGGTTTCTCAAGAGGCAGGTCAGATGGTCTGGTATTCCCATCTCTTTCAGAATTTTCCAGTTTCTTGTGATCCACACAGTCAAAGGCTTTGGCTTAGTCAATAAATCAGAAATAGATGTTTTTCTGGAACTCATGGTTTTTTGATGATCCGTCGGATGTTGGCCATTTGATCTCTGGTTGTTCTGCCTTTTCTAAAACCAGCTTGAACATCTGGAAGTTCACAGTTCACGTATTGCTGAAGCCTGGCTTGGAGAATTTTGAGCATTACTTTACTAGCGTGTGAGATGAGTGCAACTGTGTGGTAGTTTGAACATTCTTTGGCATTGCCTTTCTTTGGAAGTGGAATGAAAACTGACCTTTTCCAGTCCTGTGACAACTGCTAAGTTTTCCAAATTTGCTGGCATATTGAGTGCAGCACTTTCACAGCATCATCTTTCAGGATTTGAAATAGCTCAGCTGGAATTCCATCACCTCCACTAGCTTTATTCATAGTGATGCTTCCTAAGGCCCACTTAACCTCACATTCCAGGATGTCTGGCTCTAGATTAGTGATCACACCATCTTAATTATCTGGGTCATAAAGATCTTTTTTTGTACAGTTGTTCTGTGTATTCTTGCCACTTCTTAATATCTTCTGCTTCTGATAGGTCCATACCATTTTGTCCTTTATTGAGCCCATCTGCATGAAATATTCCCTTGGTATCTCTAATTTCCTTGGAGAGAACTCTAGACTTTACCATTCTATTATTTTCCTCCATTTCTTTGCACTGATCACTGAGGAAGACTTTCTTATCTCTCCTTGCTATTCTTTGGAACTCTGCATTCAAATGGGTATGTCTGTCCTTTTCTCCTTTGCTTTTCACTTCTTTTCTTTTCACAGCTATTTGTAAGGCTTCCTCAGATAGCCATTTTGGTTTTTTTACATTTCTTTTTCTTGGGCATGGTCTTGCTCCCTGTGTCCTTACAATTTCACAAACCTCCATCCATAGTTCATCAGGCACTCTGTCTATAATATCTAGTCCATTAAATCTACTTCTCACTTCCACTGTATAATCATAAGGGATTTGATTTAGGTCATACCTGAATGGTCTAGTGGTTTTCCCTACTTTCTTCAATTTAAGTCTGAATTTGACAATAAGGAGATCATGATCTGAGCCACAGTCAGCTCCTAGTCTTGTTTTTGCTGACTGTATAGAGCTTCTCCCTTTGGCTACAAAGAATATAATCAATCTGATTTCAGTGTTGGCCATCTGGTGATGTCCATGTGTAGAGTCTTCTCTTGTGTTGTTGGAAGAGGGTGTTTGCTATGATCAGTTCGTTCTCTTGACAAAACTCTGTTAGCCTTTGCCCTGCTTCTTTCTGTACTCTAAGGCCAAATTTGCCTGTTACTCCAGGTGTTTCTTGACTTCCTACTGTTGCATTCCAGGCCCCTATAATGAAAAGGACATCTTCTTTGGGTATTAGTTCTCAAAGGTCAGCCTGTTGCATTCCAGGCCCCTATAATGAAAAGGACATCTTCTTTGGATATTAGTTCTCAAAGGTCAGCATTACTGGTTGGAGCATAGACTTGGATTACTGTGACATTGAATGGTTTGCCTTGGAAATGAACAGAGGTCATTCTGTCATTTTTGAGATTGCATCCAAGTACTGCATTTCGGACTCTTTTGTTGACTATGATGGCTACTCCATTTCTTCTAAGGGATTCCTGCCCACAGTAGTAGATATAATGGTTGTCTGAGTTAAATTCACCCCATTCTAGACCATTTTAGTTCACTGACTCCTAGAATGTTGACGTTCACACTTGCCATCTCCTGTTTGACCGCTTCCAGTTTGCCTTGATTCATGGACCTAACATTCCAGGTTCCTATGAAATGTTGTTCTTTACAGCATCAGACCTTGCTTCTGTCACCAGTCACATCCACAGCTGGGTGTTGTTTTTGCTTTGGCTCTGTCCCTTCATTCTTCTGGAGTTATTTCTCCACTGATCTCCAGTAGCATATTGGGCACCTTCCAACCTGGGGGGTTCATCTTTCAGTATCCTATCTTTTTGCCTTTTCATACTGCTCATATCCACCTTAATGAGCTCCAAAACAATCAGTTGACTCAAGTAGAATTCATTTCATACCCTGTAGTTCTGGGAAAATTTATTAGAAGCACAGAAAATAATTCTCTCCCTCATGATTTCAAGTTAAATGAGCCCACTGACAGTAGAAATTAATGGGGTTTTTTTCCATTCTATGTCACAGATCTTTTGAGACACACTATACTACTCAGTTTACAATTTTAAAACAAGTATTCTTCTTAATCCCCTAGGCAGAGGAATGTGTGTTCCGATATTTACTTTCTTTATCATCTCTTGGAGTCTATGCCCAGTTCCTAAAACAAAAGAATGGCTGGGGCATTGTCGCTTTACCATGTAGTGTTGGCTTCCAGGTACAGTATTGCAAATCAATAATAATTATATATTTATCCTCCCTCTTGAGCCTCCCTCTCCCCATCATTCCATCCATCCAGGTTGTCACAGAGTGCCACGCTGGGCAGTGTTCATATAGTGCTATGTAGCAGCTTCTCACCATCTACCCATTTTACACATGATAGGGTATATATGTCAACCCTATTCTCTCAATTAGTCCCAACCTCTCTTTTCCCCTTTTTGTTCACAAGTTTTTCTCTACATCAGTGTCTCAATTCCTTCCCTGTAAATAGGTTCACAGTACTGTATTTCTAGATTCCATGAGTGTGTGTGTGTGTGTGTGTGTTAATCCTGGTAGCTCAGCTAGTAAAGAATCTGCCTGCAATGCAGGAGACCCTTGTTTGATTCCTGGGTCAAGAAGTTCCCCTGGAGAAGGGATATGCTACCCACTCCAGTATTGTTGCCTGAAGAATCCCCACAGACAGAGGATTCTGGTGGGTTACAAGTCTATGGGGACACAAACAGTTGGACAAGATGGAGCAACTAAGCACAGCACACATACAATATTTGTTTCTCTCTTTCTGACTTACTTCACTCTTCTGTATAATTGGCCCTAAGTTCATCCAGCTCACTAGAACTGACTCAAATGTGTTCCTATTTAGGGCTGAGTAATATTTCAGTGTATATATGTACCACAACTTCTTTATCCATATTCCTGCCACAAATAGGTTGTTTTTGTGTCTTGACTATTGTAAATAGTGCTACAATAAAATTGGGGTATATGTGTCTTTTTCAATTGTGGTTTTCTCAGGGTATATGCCCAGTAGTTGGATTGATGAGTCAGTGGTAAAGAACCTGCCTGCCTGCCAACGCAGGAGACATAGATGCGGTTTCAATCCCTGGGTCTGGAAGATACCCTGGAAGAGGACATAGCAACCCATTCCAGTGTTCTTGCTTGGCGAATCCCAAGGACAGAGGGACCTGGTGGGCTACAGTTCATAGCGTCAGAGTCAGACACAACTGAAGTGACCTAGCATGCCTGAATCCACAAGGTTGTTTTATTCTCAGTTTTTTTAAAACTCTCCATACTGTTCTCCATAGTGGCTGTATCAATTTATGTTCCCACCAACTGTGCAAGAGGTTTTCCTTTTCTCCACATGCTCTCTAGCAATTATTCTTTGTAGATTTTGATAATGGCCATTCTGACTGGTGTGAGGTGATACCTTGCTGTAGTTTTGATGTACATATCTCTAATAATGAGCTATGTTGAGTACATTTTTCATGGGTTTATCAGCCACCTGTAGGTCTTCTTTGGAGGAATGTCTGTTTAGGTCTTCTGCCCATTTTTTGGTTGGGTTGTCTATTTTTCTGAGAGTGAGTTGTATGAGTTGCTTGTGTATTTTAAAGATTAATCTTTTGTCAGTTGTCTTATTTGCAATATTTTCTCCCATTCTGAGGGTTGTCTTTTCATTTTGTTTATAGTTTTCTTTGCTGTGCAAAAGCTCTTGCATGCTTAGCTGCTCAGTCATGCCTGACTCTTTGCAACCCCATGGACTGTAGCCTGGTCTGGAGCCCCCCAGGCTCCTCTTCATGGGACTTCCCAGGCAAGAATACCAAAGTGGGGTGCCATTTCCTTCTCCAGGGATTTTCCCAATCCAGGGATCGAACTTGCATCTTCTTCCATGTCTCCTGCATTGTGGGCAGGTTCTTTACCCACTCAGCTATTGGGGAAGCCCTAGTTTAATCCCATTTTTTTAATTTCTATTTTTATTTCCATTACTTTAGGTGGTGGGTCAAAGAGGATCTTGCTGTGATTTATGTCAGAGTGTTCTGCCTACATTTTCTGAGTTTATAGTTTCTGACCTTACATTTAGGTCTTTAAGTTTATTTTTGTGTATAGTGTTAGGAAGTGTTCTAATTTCATTTTTACATGTAGCTGTCCAGTTTTCCCAGCACCACTTATTGAAGAAACTGTCTTTTCTCCACTGTATAGTATATTCTTGACTCTTTTGTCAAAGATAAGGTTCCCATAGGTGTGTCGGTTTATCTCTGGGCTTTCTATCTTGATCCATTGGTCTATATTTTTCTTTTTGTGCCAGTGCCATACTGTCTTGATTACTCTGGCTTTATAATATGTTATGAAGGCAGAAAGGTTGATTCTCCAGTTCTATTTTTCTTTCTTGAGATTAGTTTGGCTATTTGAGGTCTTTTGTGTTTCCATAAACTTGTGAATTTTTTTGTTCTAATTCTGTGAAAAATGTCAATGGTAATTTGATCGGATTGCATTGACTCTATAGACTGCTTTAGGTAGTATATTAACTCTCACAATATTGACTCTTCCAATCCAAGAACATGATACATCTCTTCATCTGCTTTGTGTCGTCTTTCATCGGTATCTTGTACTTTTCTGCATACAGGTCTTTTGTCTCCTTAGGTAGGTTTATTCTGACATATTTTATTCTTTTAGTTGCGATGGTGAGTGGGATTTTTTCCTTAATTTTTCTTTCTGATTTTTTGTTATTAGTGTATAGGAATGCAAGGGATTTTTGTCTGTTGATTTTGCATCCTGTGACTTTACTAAATTTAGTGATTAGCGCTAGTAATTTTCTGATGGTATCTTTAGGGTTTTCTATGTACAGTATATCATCTGCAAAGAGTGAGAGTTTTACTTCTTCTTTTCCAATGTAGATTTCTTTTATTTCTTTTTCTTCTCTCATTTCCATGGGTGGACTTCCAAAACTTTGTTGAATAACAGTGGTGAAAGAGGGTATTAAATGTAATTGTCTTGTCTTGTTCCTGATCTTAGAAGAAATGTTTTCAGTTTTCTACCATTGATAATAATGATTGCTGTTTTTTACATATTACTTTTTAAAGAACTTTATGAAGTCATTTTAATATAGAAAAACAACTCAAAGGGAAAATCCATTATCCCATACCACCACCAAAAAAAGAAAAACCTTCAACATTAAAATAATCATTGCATATGTATTATTAGATATTTCAGATATAACAGAAGCATTTGGGAAAGTCCCCAGTTTCAAAAGTTGTTTACTAGTAAGCAAACCCTGCTGGATCTTCCCCATCGGCTCCTTCAGATCCCCACTCCATCCTTCTGCAACTTTCTCTGGACCCCTCCTTGAAGGTTGGCTTTTGTGGGCTACATCAGTGGCTCCCTGGTTACCTAGTGTCTACTTGGGAACTGTCAGGGGAGGCACTAGCTGAGAGGGAAGGAGGGAAAGGCAAATTACATGCATGGGACTAAGACATACAAACTACTAGGGAAAACAGTTAAGCAACAAGAATATATTGTATAGTAATTATGACTATTAATTGTGATAATTTTTAACAGAGTACAGCATATAAAAGCATCAACATATCATGCTGTACACATGAAATTAATATGAATATGTAAATCAACTATGAAAGTGAAAGTTAAGTCGCTCAGTCATGTCTGACTCTTTGCGACCCCATGGACTGTAGCCCACCAAGCTCCTCCATCCATGGGATTCTCCAGGCAAGAGTACTGGACTGGGTTGCCGTTTCCTCCTCCAGGGGATCTTCCCAACCCAGGATGGAAGCCGGGTCTCCCACACTGTAGGCAGACGCTTTCTGTCTGAGCCACCAGTTTGGGCAATGAAGTGAGGGAAGACAAAATAGTTGCTAAAGGACTATTGTCTGGCTCCTAAGTATACATCTAAGAGACTGCACCAAGTTAGGCATATTTCCATGTGCTTACTGGCCATTTACACATGCCATTTACACACATGGATGTGTCTTTCAAATGATTGGCAAATATATGAAACTGTATTTTATCACTGAAATATATTTTAGTTATTAAATTGCCATGTATTTTGGATACAATAAATTTATCAAATCTATGCACTGCAAACAGTTTTCTAGTACATGGTTTGCTTATGAATATTTTTGATAGGTATTCTAATTTTAATGAAGTTTATCTTTTTTCTCCTCTTTGGGATCTCCTGTTTGCTAGAATATATCTAAGAAATCTAGGCCTACACAAAGACATTTTCCTATGTTTTTTTTTAGAAGACACATTTAAGTTTTGTGTCTATTGTTTTGATCCACTTTAAATTTTGTGTATGCTGTTAAATAGAGATCAAGTTTAATAGCTTTCTCATGAAAAGTTAATATTTCCAAGCATCAGGTTCTTAGTTTTTCTTTCTCTCTGGAATTGGCTTATTACTTGGTTAAAAAACAATTAACTGTATAGATGAGGATCTTTTTCTGAATCTTCTATTTTTATCTGTTATTAATTCATCTGTTTTATAACAAGAAACTCAGTCTTTATTTGAACATTACACTAAGCTTTAAAATCAGTAAGTTCTTTGTGTCACTTAAAGTTCTCCAAGAAGCAAATGCCAATAAATATTAAACTTGCAAGACATTTATTACTTCCCTGATAGCTCAGTTGGTAAAGAATCTGCCTGCACTGCAGGAGACTCTGGTTCAATTCCTGGGTCAGAAAGATCCGCTGGAGAAGGGCTACCTACTCCCATATTCTTGGGTTTCCCTTGTGGCTCAGCTGGTAAAGAATCTAACTAGAATGTGGGAGACCTGGGTTCGATCCCTGTGCTGGGAAGGTCCCCTGGAGAAGGGAGCAGTTACTCATTCCAGCATTCTGACCTGGAGAATTCCAGGGACTGTATAGTTCATGGGGTTGCAAAGAGTTGGACACGACTGAGGGATTTTCACTTTCTTTCACTTTCAAGATGCTTATTATAAAAAGTCTATGAAGGCTAAAATAAGGAGCTGAAAATCCATAAGAAAGGCCTTCAGACCTCAATGAAAATTTGACATCTAAGAAAGGAGACAGAGAAGGAAAATCCCAGGCCACAATGCAGTTCTATAATTCTCATTAATAATGATAGAAAGTCCCTAACCAAAAACTGTCTATCAGGAGATACATGTATAATATATAATGTATAAAATGGCCAGCTCCTGTGTGACCCACCAAGCTAAACTGTTGGCTGAGGACATCTCAGAGTAAGCATGGACTCTGCCTGAACACTATGGTGGATCCGAAGCAGTATAAGCTATAGACAGTGACTGATGCTCCCCACAGCTACTTATCTTGACTGGGAGCTGAGCAGCATGTCTAGAGCTGTGAAAGTCCACCCTCAAAGAAATAAATGATACCCCAAAGTTCTTTTTGATTTATTCATTTACTAGTATTTGTATTTATTATAATATTCCCTTAATTATTAGTTATACCAATAAAATTTATTATTGCTGTTACTCAAACAAGATAACACAATTTAACTAGTATTTCTTATCCTACAAATACATCTGATATTCTAAATATACAAGCTGAAAAGGCACTGGAAAAATAGGAAACTTACAGAAAACAGCATCTACTTTAAATCTGTTAATTACCTTATCAGTGAGACAAGGTGCTACAGTCAAATGTTGAAATCCTAACCCCTCAATGATGATGATCTTAGAAGAAGGGGCCCTTAGGAAGTACTTAAGTCATGAAGATGGAACCCTTACAATTGAGATTAGTGCACTGTAAAAGACATTTCACAGAAATCACTAGCCCCTTCCACCAAGTGAGCATATAATGAGAGGGGTGTAGCCCAGAAATGTGCCCTCACTCATTTTTGCTGGTACCCTGATCCTAGACTTCCAACATTCAGAACTGTGAGAAATAAATTTCTGTTGTTTATAAGTCATTGAGTCTGTGGTATTTTGTTACTCTAGCCTGAATGCACTGAAACAGGTTTAAATAAGCTCAAGAACCATTGAAAGGAATATAGTTTATTATCATTAGCATATGACTTTTTTCATGATAAATCTCATTAGCTGAATAAAACAATGTCTAACATATTTCTCCTAACTTAATGTGCAATATTTTCCTTTAAAGTGATAAATAACAAACTCTGCAGTAAGAACTATATGCTCTTTTTCAAAATATTTTATGTCATTTTATATAATAAAGTCCAACTCTCACATCCATACATGACCACAGGAAAAACCATGGCCTTGACTAGACGGACCTTAGTCGGCAAAGCAATGTCTCTGCTTTTGAAAATGCTATCTAGGTTGGACATAACTTTTCTTCCAAGGAGTAAGCGTCTTCTAATTTCATGGCTGCAGTTAGTGTTATGTTATTTTGAGTTCTCCAAGAAACAGATGCTAAGAAATGATTAGACTTCCAAGACATTTACTGTGGTAAGTGCCTGTGAAAGATAAAATGGGAAGGAGTGGGTGTCAGTGAAAAAGTTTTCACACAAGGATGAAAGTGTGACACCTATGAAAGGAGAGCAGGAAGGAAGAATTTGGTAGAAAAACTTCAGATTACAGTGTGGTTCAAAAAAAAAAAATCTCAAAGAGTATGATAAGAAGTCCCTAAGCAAAAACATAGATATCAGAAGAGATCTATGTTACAAAGATAATGGCCAGCTCCGTTATGACCCACCATGCTAAGTCAATGGTTGAGAACATCTTAGAGGAAATATGGACTCTTCCTAAACACTATGTTGGATCCAAGGGAATATTAGTTACAGACAATGATGCACCCCACAAATGGTTCTACTGAAAAGGGGTTAGCAGCACTTATCCATGGCTGCCACATTTCACTCCCCAAAAGAAATTATATCCCAAAGTTCTTCCTGATTGCTTATTATTGTAATTATTATGTTCTATTATTATTTATAACATTAAATTTATTATTGTTATCCAAACAAGATAATCCAATTAACAAGAATTTTGTGACCTACATATGATACTCTACATATGATACATACTCTACATACGATACATATGATCATATGATACATATGATACTCTACATATGATACTCTACATATGATACTCTAAATATATGAATGGGAAAACTATAGGGAGAAACATCTAGGTAAACGTATTTATTATCTCATTGGTGAAACAACATTTAAGTAATTTCAGAAAATGTTGACATAGTTTGTTGTATTAATACATACCTTTGATAATACTTCAGTGGATAAGTGAAACATGGCTAAAATGTTTCTCCTAACACTATGTGTAGTGTTTTCCTAATGTAATGATGAAATTTACAGTAAAACCATATGCCTTTTTCAAAATACTTTGTGTCAATTAGATAGTAATAAATGCAAATTTGATAACAAACTGCCCATCATACTTATTGGGATCCTGAGATACATATGTATTATTCCTCTAATCACCCTCTCTTAATGCTATGTTTGACAATAAATGGTAGAATTGTATGTATTCTCTTGAGTACTAAATGTATTTGCCTGATAGAGGTTCTCAGAAGCAGATGGCAGGTGAAACAGATTTATGTTATTTTCAAAGAGAATAAGAAATGCAAGATCAAACGAAAAGTGTTACAAAAAATAGAACAAAATGATAACATCAGGTGGATCTGTTTCTACATTAAGCTGTTTACAATAGCAATGAAGACATTTCTTTAAATCCCTCTATCATTTCGGTTCAGCCACTCAGTCATGTCCAACTCTTTGTGACCCCATGGACTGCAGCACGCCAGGCTTCCTTGTCCATCACTCACTCCCGGGACTTGCTCAAACTCATGTCCATCAAGTCAGTGATGTCATCCAACTGTCATCCCCTTCTCCTCCTGCCTTCAATTTTGCCCAGCATCAGGGTCTTTTCTAATGAGTCAGTCCTTCACATCAGGTGGCCAAAGTATTGGAGTTTCAGCTTCAGCATCAGTCCTTCCAATGAACATTCAGGACTGATTTCTTTTAGGACTGACTTGTTTGAATCGCTTGCAGTCCAAGAGACTCTAGTCTTCTCCAGCACCACAGTTCAAAAGCAAAAATTCTTTGGTGCTCAGCTTTCTTTACTCTCCAACTCTCACATCCACACGTGACTACAAGAAAAACCATAGCTTTGACTAGATGGATCTTTGTCAGCAAAGTAATGTATTTTTAATATATTGTCTTTTTAATATACTGTCTAGGTTTGGAAGGAATGATGCTAAAGCTGAAACTCCAGTACTTTGGCCACCGCATGCGAAAAGTTGACTCATTGGAAAAGACTCTGATGCTGGGAGGGATTGGGGGCAGGAGGAAAAGGGGATGACAGAGGATGAGATGGCTGGATGGCATCACTGACTCAATGGATGTGAGTTTGAGTGAACTCCGGGAGACAGTGATGGACGGGGAGGCCTGGTGTGCTGTGATTCATGGGATCGCAAAGAGTCGGACACGACTGAGCGACTGAACTGAACTGAGGTTGGTCACAGCTTTTCTTCCAAGGAGCAAGCATCTTTTAATTTCATGGCTTCAGTCACCATCTGCAGTGATTTGGGACCCCAAGAAAATAAAGTCTGCCATTGTTTCCCCATCTATTTGTCAAGAAGTGATGGAACCCAAAGCCATGATCTTATTTTTTAGAATGTCAAGTTTTAAGCCAGCTTTTTCACTTACCTTTTTCACTTTCATCATGAGGCTCCTTAGTTCCCATTCTCTTTCTGTCATAAGGGTGGTGTCAATTACATATCTGAGGTTACTGGTATTTTTCCCAGCAGTCTTGATTCCAGCTTGTGCTTCATGCAGCCTGGCATTTTGCATGATGTACTCTGCATAGAAGTTAAATAAGCAGGGTGACAATATACAGCCTTGACATACTCCTTTCCCAATTTGGAACCAGTCCTTTGTTCCATGTCTGGTTCTAACTATTGTTTATTGACCTGCAGACAGATTTCTTAGGAGGCAGGTCAGGTGGTCTAGTATTCCCATATCTTGAAGAATTTTCCACAGTTTGTTGTGATTGACATAGTCAATGGTTTTGGGGTAGTCAATGAAGCAGAAGTAAATGTTTTTCTGGAACTCTCTTACTTTTTCTGTGATTCAACGGATGTTGGCAATTTGATCTGTGGTTCCTCTGCCTTTTCTAAATCCAGCTTGAATATCTGGGAGTTCTCAGTTCATGTACTGTTGAAGCCCAGCTTGGAGAATTTTGATCATTACTTTACTAGCATGTGAGATGAGTGCAATCGTGCAGTAGTTTGAACATTCTTTGGCATTGCCTTTCTTTGGGATTGGAATAAAAACTGATGGGGAACACCTTTATACTTGTGGCAGATTCATGTTGAAGTATGGCAAAACCAATGCAATATTGTAAAGTAATTAACCTCCAATTAAAATAAATAAATTTATATTTTTTAAAAAAAGAAAACTGACCTTTTCCAGGCCTATGCCTGGAAAACACTGCTGACTTTTCCAAATTTGCTGGCATATTAAGTGTAGCATTTTTAATAGCATCATCTTTTAGGATTTGAAATAGCTCAACTGGAATTCCATCACCTCCACTAGCTTTGTTTGTAGTGATGCTTCCTGAGGCCCACTTGACTTCTCATTCCATGATGTCTGGTTCTAGGTGAGTGATCATACCATTGTGGTTATCTGGGTTATGAAAATCTTTTTTGTATAGTTCGTGTATTCTTACCTCCTTTTCTTAATATCTTCTGCTTCTGTTAGGTCCATACCATTTCTGTTCTTTATTGAGCCCATATTTGTATGAAATGCTCCCTTGGTATCTCTAATTTTCTTGAAGAGATCTCTAGTCTTTCCCATTCTGTTGTTTTCCTCTATTTGTTTGGACTGATCACTGAGGAAGGCCTTCTGACTATATCAGTAACAATATTGTTTTATAAGAGAATTATTCTGTAGTGTTTGGCACTTTTGTGTCTAGATTAGCAAACTCTAATTTTATCTTTATGTATTTAAAAAACACCACACTTGTTTAATTTGGAGTAGCCCAAAAGTCAAAGGTAGTTTGAAAAAAATCAATTCATACTTCCCTTTTATAAAGATGCCATTAGTTGTTTACTAAAACTGTTACAAGTTACAAGAGATACATAGGAATGAGACAAGAATAGCTATAAGAGAAATGATAGGGCAAGCCTATTATACCACTCACAATATAATCCGTAGAAGTAATGCAATTTTGAACAACTCTCATCGTGATAGATAATAAATATTAAGTACAAAATTGAATGTCTTTACATTATTGCTGTTACTAATTAGAACATGTTTCTCCTCTGAATTTTAAATACAGATCTCCTCAGTGCAACTTTGACGTCCTTGTTTCTCAAACTGTAAATCAAAGGATTGAGCATGGGCACCACATTAGTATAAAAAACAGAAGAAATTTTTCCCTGCTCCATAGATCCAGGAGAAGAATATTTAAGGTACATGAATGATGCTGAACCAAAAAAAAAGAAAAAGAGCAATCACGTGGGAGCTACAGGTACTAAAGGCTTTTGATCTTCCTTGAATGGATTTGATATGAAGAATGCTGGTGAGGATGAAGATGTAAGAAATTAGGATGGTTAAACTGGGTCCTGTGATGTTAATACCCACGACAATGAGAACCACCACCTCATTGACATAGGTGCTGGTACAAGAGAGTTGGAGGAGTGGGAGGATGTCACACAAGTAATGGTTGATGACATTCACATTGCAGAAGGTTAGTCTAAGCATGCACCCTGTGTGGGCAGATGCTCCAGCAAAACCCATCACATATGCAGCCAAAGAGANACAATGAGAACCACCACCTCATTGACATAGGTGCTGGTACAAGAGAGTTGGAGGAGTGGGAGGATGTCACACAAGTAATGGTTGATGACATTCACATTGCAGAAGGTTAGTCTAAGCATGCACCCTGTGTGGGCAGATGCTCCAGCAAAACCCATCACATATGCAGCCAAAGAGAGCACCAAACAGACCTGATGGGACATGGAGACCTTATACAGCAAGGGATTACAGATGGCCACATAGCGATCATAGGCCATGGAGGTCAACATGTAGCACTCAGAGATGACAAAAAAGAGGAAAAAAAACAGCTGAGTCATGCACCCCACATACGAGATGATATTCTCCCTGAATACAAAGTTCATCAGCATCTTGGGGGTGAAAACAGAAGAGTAACAGAGATCAATGAAGGACAGGTTGAAGAGGAAATAGTACATGGGGGTGTGGAGGTGAGAATTTAGACCAATAAGAATGATCAAGCCCAGGTTGCCCACCATGGTGACAACATAGATCCCTAGAAACAGGTGAAAGAGGGGTTGCTGGAGCTCTGGACGGTCTGTTAATCCAGCAAGAATAAATTCAGTCACTAAGGAGTCATTTCTAGCCAGCATTCTATTCTCAACTTCAGAAATCTGTGAGAACAGAAGAAAATTTCATTAGTAGGGAAGACAGCTGTCCTTACAAAATCACTTTTATATGAGTTTTACTTATGAGACAGCATCTCAGACTGGCAGAAATCATGTAAGTCCTCCTCTGCTTCATAGTGTCTGGAGGCACGCACATCTCAACATTCAAATCACTCTTTTTTATTAAACTTATTGAAGGATAATTGCTTTACGGTATTGTGGGCTTCCCTGGTGGCTCAGAGGTTAAAGTGTCTGCCTCCAATGTGGGAGACCTGGGTTCAATCCCTGGGTTGGGAAGATCCCCTGGAGAAGGAAATGGCAATCCACTCCAGTATTCTTGCCTGGAGAATCCCATGGACAGAGAGACCTAGTAGGTTACAGTCCACGGGGTCGCAAAGAGTCGGACACGACTGAGCGACTTCACCTCACCTCATTGCATTGGTATCTACCAAACATCAACATGAATCAGCCATAGGTTTACCCATGCCCCCTCCCATGTCTTTTGCTTTCATGAGTTGTGTGGGACAAATCATGGCTCTGCTTTATTTTTACTGAAAGATAGAGGGACGGGGTGGCTGAGGAACAAATCTACCTGTTGATGAGTTTCAGTGGTGGGAATGTATCCTCATCTCTCTAACCTACTCATCTGACCAGTCACTTTTTCATTCCTACTCCAGTTTCCATCACTCTACTAGATATCTCAGTTTCCCTATGATGACCTTCAAGAAAGAAAGAATTCCTATACAGCAGAGGCCACACCAATATTCTGCTTCCTGGAAGAGAATGTCTAGATTTACAGACATTTTACCTTAAGATATTACAAAGTCAGTAATTGGTAACAGTTTTGGAGGAGAGCCTTGGTGGCCTAAACTTTATACTTAACCATATACTCCATTGTTTCTACACATTCTCCTGCTCTATTCCATCTTAGAACAGAGGATGAATAAAACAAGGTGGATGTACTTTACCATGTTTTGTAGGATGGCATGAAAGAGAAATAAATTAATTTGGGTGCTGATTAAATTAGCTGTTAAGTTAGTGAAAACAAACCAAGCTGTATTCTTATTATGACATATAAAGTTGTATAATACATATATTTCAACAAAAAAATTTTAGGAGAAAAATATTTTCTTCCTCTGATATTGCTATGCTCTGGATTTGTCACTTGGCACTGTTATAGTTCCCCTGTTCCAGAATGAGGACAAGGCCAACACAGAGGATATGCTCAGAATACAAGCAGTCAAGTCAGAGATCCAGACCTTGGAGTTTCTTGTTATTCAATATAGATACTTTTCCTCATTTTTTAGCCATGACAGAAAAATAAACCTGGTTAACTCACATTCTTTCCATTAAGGGAACTCAGTGCTGAGGGAGCTTTATATGTGTTTCACCTCCACCCTTCTGGAAGAGCTGGCTTTGGAGATATCAACTCTGAGAAAATGCAGTCACAGAATCTTCTCCCTGTGTTGGCAAAAGAGTCAGAGCACTGATATGACAGTCTGAATTACAGGAGTTAGTCTAAGGTTCAGGTTAAAGTTGCAGCTATAAATCTATTAGGAGACTGTAAAGGGAAACCACAGACTAGGCAGCTACACCACCACGTTATAGAGCACATGGCATTTGCTTAAGGCTCATAATTTTTTATACCGGATTAGAAATCCAGGGGTAAGTCTCCCCTAAGACCTTCCCATTGTGATACGCTCTGCAGGCAAGAAATTGGTGTCTATTTTTACACCCCCGCTCTGCAGGCAAGAAATTGGTGTCTATTTTTACACCCTAATCATGACAGTAAATGTTAGTTTTCCTTCAGGGAACATACATCCCCTGGGACATAGAAAAAGATCCTCTCTGTGCTTCATAAAAATGAAAATAATTAATGTCACTGAAAATTTCATTAACTGTCATTTCAGGTAACATATTAATTTTTGTAAAAATTTATAAACACTTCAGTAAAGGTTATTTGCTTTGTAAAATAGATGATCTTTAAATATTTATGAGCATTTTATAGACATATAGTAAAAGGATATTTTTGTTGCTTTTAGACATTATTGTTTCAGTAAAATGCTATTAGGTATAATTCTAATCCAACATTCCATGAAAATTTACTTTGGGCTGTTCTGACTCAGTATGTCTTTGCTTTTAATAAATTAAGTTTATAAGCAAATCAGGGGCTTCTCTGGTAGATCAGGGAAGAATCTGCCTGGAATCCAGGAGACCCTGGCTCAATTTCTGGGTCAGAAAAATCCCCTGGAGAAGAGATAGTCTACCCACTCCAGTATTCTTGGGCTTCCTTGGTGGCTCAGACAATAAAGAATCCACCTGCAATGTGGGAGCCCTGAGTTCAGTCCCTGAGTTGGGAAGGTCTCCTGGAGGAGGGCATGGCAACCCACTCCAATATTCTTGCTTGAAGAGTCCCCACGGACAGAGCAGCCTGGAGGGCTACAGTGCGTGGAGTTGCAAAGAATCGGACATGGCTGAGTGACTAAGCATAGAGCACATAAGAAAATCACTATTCAAAGACTTCTTTTTTTTTTTTTTTTTGTCTTTTTCTTTAAAAAAAATGAAATTTATTTAATTAGAGGTTAATTACTTTACAATATTGTATTGGTTTTGCCATACATCAATATGAATCCACCATCAAGAAAATATGACTTTAGAATTCCTAGATATGTATTATGGAGAAGGCAATGGCACCCGACTCCAGTACTTTTGCCTGGAAAATTCCATGGGTGGAGGAGCCTGGTGGGCTGCAGTCCATGGGGTCACAAAGAGTCGGACACAACTGAGCGACTTCACTTTCACTTCATGCATTGGAGAAGGAAATGGCAACCCACTCCAGTGTTCTTGCCTGGAGAATCCCAGGGACGGAGGAGCCTGGTGGGCTGCCGTCTATGCAGTCGCACAGAGTCAGACACGACTGAAGAGACTTAGCAGCAGCAGCAGATATGTATTAAATTCTATTTGTGCTTCTGAGATTGCAGCTAACATTTATTTTGAAATAAGTATAGATTCACAGGGTGTTGCTAAAATAATGCAGAGTCCCTTTAACTCCATCTAGCTTCCTATCATGATGACATCTTTCACAATTGCTGTGTAACAGTAAAACCAGGAAACGGACACTGGTTTAGTAATGGTAACAAGACTTCAGGACTGCAGACAGTGAAATTTCAGCAGTTTTATATGCACTGAGTGTTTACAGTGTGTGTGTGTACATGTGTGCAGATCTATGCAATTTGACCCTTTGTATATATTCATGTAGCAACACCATGACTGGATACAGAACTGTTTCAATTCCTTTAGAAATTCTTATGCTACTCTTTTATAGTCACAGCCATCCCCTTCCACCTTCATCTCTGTTTTCTCCATCTCCATCTCTTTCACCTCCACCTCGGTAGTCAAGTCATTTGGCGGATAATAAATGAAATCAAACAATATGCAATCTCTGAGGCTGGCTTTTTTCACTAGTCATGATGCCTTTAATGTTCATCCCATTTGTTGCATGTATCAATAGCCTTTACTGTTGAATAGCATTCCATTTTTTACACTTTAAGTTTACTCCACCTTCAGTAGTAATTTAAATATTACTATATTCTTATATTTATACAAAAGTAAATCTGTTTTATTTATGGAAAATGTTTCAGGGGCAGAGGCTAGAAATCACAGTTGAAGCTGGTTCTTCTCTGAATCCTCTTTAAGCCAATCTCAGTCACGGCTCTCATTCTTCCTTCTAAAGAATAAAGACTGAGTCATCCAGATTTTTAGCAGGTTTTTAATAACCGGTCAAAGACAAGGTGAAAGCAAAGGATGCCCTTCCACTACACTTCGTGAGAGTGTGCAGCATCATTACCAGTCACAAGCAAATTAGTCAGGAAAAGGCATTTGGTTATAACAAAAGTTCTATTATCTAAATTTATTATCATTCATTCAATCCCAGTACACATGTGATAGAATTGCAAGTCAATACCAGTGTGAGAAGCACATTTACCGTCTGGAGTACAGTGCTTGTATAGAGTTTTCTTTTCCCCCTTTTCTCCTTCAAATGTATAGTCAAATAAGTAGGTGACACCATCAAAGAAAGAATTTACAGATACACAAAAGGGAAAGTCTACCATGAATCCTATGATGCTAGATTATAGTCAGAGATAGCATGATTCTATTAAATATGTATTAAGATTCATTGTTATTCTGTCACTAAGTCCTGTCTGACTCTTTGAAACCCCAAAGACTTGCAGCACACCATAGGAGCCACAGCTTTAGGGGACTGCCACACTTTCTTGGATTTTACCTTCAAAACAACACCCCAGCGGGTTCTCACAGTGAAGATCTGAGAAAGAACCACCTTGGCCCTCCCAGAGGAGGGAAAGAGTAATATTTGTAACAATTACTAGTAACAAATAGTACTAACTATTGGTAACAAATACTAATTATTAGTAACAAATAGTACAAAAAATTCCACCTAGAACACCCTTTTCCTCAAAGTCTTACTCAGTGCAACTTGGACATCTTTGTTCCTCAAACTGTAGATGAAAGGATTCACCATTGGCCCCACAATGGTGTAAAAAATTGTGGACACTTTATCTTCATCCAGAGACCCAGCAGGAAAAGGCTTGAGATACATGAATGCAGATGATCCAAAGAAAAGAGAAACCACGATTATGTGGGAGCTGCAGGTACTGAAGGCTTTGGACCTGCCCTCTGCAGAATGGATGTGGAGGATGTTGGAGAGGATCACGGTGTAAGAAATGGAGATGGTGACACTGGGCACTATGACACTGACACCCACCACAATGAAAACCACCAGCTCATTGATGGAGGTGCTTGTGCAGGAGAGCTGGAGGAGAGGAGGAATGTCACACATGTAGTGATTGATGATGTTTCCATCACAGAAGGAGAGTCGCAGCATGCACCCAGTGTGGGCCATGGCACCCACAAGCCCCATCGCGTATACACCCACCGTCAGCATGAGGCAGACCTGATGGGACATGGAGACCTTGTACAGCAGGGGCTTACAGATGGCCATGTATCGGTCATAGGCCATTGATGTCAAAACACAACACTCATCAATAACAAAGAAGGAGAAGAAGCAGAGCTGAGTCATGCACTCTGCATAAGGGATGGTGTTCTGGCTTACAAAACTCATCAGCATTTTAGGGGTAATGACAGAGGAGTGGCAGAGATCAATGAAGGAAAGGTTGAAGAGAAAGTAGTACATGGGAGTGTGCAGGTGAGGGTTCAGACCAATCAGAATAATCAAGCCAACGTTCCCCACCACAGTGACCACATAAACTGCTAAGAAAATGAAAAAGAGAGGCAGCTGGAGTTCTGGCTGCTGTGTTAAACCCAGCAGGATAAACTCAGCCACTGAAGATTTGTTCCCTGGGGCCATTCTCCACTAGGACATACCTGTGGGAACAGGACAGAGGGTAACGTTAAAATGAGTACCTCACTCTCTCCACCCAACCCCACTCTAATCAGACAGACCCAGAATGTGAGAAGGAACCCTAGCCCACCCCTCTGTGCCTTTGTTTCCTCTTCTGTATAAATGCTGAGGAAATTTTTAAAGAAGTGTATCAAAAATACTATCGGGCAAGTTCCACAGGGAAAAGATTCAGTGACCCTGAACCTCATGACAACAGCATCTCTGCTCCACTTCTGCTCTGACAGTTTACCAGGCTCACGCAATGATCAGTGGTCATCTCAGCAGACAGAAGGCATGTCATTTCAGGGAGTCCCAGGCTTCCACAGATGAGGTTTGGAAGACGAGTAACAGGACAGATAAAATTCAACACTCACCTCATGAGGACCTCAATCCTGCTGGATTAATTGAGCTCAGAGAAATAAAGTCACTTTCATCGTTCCCGAATGTCAGATAGAGGATTTCTACAAGCTCTCAGAAAGGTCCTAATGTCTCTCCTTGCTAAATTCAGCACAGAATCAGATCAAAACTCAGATTTGGGTCAGTTTTGGAAGCTTCCAAATGACAAAATCAAGGTCAGCTCACCTTATTAACTCTTCTCTATCATTTGCACGGAAGGGCAAGTGTCTCTGATGAATTTTGAGGGAGAACAACCTAAAACAGAGTTTTCTGTTGTTTTGTTTTCAGTGAGTTTCAGACTAATGAAGCCAGAGCACAGACCTCAGTAGCTCTGGCTCTGAGATGCCAGGAGTTACAGGTCATGATTTCTGATGGTGGCTCTGCAGAGTGTCCTCTCCAGACTAGGGGATGTAAATAGCATCGGCTGGTGCCCAGGGAGCCACCTGCTAATATGACCCATGGGTTTTTATGAATTGGGAAATCCTAGGAATCTGATTAAAAATTAAAAGAACTATGTTTTCTTAGTGTTTTCCCCAAAGGTCAGACTTTGAGGCAAAAAGAAATTACCTACTTCGCATATTCAGCCTAGTTCATGATAACAACACTGACTTATTGGAAGTATACCATTTTACAGACCTTTTAGTTTCTTATAAAATAGGACATATCCCCAAATAGAAAAGCAGAATCTCCCCTGCATCCATGTGGTTTCTTTCTAGCATCTATCACTATATGAAATACTATACATTTATTTGTTCCTTGCATGTTCTCACCACACATAAACACACATTTATGTACTCACAAACATTTGAATCTAAGCTATATTTTATTTCTATTTTCTTCAGTTATTTCTGCAGCACCTCAGAGCAATACTTGGCACATAATAGGTACCCAATAAATATTTGTATAATAAAAGAATAAAGGAATGAGGATCCCTTTCCCATCTTTCCTGGAACCTATGTTGGACACTACAACAAAATTCTTGCCCTGCAGGCAAAGGTTTATGTAGTGCTGGTGTTTTTCTTTGCAGACCTGAGTGTGAGACAGGAAAGACATCAGTAAGGCATGTAAGGTCACTGCTAAACTCTTAGATGTCATCTAAGAGCACTTCAGATCAAAGCTGCTGAATTCAGAGAAAATAATATAATTTTCATCTTCCCTGAATGTCACAAAGAAGATTTGCACAAATTGTGAGAAATGTCTCAATGTCTCTCCCTGACAGCATAGATGAAAAGGCAGATTTGGGTCAATAGAAGGTTTCAAATGCCAAAATCAAGGTCAGCTCACTATCGGAAGCCATTAGGAACCATTAGAAATTTTTATTTCTCTTTTTGACATAGGATTGAAATCATCTAAGTGCAAGCTTAGAAAGATTAATATGGCAGTGGCTGGTAGAATGGCCTGGCATAAGAGAGACTGGAGACAAAGTGACTCACAAGGGCAATTAAAATGATCAATGAATGATAAAAATGCCCTGAATTAACTGTGCTACTGTGAATAATTCCAAGAAACAAACACATCCAAGAGATACTGAAAGGAAAGTCAGTAGAGCTTCTCACAAATGGGATAGAAATAGACAAAAATCCCAAAGATATTAGCCTAGGTGCTAGGTTAAACTATGATGTTACTACAAACAGAAAATTCAGAAAGAATAGGAATGCTCACAAACATTATGCATTCAGTTGTGAACATGCTGATGTTGAGTTCCCAGCTGGACAAGCAAGTAGAAGTATGGGAACCCACTGCAGTACTTTGCCTGAAAAATCCCATGAACGGAGAAGCCTAGTGGGTTACATAGTCCATGGGGTCACAAAGAGTTGGACACAACTGAGCAAATAAAAGAAGTATACCACCCACATAAGGTTAAATAATGCTCAAGAGGAAGACCAGAATCTGATAAAAAGATCTGGGGACCATTCCCCCAGAGGTTAAAGTCATGGAGTCGGATAAACTCAATAAGAAAGAATAAAGAGAGCAGAGACACAAAAAATATTTGGAAAATCTTTCATATGGATTACACATAGGATATTTGAAAACCCAATCATTACTAAAATGAGTCCCAACTATTATTACCAAATCCTTAGAAATAACAAGAGTACCAAAAATTACTCAGGACAAAATTAAAATGTGTCCCACAAGATAAACATTTTTGGGCTTAGTCTTGATGAGGACCTTAGAGGTTCATCAAAACATATGTTTTCTATGAAAATGTTAGAAGTTTTATTTAGGTGATTCAGGAAACAGAAACACTCCCTCCAAGTTTATATTACATGAAGTCACATTACAAGAAAGTTTATGGCAAAGTGCTAAGCTAAAGGTCATTCTTTCATCTCTAACACCACCAGTGTAAATACAGGCAGAGAAATGATTGTAGAGATACTCAGCTTATTCCTAACATCGCAAAACTAACTCGTCACCTTCCTTTCTTCTATCTACATAATGGTCACAGTAGTCTGATTTAGTTATAACAAAATGTGTCAAACAGTTATCCTTTTCACTGAGCTATATCTTTTGCTAATTCCTGGTTCCTTTTCTTAACTCAAGCCCAATATGTTCTAACTTAACAAAGTCAGCAGTAAATTAAGTTTCATGCTATACTATCATAAAGGTGCATAAAATGTAAATCTTTTTTTAACTAAATAAGATTTTAATTTGCAGTATTATGTCATACTGAGCTAAACTGCTGCAAACATCCAGAATCATTGGCAACCTAGATGTCCATCAGCAGATGAATGGATAAGAAAGCTATGGTACATATACACAATGGAGTATTATTCAGCCATTAAAAAGAATAAATTTGAATCAGTTCTAATGAGGTGGATAAAACTGGAGCCTATTATACAGAATGAAGTAAGCCAGAAAGAAAAACACCAATACAGTATACTAATGCATATATATGGAATTTAGAAAGATGGTAATGATAACCCTGTATGCGAGACAGCAAAAGAGACACAGATGTATAGAACAGTCTTTTGGAGTCTGTGGGAGAGGGAGAGGGTGGGTTGATTTGGAAGAATGGCATTGAAACATATATAATATCATATATGAAACGAGTCACCAGTCCAGGTTCGATGCAGGATACAGGATGCTAGGGGCTGGTGCACTGGGATGACCCAGAGGGATGGTACAGGGAGGGAGGAGGGAGGAGGGTTCAGGATGGGGAACACATGTATACCTGTGGCGGATTCATGTTGATGTATGGCAAAACCAATACAATATTGTAAAGTAATGAACCTCCTGCTGCTGCTGCTGCTAAGTCACTTCAGTCGTGTCCGACTCTGTGTGACCCCATAGACGGCAGCCCACCAGGCTCCCCCGTCTCTGGGATTCTCCAGGCAAGAACACTGGAGTGGGTTGCTATTTC
>SJYT01068056.1:40351-51096 GCA_006410635.1 Cephalophus harveyi
AATATACTGTCTAGGTTTGGAAGGAATGATGCTAAAGCTGAAACTCCAGTACTTTGGCCACCGCATGCGAAAAGTTGACTCATTGGAAAAGACTCTGATGTTGGGAGGGATTGGGGGCAGGAGGAAAAGGGGATGACAGAGGATGAGATGGCTGGATGGCATCACTGACTCAATGGATGTGAGTTTGAGTGAACTCCGGGAGACAGTGATGGACGGGGAGGCCTGGTGTGCTGTGATTCATGGGATCGCAAAGAGTCGGACACGACTGAGCGACTGAACTGAACTGAGGTTGGTCACAGCTTTTCTTCCAAGGAGCAAGCATCTTTTAATTTCATGGCTTCAGTCACCATCTGCAGTGATTTGGGACCCCAAGAAAATAAAGTCTGCCATTGTTTCCCCATCTATTTGTCAAGAAGTGATGGAACCCAAAGCCATGATCTTATTTTTTAGAATGTCAAGTTTTAAGCCAGCTTTTTCACTCACCTTTTTCACTTTCATCATGAGGCTCTTTAGTTCCCATTCTCTTTCTGTCATAAGGGTGGTGTCAATTACATATCTGAGGTTATTGGTATTTTTCCCAGCAATCTTGATTCCAGCTTGTGCTTCATGCAGCCTGGCATTTTGCATGATGTACTCTGCATAGAAGTTAAATAAGCAGGGTGACAATATACAGCCTTGACATACTCCTTTCCCAATTTGGAACCAGTCCTTTGTTCCATGTCTGGTTCTAACTATTGCTTCTTGACCTGCAGACAAATTTCTTAGGAGGCAGGTCAGGTGGTCTAGTATTCCCATATCTTGAAGAATTTTCCACAGTTTGTTGTGATTGACATAGTCAATGGTTTTGGGGTAGTCAATGAAGCAGAAGTAAATGTTTTTCTGGAACTCTCTTACTTTTTCTGTGATTCAACGGATGTTGGCAATTTGATCTGTGGTTCCTCTGCCTTTTCTAAATCCAGCTTGAATATCTAGGAGTTCTCAGTTCATGTACTGTTGAAGCCCAGCTTGGAGAATTTTGATCATTACTTTACTAGCATGTGAGATGAGTGCAATTGTGCGGTAGTTTGAACATTCTTTGGCATTGCCTTTCTTTGGGATTGGAATAAAAACTGATGGGGAACACCTTTATACCTGTGGCAGATTCATGTTGATGTATGGCAAAACCAATGCAATATTGTAAAGTAATTAACCTCCAATTAAAATAAATAAATTTATATTTTTTTAAAAAAAGAAAACTGACCTTTTCCAGTCCTGTGGCCTGGAAAACACTGCTGACTTTTCCAAATTTGCCAGCATATTAAGCATATTAAGTGTAGCATTTTTAATAGCATCATCTTTTAGGATTTGAAATAGCTCAACTGGAATTCCATCACCTCCACTAGCTTTGTTTGTAGTGATGCTTCCTAAAGCCCACTTGACTTCTCATTCCATGATGTCTGGTTCTAGGTGAGTGATCATACCATTGTGGTTATCTGGGTTATGAAAATCTTTTTTGTACAGTTCTTTTGTGTACTCTTACCTCCTCTTCTTAATATCTTCTGCTTCTGTTAGGTCCATACTATTTCTGTTCTTTATTGAGCCCATATTTGTATGAAATGTTCCCTTGGTATCTCTAATTTTCTTGAAGAGATCTCTAGTCTTTCCCATTCTGTTGTTTTTTTCCTCTATTTGTTTGCACTGATCACTGAGGAAGGCCTTCTGACTATATCAGTAACAATATTTTTTCATAAGAGAATTATTCTGTAGTGTTTGGCACTTTTGTGTCTAGATTAGCAAACTCTAATTTTATCTTTATGTATTTAAAAAACACCACACTTGTTCAATTTGGAGTAGCCCAAAAGTCAAAGGTAGTTTGAAAAGAATCAATTCATATTTCCCTTTTATAAAGATGCCATTAGTTGTTTACTAAAACTGTTACAAGTTACAAGAGATACGTAGGAATGAGACAAGAACAGCTATAAAAGAAATGATAGGACAAGTCTATTATACCACTCACAATATAATACGTAGAAGTAATGCAATTTTGAACAAATCTCATCATGATAGATAATAAAAATTAAGTACAAAATTGAATGTCTTTACATTATTGCTGTTACTAATTAGAACATGTTTCTCCTCTGAATTTTAAATACGGATCTCCTCAGTGCAACTTTGACATCCTTGTTTCTCAAACTGTAAATCAAAGGATTGAGCATGGGCACCACATTAGTATAGAAGACAGAAGAAATTTTTCCCTGCTCCATAGATCCAGGAGAAGAATATTTAAGGTACATGAATGATGCTGAACCAAAAAAAAGAGAAAGAGCAATCATGTGGGAGCTACAGGTACTGAAGGCTTTCGATCTTCCTTGAGTGGATTTGATATGAAGAATGCTGGCAAGGATGAAGATGTAAGAAATTAGGATGGTGAAACTGGGTACTGTGATGTTAATACCCACGACAATGAGAACCACCACCTCATTGACATAGGTGCTGGTACAAGAGAGTTGGAGGAGTGGGAGGATGTCACACAAGTAATGGTTGATGACATTCACATTGCAGAAGGTTCGTCTAAGCATGCACCCTGTGTGGGCAGATGCTCCAGCAAAACCCATCACATATGCAGCCAAAGAGAGCACCAAACAGACCCGATGGGACATGGAGACCTTATACAGCAAGGGACTACAGATGGCCACATAGCGATCATAGGCCATGGAGGTCAACATGTAGCACTCAGAGATGACAAAAAAGAGAAAGAAAAACAGCTGAGTCATGCACCCCACATACGAGATGATATTCTCCCTGAATACAAAGTTCATCAGCATCTTGGGGGTGAAAACAGAAGAGTAACAGAGATCAATGAAGGACAGGTTGAAGAGGAAATAGTACATGGGGGTGTGGAGGTGAGAATTTAGACCAATAAGAATGATTAAGCCCAGGTTGCCCACCAAGGTGACAACATAGATCCCTAGAAACAGGTGAAAGAGGGGTTGCTGGAGCTCTAGACGGTCTGTTAATCCAGCAAGAATAAATTCAGCCACTAAAGAGTCATTTCTAGTCAGCATTCTCAACTTCAGAAATCTGTGAGAACAGAAAAAAATTTCATTAGTAGGGAACACAGCTCTGTCCTTTACAAACTCACTTTTACATGAGCTTTATTTATGAGAAAGAATCTCAGTCTGGCAGAAATCATGTAAACACTTCTTTGCCTTATAGTGTCTTGAAGGCACACACTTCTCAACATTTAAATCACTGTCTTTTGGATGAACTGCATGTGACAAACAACTGCTCTATCTTCACTAGAAAATAGAGGGATATAGTAGCTGAGGAACGAGCTTACTTGATAATGGGCTGCAGCAGTGGGAAGGTATCCCCAGTTCTCCCCATATTCATCTGATTTACCACCTCCTACTTTCTACTCATGTTTCCATCATCCTACTATACCAAGAAGGGATTCCTACAGGGAAGAGAGTATAGAGATATTCTGCAACCAGGAAGTCTCTCATAGTCTCTAAATTTTCAGATACTTTAAGAATCCAGGAAGTCAATAATTGGTAACAGATATTGAGGTGAACCTAGATATCTGAAATTTTATACTTAACCATACATTTCAGGATTTCCACACACTGCCCTCCTCTGTTCTATCCTATTTGCACAGAGAATGAATAAAGGAATTTGGATGTTCTTTCCTAGGTTTTGTAGGATGGCAAGAATGAGAAAATAATTTAATTTGAGTGCTGATTAAGTTAGTTGTTAAGTTTCTGAAAACATTTCAAGCTGTATACTTATTAGCAAAGGACACCTTGTTATATCTCAGTGAAAAGGATAACTGTTTGACACATTTTGTTATAACTAAATCAGGCTACTGTGACCATTATGTAGATAGGAGAAAGAAAGGTAATGAGTTAGTTTTGCAGTGTAAGAATAAGTTGAGTATCTCCACACTCATTCTCTGCCTGTATTTATACCAGTTGTATTAAAGATGAAAGAATGACCTTTAACTCTAGCTTGGTACCTTGCCATAAACTTTACTGTAATGTTGACTTCATGTAATATAAACTTAAAGGGGATGTTTTTGTTTCCTGTATCACCTAAATAAGAGTTCTTAACATTTTCATAGAAAACACATTTTAATGAATCTCTAAGGTCCTCATCAAGACTAATCTCCAAAATGTCAACTTATTATGTCAACTTTACTATGTATATAACTGTAGTTGTTCAGTAACCAAGGCATGTCTCACTTTTTGTGTACAGTACATCTCAATTAAAAAAATTCAGGAAAAAAACAAAATCTCTTCTGATATTGCTATGTTCTCGATTTGTCACTTGAAAGTGCTATAATTCTCTTGCTACCAGAATGAAGATAAAGCCAACACAGAGGGTATGCTGAGAAAAATACAGGCAGTAGAGTCAGAGCTCTTGACTTTGGACTTCTGGGTTATTCAATATAAATACTTTCCTCATTTTCAGAGGAATTTAGCAAAATACAGAAACTTGGTTAACTCACTCTCCATCCACTGACAGAACTCAGTGCTGACCCTTTTTGCGTGTTTCACCTCCAATGTCTTGGAAGAAGAACTGGCCTAGGGGATGTCAAAGCCGAGCGGATGTACCCAGAATCTTCTTCCTTCACAGGCAAAGAAACATAGCATAAATCTCACAGTCTCAATGTTCCAAGAGTCAGTCTATGATTTAGATCAAACTTGCAGCTATAGCTTTACCAAGAGATTTTGAAAGGAAACCACAGGCAGACATCTGAATCACCATGTCATAGAGCACACAGCATTTGCTTAAAGTTTATAATTCTTTTGAACCTGATTAGAAATCCAGGTACAGGTGCCCCCAAGGACCTTCCCATCATGATAAACTCTGCAGGGAAGAAATCAGTGTGTATGTTTACACCCTAACTGTGACAGTAAATGTTAATTTCGCATCACAGATTATACATTCCCCAGAGCATAAAAGAAATGATTCTCTGCCCTCCCTTATAAAGATGCGAATAATTAATGTCATTGAAAATTCACTAATTATAATTCTAGGCAACATTAGTTTTAAGAATTTTATATTTTTTAATGTTTATTTTTACTTTATTTTACTTTACAACACTGTATTGGTTTTGCCATACATTGACATGAATCCACCATGGGTGTACATGAGTTTCCAATCCTGAACCCTCTTCCCACCTCCCTCCCCAGTTTTAAGAATTTTAGTTCATAAAGATATATAAACATTTAAGGAAAGATTATTTACTATGGCCCTTTACAAATTCCCTGGTGGCTCAACTGGTAAAGAATCCACCTGCAATGTGAGAGACCTGGGTTCGATCCCTGGGTTGGGAAGATCCCCTGGAGAAGGGAAGGGCTACCCACTCCAGAATTCTGGCCTACAGAATTCCATGGACTGTATAGTCCATGGGGTCACAAAGAGTCAGACACGACTGAGCCACTTTCACTTACAATAATTGAGTCTCTTTAAATAATCAGCTTATGAAAATGTTATAGATATAAACCAAAGGATTTTTAATTGATTTCAGAGGTTATTGTTTAATAAATCACTATTTACTATAAGAATAATTCTATGGAAATTTACTTTAAGATATTCTGACTCAATATGTGTTTGATAGATTAAAATTAAATCTATGAGAAAAATCCCTGTAAATAAGCCTCATTATAAAGAAGTATGACTAAAATTCCCATGTATGTATTAGCTTACAGTTACACTTGTGAGATCATGGAGAAGGAAATGGCAACCCACTCCAGTATTCTTGCCTGGAGAATCCCATGGGCCGAGGAGCCTGGTGGGCTACAATCCATGGGGTCACAAAGAGTCGGACATGACTGACTAACACACACACAAACACACACACACACACACACACACACAAGCTGTGAGAAGAAATCTAATTTTTTATTTAGAAATTATTACTGAGTCCCACAAAATTTCAAAAATATTGGATAGATTTCCTTAAAATCCACCCAGCTGCCTACCACAGCAACTGTAGTGTAAAAGCAAAACTATAGATTCTATTTAGCTTTGAGAAATTTTATATGCAGCACATGTTTCTGTATGACCTATGTGATTTGATCACTTTTATAGATTCATGTAGCAACCACCACAATCATACACAGAACTCATTTACTAACATAAAGGAACCCCCTTACATTATCCCTTTACAGTCACACCTATCCCCTCCCACCTTCATCTCTGTCTTCTAAAAACCACTAACTTACTTGTTCTTCATCTCTATAGGTGGGTTGTTAAGACAAAAAAATGAAACTATACAATATATAACTTCTGATATTGGCCTTTTCCCCTAAGCATGATGCTCTTAAGTCCACCCTAGTTGTAGCAACATCCAGTCCTTTTATTGCTGAGCGGTATTCCATTTTATACAACCCACATTTATTCAAACTTCTGTAGTAAGTTAAAAATTACTGGGTTTTTGTTTAATACAAAGCTAAATCTGTTTTATTTATGGAAAGTGTTTCAGGGGCAGGGGATATAAGATGTTCAGACTGGTTCTTCTTGTAATATTCTTTTTTAAATCAGTTTTATGGTGATATAATTTAGATACAATAACATGCTCTTGTTTTAAGAATACAGTTCAACAACTTTCAAAAGAATACAGTTACATTAAAGACCACCATGGTCAAGATCTAGAGCATTTCCATCACCCCCAAAAGTTCCCTTATCCTCGTTAACAATCCATTCCGTCATTTTTAATCATGAAAGAATGTTGAAATTTTTCAAATGTTTTCCTGCAGCTATTTAAATATATGATTTTTCTCTTTCATTTTATTAATCTGGTATAGGACATTTACTGATTAGTGTATGTTGAACCACTCTTGCATTCCATGGTTAAATCCCACTTGATTACAGGGCATGATTTTTTAATGTGCTATTGAACTGGTCTGTCAGAATTCTGTTGAGAATTTTTGCATCTATATTCATCAGAGACATCACCTTGTAGTTTTCTTTTCTTATACTGTCTTTACCTGATGTTGGTGAAAGGGTAATTCTGGTTGTAAAACAGTTTTGAGAGTGTTCTCTTTCTTCCACTTGGGAAAAGTTTAAGAAGTTTTGGCATTTGTTCTTATTTAAACGTTTGACAGGTGGGAAGGGAGTAACTTCATGGTGTTTCACCAGTAATACCATCTATTTTCTGGTCCTGGGGTTTTCTTTGTTGGGAGGTTTCTGATTATTGATTCAATCTCCTTTCTTGTTATTGATCTGTTTAGATTTTTTCTGTTTCTTTGTAATTCAGTCTTGTAGACTGTTTCTAAGAATTTATCCATGTCTTCTAGGCTATTCAATTTGTTTGAGTATAACTGTTCATAATAATCTGATCCTTTGTATTATTGTGGTATCAGCTGTAATGTTTCCTCTTCCTCATGGTATCATTACCATCTCTGTCTCATTAGAATTGAGCTAAAGTTTATTTTGTCTGATATAATTATGGTTACTGCTGTTGTTTTCTGGTTTCCACTTGCATAGAACACCGTTTCTCATCCCCTCACTTTCAGTCTGTGTGTGTCCTTAAAGCTGAAGTAAGTCTCTTGTGGAAAGCAAATAATTGGATCTGTTTTTTTTTGTTTTGTTTTAATCCATCCAGCAACTCTACTTCTTTTGATTGCAGAATTTAAATCACTTACACTTAAAATAATGATTGACAAGTAAGGAATAATGCCCACCTAATTGTTCTCTGGCTGTTTTATAACTCCCTGTTCTTTTCTTTCTCTCTTGCTGTCTTCTTTTATGATTTCATGATTTTCTATAATGGTATGTTTCTATTCCCTTCTCTTTATTCATTTGTATTAATATAGTCTTTTGTTTCGTGATTACCATGAGACTTACATAAGATATCCTACAGATATAACTCTTAAGGTGATAACACTTTGATAACACACAAAAACACTATGAAATTACTCCTTTCCCACATTTTATGTTTTGATGTCACAATCTACCTCTTTTTATATTGTGTACCCATTAGCAAGTTACTGTAGTTATAGCTATTTTTAAATAGTTCTGTTCTTTAACATTTACTAGAGTTGACTGGTTAATACATCACCATCTTACCGCATGTATTCTGAATTTAACTTTATATTTACACTTGCCAATATGTTGTATACTTTCTTATGTTTCATGTTACTAATTAGTGTCCTCTTGTTTCAGCTTGAAGAACTCCTTTCAGTAACTCTTATAAAGTCAAGTGTTAATTCTCTCAGCTGTTCTTTAGGAAAATCTTTATCTCACCTTCATTTTTGAAAGATAACTTTGCTGGGTAAAGTATTCTTGATTGGCAGGGCAGTTTTTTCTTTCAGCACTTTGGGTATATTGTCTCACTCTATTCTAGACTGCAAGGTTTCTCTTGAGAAATCTCCTGACAGTCTAATGAGGGCTCCTTTTTTCCCTCTTGATTTTCTTAAATTCTTTTATTCCAGACTGCTTAATTATGTGTGTTAGAGAAGATCATTTTGAGTTGAAATATTGGGGTGACCTATTAACTTTGTAAGTTGGATGTCCAAATATCTCCCCATATTTAGGAAGTTCTCAGCCATTATTCCTTTAAGAATGCTTTCCATTCTCCATTCTTCTTCCTCTGGGACTCTAATACTGTCTACAATATTCCTCTTGATGGCATCCCACATTTCACATAAACTTTCTTCACTCTTTCATTTTTTTTCCTTTGCTCTCTACTTACTGCATAATTTCAAATGTCCTATCTTCTACCTCACAGACTCGTCCTTCTGCTTGATCTAATCTGCTGTTGCTCTTATCATATTTTTTCACTTCATTCGCTGTATTATTAAGCTCCAAGATTTCTTTTTATTTCTTATGATTTCTATCAGTATCTTTTTATTAAGCTTATCATTTTGTTTTCTGTTTTCATGATTTCACTGTACCGTCTTTCTCTGTTTTCCTGTAGCTCACTGGGCTTCCTTAAAACAGCTATTTTGAATTCTCCACCAGACAAATCACATATCTCCATTTCCTTAGACTCTGTCTCTAGAAAATTACTGTGGCCTTTGTTGGTGTCATGTTACACTGATTTTTCAAATTCCTTTGATATTTTTTTAATATCTTCAAAACTGACCAGTCACATCCCTCTGGTCCTTCTGACTAGCTTCAGGAGAGAATCACCTTCTGGCAGTCCTGCTAGTAAGTCTGAAGCTTTCTCAGATCTTTTTTAAATGATACCTGCTCTACATTTCTCATTTCAATTTATAGCAGAACTCTTAAGCTTATATGCTTTCTTTCAACCCTGCAAAGCTAGGTCAGTTGCTGATAGCCTCCTTTGTGCTTTCCCTCCTTTGTGCTGCATACTCAAGTCTGTGGTTTTCCCCAGGCCTGCAGAGCTGGGCCAGAATTTGAGTTGGTCTTATAATTAGTCAAAGACAGGATATGCCCCACTATTAACTTTCTGTGAAAATTCACACCATCACTTGTATGTGTGTGCACTATCTTAACAACAAAATGTGCAGAATCACACTTTAGGTGATGTCTTACGTTGCAAGATGTGGGATGATGCAGACAAGAGGCTCTTAAGACATTGACTGGGCTCCCAGTAAATGGTCTCTCCATGTGCAGAATGCTCCACTGCCTGTTACAGTTCTCCTTTAGCAACAGGTCTGGAATGGTCAGCTCAAAACAATGACACACCAGGCTACATGAAAACAAATTGGCAGCAAGCACATTAAGGTCAAAAATCACTCAAGTTCATCTAGCACCCACTGACATTTTCCACCTGAACAAAACTCCCTGCTGTCACCACTCCCACCAAGTGAGCAGTGGCACTGGTGAACAAGGAGCTTTCAGAGAGCAAAAGTGCCCCCAAACCCCACCACCCTCCCTTCTCCATGCTGGGAGACAGAACTGTGGCTTTGGCTCAGTGGCCTTGTTTCTTAAATTTTCTTTCCTGGTATTTCTTATAACTAAAATTAAAAACAAAAGCTATTTATAATGAAATAGCAGAAACAGTATTTTCACAGTACTAACACCTACATGGCCAGGGTGTGTGGGGGGGAGGAGGCACTTTCTAAACATTTGGTACCAAAAGTATCATTCCAAATCAAAGTTATCCTCTTGAGCTGAAAAAAGAACCACAAGAAAGGTAAGAGGACAGATTTTGCAGGTTGGTTACAAAGAGAAAAGGCTCCAAAAACAGGATGGAGTTGGGATCTGCCAGGCACACAGCCACTATGGAGAACAGTGTGGAGATTCCTTAAAAAACTGGAAATAGAACTGCCTTATGACCGAGCAATCCCACTGCTGGGCATACACACCAAGGAAACTAGAATTGAAAGAGACACATGTACCCCAATGTTCGTCACAACACTGTTTATAATAGCCAGGACATGGAAGCAACCTAGATGTCCATCAACAGATGAATGGATAAGAAAGCTGTGGTAAATATACACAATGGAGTATTACTCAACCATCAAAAAGAATAAATTTGAATAATTCTAATGAGGTGGATGAAACTGGAGCCGATTATACAGAGTGAAGTAAGCCGGAAAGAAAAACACCAATACAGTATACTAATGCAGAGACTAAGGTCCGTCTAGTCAAGGCTATGGTTTTTCCTGTGGTCATGTATGGATGTGAGAGTTGGACTGTGAAGAAGGCTGAGTACCAAAGAATTGATGCTTTTGAACTGTGGTGTTGGAGAAGACTCTTGAGAGTCCCTTGGACTGCAAGGAGATCCAACCAGTCCATTCTGAAGGAGATCAGCCCTGGGATTTCTTTGGAAGGAATGATGCTAAAGC
>SJYT01068056.1:61091-76951 GCA_006410635.1 Cephalophus harveyi
GCTGAACCCCACTTAATTATAAAGCATTATCATTTTTATAGAACAGAATATTAGATTAGTAATATTGTATAAGTGATTTTTGCACTTATGTTTATGAAGAATATTGGGATATATTTTCCTTGTAATTCTATGTCTTATTTGGATAGCCAGGTTATGCTGCCTCATAAAATATGTTTGAAAAATGTTTTCTCTTTATCTCTTTTCTGAAAGAATTTGCATACACTTGATATTATTTCTTTTCACGTATGATAGAATTAATCTGTGAAGCCATTAGGCTTGTGAGCACAAGATGTGAGCACGTGTGTGTGAAGGATTACTTACTAATTCAATTTGTTTAATAGATAAATGATTTTTCACATAATCTATTTTGACCTAGTAATTCTTTACATTCTTTCAGCTTTTCAATTTTATAAGGAAAAAGTCTGTATTTTGTATGACAATATAGTAATGCCCAACAAGTTGGTTGGCTTGAATAAACTAGCCACCATATTTACAGTAACAGATCTAGTAATTTTCTGAATATTTACTTTTCCTAAAATAACACAAATCTAAATGATGAATGGTGTTTTTAACAAGCTAAAATGAAAAAAGTATTTTTGAGTTCACTGAGAAGTGAACCACCTCTGCCATGCCATGTCGTGCTAAGTCGCTTCAGTTGTATCTGACTTTGTGCGACCCTATGAACTGTAGCCCACCAGACTCCTCTGTCCATGGGATTCTCCAGGCAGGAGTACTGGAGTGGATTGCCATTCCCTTCTCCAAGACATGTATCCTTTCTCTCCCAAACTCTCCTATCATCCAGGCTGCCACATCTCTAAATCAATACAATATACCTTTTAAAATATGCAAATATATTTAAAATAGTATTTTTGAGAAGACTTTCAGGAAACAAAAAAAAATAGCAATGCTTAGACCTGCACCTCCCAATAATTCTAGTAAAAGCAATACAGAACAATAAGAACAAGTAAAACTCCATAAAAAACAATATTCACAGCAAAATCCAAAAACAAAGAAAATGCTCACACTTCAAAATAACTGTAAATTAAGAAAGGAAAAGCAAATCCCAGGGAACAGTTTCTCTCACTTCTACAATGGAAGCTTCAAGCTTTTGCAATGATCAAGAGCAGGTGGAAAAAGCTGTTGGGAAGATGAAAGCGTTTTGGTTGTGGTGGATCTAATTTGATCCAAAGCCACAGTCAGAAAGAAAAAGTTCACACTAAATGTGAAAAGAAAAATGTGTCATGAGAGATCATAGCAAGATATACAGGAAGGGAATAGCAAGGATATGCAATCTGAAGTGTCACCTCTTGGTACCTCAAGAGAAGAAAAAATTAAAATTATGAAAATAATGTGTGTGGAGTAAAGAAATAAAAGACACATAACATAGCATAGACCTCTATGTCATAATGGTCTTAAAAATAAAAATCTTAAAGATTGAAACAAGGGAAAGAAGAAAAGCAAAATCAAGCAAGGAGTGAGATTCTTCAATGGGTTGGTCTCTCTCCAATCACTTTGTGAGAATGATACTTTCTTGAAATCTCACCCAGAATTATGCAATTGAGGATGAGATCATTATCTTGGCGTTGGTCATGTTTGAAAGATGCATCTCTTTTAACAGAATACTAAAATTAAAACTATGGATAGTGAACAGCAGACAGTGAGTCTTTTCCTTTCTCTTTATTTCTTCTCCTCATTTTGGACTTTAAAAGCTCAAAATACCTGTTGGGTAATCTTGGGTAAAGGGCAATAGTGTTCATGCCTGCCACAGGCTGACACTGGAAGTTATCAAAGCAGGTACCTATATAAGAGCTACATAATTTCATGTGATCTGAGTATATTGTGGAAAATATAGACAGAACACTGTCTGACATAAATTGTTGCAGTTTCTTCCATCAATCTGCCAGAGCAGTGGAAATAAAAGCAAAAATAAATGGGACCTACTTAAACTCAAAAACCTTTGCACAGTAGAGGAAAAATAAACAAAATGAAAAGACAACACAGAGATGGGGGAAAATATTTGCAAACGATGTGACTGATGAGGGATTAGTCTCCAAAATTTACAAACAGCTTATGACACTTAAAAGCACCAAAACGAACAACCCAGTCAACAAAGGGCAGAAGACCTAAATGGACATTTCTCTGAAGAAGACGTACAGAAGGCCAAGAGTCACATGGAAGGATGCTCAACATCAACTCGTTGTTGTTGTTGTTGTTCAGTTGCTCAGCCGTGTCCGACTCTTTGCGACCCGATGGACTGCAGCATGCCAGGCTTCCCTATCCATCACCAACTCCTGGAGTTTGCTCAAACTCATGCCAATTGAGTCAATGCTGCCATCCAACCATTTTGTCCTCTGTCAGCCCCTTCTCCTCTTGCTTTCCATCTTGCCCAGTGTCAGGGTCTTTTCTAATGCGTCAGTTCTTCACATCAGGTGGCCAAAGTATTGGATATTCAGCTTCAGCATCAGCCTTTCCAATGAATATTCAGGATTGATTTCTTTTAGGATTGACTGGTTTGATCTTGCAGTCCAAGGAACTCTGATGAGTCTTCTCCAACACCACAGTTCAAAAGCATCCATTCTTCATTGCTCACCCTTCTTTATGGTCCAACTCTCACATCCATACATGCCTACTAGAAAAACCATAGCTTTGACTAAAGAGATCTTTGTTGGCAAAGTAATGTCTCTGCTTTTTAATATGCTATCTAGATTGGTCGTAGCTTTTCTTCCAAGGAGCAAGCATCTTTTAATTTCATGGCTGCAGTCACCATCTGCAGTGATTTCGGAGTCCCCAAAAATAAAGTCTGTCACTGTTTACATTGTTTCCCCATCTATTTGCAAAGAAGTGATGGGACCAGATGCCATGATCTTTTTTTAAATGTTGAGTTTTAAGCCAACTTTTTTACTCTCCTCTTTCACCTTCATCAAGAGACTCATTAGTTCCTCTTTGCTTTCTGCCATAAGAGTGGTATCAGCTACATATCTGAGGTTATTGATATTTCTCCCGGCTACTTTGATTCCAGCTTGTGCTTCATGCAGCCCAGCATTTAGCATGATGTACTCTGCATAGAAGTTAAATAAGGAGGGTGACAATATTCAGCCTTGATGTACTTCTTTCCCAGTTTGTAACCAGTCTGTTTTTCCATGTCTGGTTCTAACTGTTGCTTCTTGACCTGCATGCAGTTTTCTCAGGAGGCATGTGAGATGGTCTGGTATTCCCATCTCTTTAAGAATTTTCCATAGTTTGTTATGATCCACACAGTCAAAGGCTTTAGCATAGTCAATGAAGCAGAAGTAGATGTTTTTCTGATATTCTCTTGCTTTTTCTGTGATCCAACAGACACTGGCAATTGATCTCTGGTTCCTCTGCCTTTTCTAAATTCAGTTTGAACATCTGGGAGTTTTGGTTCACATACTGTTGAAGCCTAGCTTGGAGAATTTTGATCATCACTTTACTAGCATGTGAAATGAGTGCAGTTGTGTGGTAGTTTGAACATTCTTCAGGTCTGCCTTTCTTTGGGCTTGGAATGAAAACTGACCTTTTCCTGTCCTGTGGCCACTGCTGAGTTTTACAAATTTGCTTTCATATTGTTGAAGTGCAGCACTTCAACATCATCATCTTTTAGGATTTGAAATAGCTCAGCTGGAATTTCATCACCTCCACTAGCTTTGTTTCTAGTGATGCTTCCTAAGACCCACTTGACTTCAAATCAAAACTACAATGAGATCACCTCACACGAGTCAGAATGGCCATCATCAAAAAGGCTACAAACAATAAATGCTAGAGAGGATGTGGAGAGAAGAAAACTCTCCTACACTGTTGGAGGGAATGTAAATTGGTGCAACCACTATGGAGATCAATATGGAAGTTCCATAAGAAACTAAACATAGATATACCATATGATTCGACAACCCCACTCTTGAGCATATATCCAGAGAAAAACATAGTTTTTGAAATGATACATATGCCCCAGTGTTCAGTGCAGCACAGTTTACAGTAGCCAAGACATGGAAGCAACTTAAATGTCCACTGACAGAGGAATGAATCAAGATGTGATACATATATGCAATAAATTATTGCTCAACAATAAAGAAGAATGAAATAATGCCATTGGCAGCAACATCAAAGGAACTGAAGATTATCATATTAAGTAAAGTAAGCCAGACAGAGAAAGACATATCATATGATACTGCTTATAGGCAGAATCTAAAAATAAATGATACATACAAACTTACTTACAAAATGGAAAGAACCTCATAGACTTAGAGAATGAACTTATGGTTACCAGGAAGGAAGGGCTGGAGGGAGCGACAGATTGGAAGCTTGGGGATGACATTTACACACTGCTACATTTAAAATAGATAACCAACAGGGACCTACTGTATAGCACAGGGAACTCTGCTCACTACTCTGTGATAACCTGAATGGGAAAAGAATTCTAAAAAGAATAGATGCATGTATATGTATAACTGAATCACTCTGCTATACACCTGAAACTAACATTGTTAGTCAACTATACTTTATCTTTGGAGGGAAAGATGGAGAGGACCAGACACTTTTTACTTGATATATGTCTCAATCATCTGTGGTTTCAAAAATAAGCACATATTACTTTATAATTAAGGCATCAGTAAAAGTAGTAAAAAATAATTTCAAGATGTTCCTGTGATACTGTTTCTCAAATGTATCTAAATAAATTTAAATATGTCTCAATTAAAATTTTTAAAAAGGATTCAGTGTTCCATTTACTGCCAGATTGAAGACAAGAGGGCCGCATGATGATAAATGCAAGCAGCCTATGCAAACTGAGAGTGACCCGCAACTGACAGTCAACAAGAAAATGAAGCTCTCAGTTCTGAAACCACAGAAATCGAGTTCTTCCAACAATCTGAATGATTTTGGGAAAAAATTATCTGTAGAGTCCCCAAAAGAAAATACAAAGCCCTGCCCACACCCTGATTTTAACCTGAGCAGAGAATCCAGCCATGCCATACCAGACTGCTAATTTATGGAATAACTGGGTATTTAAGTCACTACATTTATGGTAATTTATTATACATCAATAAATTCTTAATGTGAACTGATACTTGGAGAGGAACATTAAATCCCAAAGGTACCAATATCAACTTATTGATGAAGTATGTAAACACAGGCTCAATAATTTTTTCCCTAAGGAGCCAGATCAAACTTTGATGCTAAATGAGGCTCATTTTCCAACTTCCAAACAGGTTGCTGAGATCCACAGAGAATGAGATGCACTCACAATATCAGCCAGATGATGGTTTGGAGACAGAAAGTTGCATTTGCCTGATCCTGAAGACATTATATGCAAATCCACAAATAGATGGTGTAGCCTCCCCCATTGTCAGAACCTTTGTATGCTCAGGCCAGGGAAAGGAAAAGAACACTTAAGGCCTAGGAGACCTCCAGGTAGAAGCAAATTGGACAGCAAGTCTTCTCTGTTCTGATGTTTTCATTCCCACCACTACAGCAGTGGAGAGGTGTTGGAAGCCACCTGCCCTTCTTAAACAATTCATTGTTATTTTGAGGTAAGATTGGATAAAGGGAATAGGTAGGAGAAATGCAGAATCATATGGGGACAGTCTCAGCATGTTCACTAAGTCTGGTACTGACTTTCTAAAGGGTAAGAGGGAGAGACCCTGATGCAGGGAAAGACTGAAGACAAAAGGAGAAGCGGGTGACAGGATGAGATGGTTAGATAATATCACCCACTCATTGGAGATGAATTTGAGCAAACTCCGCGATATAGTGTTGGATAGAGGAGCCTAGTGTGCTGCCAACCATGGAGTCGCAAAGAGTCGGAGACGACTTGGCAGCTGAACAAACAAATAACAAGAGGGAGAGAGTGAGTTGAGCAGTGAGCACAGTGGGTATCACACTAACTTCTTTGTCCAAGCTTCAGGAATTTCCATAGAAAGTGGTCCCAAGTACCACTCTGGACTCCTTTCGTCTCTTGTTGTATGGCTTTGGCCATCCTAGTTATATCTTCAAAATATTGTTTCTTTATCTCTCCAATGCTTTAGGCCCCTGCTAGTCAGTCAAGAGGAGGTGAGGAGTTGCAGCTGAGATTTGAAAACATGAAAAGACAGTTGTGAGAAGACAACAGAAAGATAGGGAGTCATCACTCACTGTCCCAACAGTCACACCTGAGCCCCGGTGGAACAAGTCTTCAGCCTAGAAACAAAGGATCTGAATCCCTCCCTGATGTAACGGTCTTATTTCCTCACAGATCACACCACTGTCAATAATGGTTGTGGGAAATGATTCTTCAGTAACCGAGTTCATCCTGGTGGGATTTACAGACCTCACTCAACTCCAGTTACCCCTCTTCTTACTCTTCTTAATGAACTATATGGTCACTGTGGTAGGGAATTTGAGCTTAATTAATCTGATATACCTGAACGCTCATCTTCACACTCCCATGTATTTCTTCATCTTCAATCTATCCTTCATAGATCTCTGCCAGTCCTTGGTCATTACCCCTAAACTGCTGATGAGCTTTGTGTCAGAGAACACCATCTCCTTTGAAGGATGTATGGCTCAACTGTTTTTTTTCTGTTTCTTTGTCCATTCTGAATGCTATGTGTTGACAGCCATGGCCTATGATCGCTATGTGGCCATCTGTAAGCCCCTTTGGTACACAGTCACTATGTTCCCTCAGGTCTGTTCTCTACTCATGTTTGGTTCATATGCAATGGGGTTTGCTGGTGCCATGGTCCATACAGGGGACATGGTTAGATTGTCCTTTTGTGATTCCAGCATCATCAATCATTACATGTGTGACATCTTCCCCCTCCTCCAGCTGTCCTGCAGCCGCACTGATGCCAGTGAGCTAGTGGATTCCATTGTTGTGAGCATAGTTGTAATAATATCTGGCTCCATCATTTTTGTTTCTTATGCTTTGATCCTCTCCAATATCCTCCACATTTCATCAGCTCAGGGTTGGTCCAAAGCCTTCAGTACTTGTGGCTCCCACATAATAACTGTTGTCCTCTTCTATGGTTCTGGGTTGTGCACACATCTCAAGACCTCTTCAGATGGTTCCATCAGTCAGCAGAAGTTCTTATCAGTATTTTATACCAATATAGTCCCCATGTTGAACCCCCTCATCTATAGTCTAAGGAATAAGGATGTCAGACTTGCAGTGAAGAAAACCCTGAAGAGAGTTGCAAACTAAGCATAGCCAGGTGTGTGTGTGTGTGTACCCGTGTTTTGTGTATGTGTGAATGTGTTTTTCCATAATTTTCTTCAGAACAAAGTTTTTGCCTGAGATCCTTTTTGCTCTCTAATCATGCCATTTAAACACACAAATATTATTGAGTCTCATGATTGTTCTCAGAACCGTGCTTACTCACTGAATAAGCTTTATCCTTAACAGTGGGCTCAGTTTGATTCCTCCTCGTTTTTAGACCACCTTGCACTTTGCCTTTCCATGTACTTTTCATATATCAGCATGAATGTGGAATGCTGACTGATGATGTTTTCCGTGAAAACAATGTTAATATGGACCTTTCTGTGTTTAACCATTTTAGGAATTTCTACTGTATAAGTTATAAATTTTCTAGAATTTCAGAGCTCTTTTAGTCATGTTTTCTATTATACTGCATTTTCAGACTCAGCAAAGCTTCAGTGGTATCTGTGAAATATTTATGATTAGTCAACAGGCAAAAGTTATGACCAACCTAGATAGCATATTCAAAAGCAGAGACATTACTTTGCCGACTAAGGTCCATCTAGTCAAGGCTATGGTTTTTCCAGTAGTCATGTATGGATGTGAGAGTTGGACTGTGAAGAAGGCTGAGCACCGAAGAATTGATGCTTTTGAACTGTGGTGTTGGAGAAGACTCTTGAGAGTCCCTTGGACTGTAAGGAGATCCAACCAGTCCATTCTGAAGGAGATCAGCCCTGGGATTTCTTTGGAAGGAATGATGCTAAAGCTGAAACTCCAGTACTTTGGCCACCTCATGCAAAGAGCTGATTCATTGGGAAAGACTCTGATGCTGGGAGGGATTGGGGGCAGGAGGAAAAGGGGACGACAGAGGATGAGATGGCTGGATGGCATCACTGACTCGATGGATGTGAGTCTGAGTGAACTCCAGGAGTTGGTGATGGACAGGGAGGCCTGGCGTGCTGTGATTCATGGAGTCGCAAAGAGTCAGACACGACTGAGCAACTGAACTGAACTGAACTGAACAGGGATCACAAGTATTCACTTATAAGATTAAGTATGAAATATGTTAGTACCAAGTAGGAACTGAGAGAAATGAACCTAGTTACTTTAAAGCTAACTTAGTCTGACTTATTATAATAGTAGTAGCATTGAGGATATGATATATGTGTATATATGCATGTATTGTGCATGCTCGGTCACTGTATCTGACTCATAATTTTGTTTACACCTCTACCTCATCAAATAGAATTTGACCATCTATTGTTTATTCCTTTCTCCTACACGTGGTTAGACTAGAATCTGACAAAAATAAATATTGATGAAATTAATAGCTTGAACTTGTTTGATACAGGTTTTCTCTAAAGCAAACTAGGAACTTACCTGGCAGTCCAGTGGTTAAGATTCTGTGTTTCTATTGCAGAGGGTGCAGGTTTGATCCATGGTTGGGGAACAAAGATCCCTCATGCTGTGCAAAGCAAAATAAAAGTTTATGTTTGTAAAAACTTTCCTTTTTTTTCCGGAAATGAGTTTTCTTAAAATCTGTGGCTATAAATCTTCAAAATTGAAAAAAGGTCTGTTTTGATACAATAGAAAAAAATGCCATTCTTTTGTCAGTTTGAAGTACAGCCTGTTGCATTTCTGAGAAAGCAGGTCTAGTGATGATGGAATCCCTCAGCTTTTGCTTATTCCTGAGTCTGTTGTAACATAGATGTCTTTCAAACTGACTAATGCTTCAAGTAACCAGCACTCCTGTTTGGAAAGTAACATGTTCCTTCTGAAGAATTTAGATTCCTTTTGGAAAAAAGAACTGCTTGATTTGGTTACAACATAAATTAGGTAAAGCATGCAGTTTTATCTTCGGAAACTTAAAATAAGGATGTGTTGTACTACTTATCATATATATGAAATTTAAAACCTATCTCCAAACTGTAGCATATGTCTAAATTAGTTGTTTCTGTTTAGTCACCACGTCATAGCCCACCAGGCTCCTCTGTCCATGGAATTTCCCAGGCAAGAATCTGGAATGGTTTGCCATTACCTTCTCTAGGGGATCTTCCCTACACAGGGATAGAACCACGTCTCCTGCATTGGCAGGCGGATACTTTACCACTGAGCCACCAGGAAAGCCCCATGCCTAAGTTAGTAGAAGATAATAAAACCAAGCAAATAAATTAGCTGTGCCTTCAAAGCGACTGTGACATTTTTGGAACACACAATATATTGGTAAGTGGAAAAAACCTCCAATACCACTGTTCCAGTCTGAAATGTTTGCTTTTAGGCAGGCTAACTGCACAGTTGTCATCTTGTGAATTGACTAGTCTTCTGAATTTACTCTTTCCTAAATCCTAAGGCTTATTCGTCCTCTAGTTGTGACTCAGGAAATGGTACATCTAAGATAAAAAGCAGATTAAATCAGAGTGCATATAGGATGCTATCGTCTCTGTAAAATCAATAGGATAATATATAGCATATATATAGTATTAATTTTTAATACACCTATGTAAAAATTTTTGTACAAATGCCCAAAAATGTAATTGATCAGTCTCTTTCTGATAGATAACTAGGTTAATCCAAGTCTTTTGTTATTACCTGAAAAATTGAAATTAATAAACCAGTACATAAATTGTTAGTCATGTGTAAAAATTTTAGAGTGCATTTATTAAGCCTAAGAATACATACACACACACACACACACACACATATGTGACTATTTAATGACTATTGTCCAGTTGCCCTCATTGAATATATTTCTTTTAGTGTGTTAAATTGCTTCTTGGTACAAATGCCTCCGTCTGTACTTTTTTTCATGATGCTGGGGCTAAGCCTCTGGATATTATTTTTCTACTTTGCCAGCTGGCTTACTGTTTGGTTCCACCACTATCCAATACTGCTGCCAGAGATAAAAAACATCTTGAAAATATGAAGACAGCTTGAAGCAAGTTAAAGGAAAGTGACCTGAATTTTCTTGGCATCAGTTTAATCACATGCAAAGAAAAAACAGCAAGTGTTCCACTCCCAAATGTCATATTGAATATTATGTAAATAAACCACTAGCTGGAGTTGAAAATATAAGTTCACTGTTTCAATAAATATGAGAAAACAAATGTGTAGGCATATATCTTGGAGGATAAGCTTCCATTCACTGTCATGTTGATAAGATTCACTGCCCAGCTTCCTACTATCGAATCCATGTAGGAGAGAAACACCTCCCCTCTGTCTCTAGGCTCACAGAAAAGAGACACACTGACCTAGTTGCATGCTTCCACCTGAGAGATTAATCTGAGTGGGAATGATGTGAATGCAGTGAGACAGTTGGGAACTATTTTAGTGGCTGCAGCAGTATCCAGGGCCCATGTCAGTTGTAAAGAGCAGGAGTGTGGCATTGTGTCAAGATCGTTTCTGCTGAAATATGCCCTGCTCCTGGTCTCTGGGTGGCCTTGGTTCTGCCTTTTCTCCAAGTGTTTTTTTTTGTTTTGTTTTTTTTTTTTTAGTTTTTAAATTTTATTTGTATGGGAATGATGTAGGAACAGTGCAGCAACTGAATTATAATAGATAATACACATGCTTTATAACCATAGCAGACATGACGTTTTTTAACTTATCTTAATCCCTTGGACTGCAAGGAGATCCAGCCAGTCCATTCTGAAGGAGATCAACCCTGAGATTTCTTTGGAAGGAATGATGCTAAAGCTGAAACTCCAGTACTTTGGCCACCTCATGCGAAGAGTTGACTCATTGGAAAAGACTTTGATGCTGGGAGGGATTGGGGTCAGGAGAAGAAGGGGACGACTGAGGATGAGATGGCTGGATGGCATCACTGACTCGATGGACGCGAGTCTGAGTGAACTCTGGGAGATGGTGATGGACAGGGAGGCCTGGCGTGCTGCAATTCATGGGGTTGCAAAGAGTCAGACATGACTGAGCGACTGATCTGAACTGAACTGAATGGCATATGACTCTTGGTTTTATTGTTTTTTTTTTTTTTTCAGATAAGTCACTTTATTTTTTTTCTAGTGATTTTACTTCCTTTTTTCCAAGTGTAGTTTTATAGTCACACACCAACTGCTTACAACCTCAGTGTTCTTTTTATAAATTCCTAGGGTCACTTGCTTATCAACATAAACCCTGAGAATGGTATTTTCCCCTGCATTAATACATGCCAAATCATGGAAAAACTGGCAAAAAGTATGTACAGTATATGAAAAGTTAAACATTGTCAAAACTGGCTTTAAGGTGTTCTGATTCATAAGTAATAATCAAAACCGACAGTTTTTATAACCTCTTCTATATCTCACTTATCAAAAGAGAAACTTCCAGCTTCCTTCTCTGGCAAGTAATAATATTATCATCTTTCCCAATAATGAGTCTTTTTCATGTAACATAAACCTCATCTGCTACAATTTTGGGGTTTTGCCACTAGAAACTGTTAGAGATGAGTTACATGCAAATTTTGCTTATATTAAAAACTATGAGGAAGAGAATATCAAAAAGACAATTCACCTGGATTGTCAAATTTAACCTACTTTCAAATCACATTCTCAGGATGTTTGGTGATAGCACCGTGGCAGTTTGGTGCTCAGTGAAATTCAGCATAATGTTGACTTAACTCACTGTGGACTATGGAGCCCACAGTGTTCTTTTAGGATTAAATGTGGAATAGAAGAGAATCAACAAAAAAGCAAGAATTCATTGCTCATTGGCTCTCAGCTCCACACTCTTCTCTCCTATATATTTCCCAGGTTAGAAACTTGTTGCATACATGTCAAAAACACCTGTGACATCTTGATACAATGGCAAATAATTTAAACATGTCTCTTGCCCTGGAAGATCTGACAGTCTGTGGTAGAACCTGACAAACACTTATAGCCACGGGATAATAGGTACATTGGTACCCAAGCATTTAAGATTGGCTTAAGAGGCTGGGAGACTTAATGGAGAAAGTAATGTTTAAACAGAGAACAGAAGAAGGAAATGAGTTAACTGAAAAAAAGTACAAGTGTGTATTGTTGGATGAAAAGTGTGGGAGCAGGACAAGAAGAGCATATTCAAGAAGGAAAAGCATGAAGATGACAAAGTATGAAGCACTCCAGGGAGAGCATAAACATGAAGTGGAATTCATATGGCAATTACAAATTAGGATTGAAAGGAAGCACAATAAAACGTTAACAGCAATTCATTTTGGATGATGTCTAAGGTGTGGCCTAGAATTTAGGGTAAGGATCTACTCAGTTGCAGGAGAAGCTATGATATAGACAGGTGTCCAAAACTAAGGCTGGGCATCAATAGAAGAAGCTAGGGGAGATTGCAGCAGGCCAAAGAGGATGAAGACTCAGAGATTTAACATATACCTCCCGAATATTGAGTTTAGGAATAAGGCTAATATCTCTGATTGATGGGCATAAATACCCATATTGCCCATTTTGGTTTACTTTCAGCTCAGAAGCTGAAACCAACTTGAACGAGGTAAGGTCAGGGCATGTGTCATACACGAGCTCACAGCCCCTATTGAGGAAGAGGAATTTCCTCACAAAGCCGGACAGTTAGCAGTGACCACTCGAGGCCTGCAGTGGGGAAGGAGAATTTATTGAAAAGAAATCAACAGACTTCTGACATAGACATCAGAAGGGGGTAAAAAAATACTGCCCTCCACCCCACGCCCGCCCACCGCCACAGTCATGGTTAACTTGAGCAGAGCTTTATATACCTTCTAGACAGCTGCTAACAATAGATTAACAGAATGCTTCAAGGTTGTAAAAGTTTTACCAGACCCCTTTTCCAGGGCATACATCTTCAGATAACATCAGCACAAGATTGACCAAAAGGAACAAGCTCCTGTTAAGGAGGAAAGAACGTGCTTTTGAGCAAGGTATATTATAACTTGAATGAGGCCTGCTACAGAATGTATACCTCCCTATGGGCCTTGGACTACTTATCAACCTGCCTAAAGAATGCTATCTATCAAAATGAATATAGATGAACCAGCAGAACACAAACCTCAGAACTTGAGACTGTGTGTTACAGGAAAGCGTGGAGAGATGCCTCCCTCTCCAGGGTTACTAGCCTGAAAAACTCATGCTGTTTTCGCTATACCTCTATTATTTAGAAATAGAACACTAGATGAATTCACTGCTCTGATCTTTCTTGCAGTGATGACTCTCCTAAATAATTAGTGGTAATACTCATTGATTGATTAGTTCAATCATTCTACAAAAAATTTTTGAACAACTATCATAGTAGATGCTACATGTGGAATATAATACAGAACAAAACAGAGTTCCTTACATTCATGAACTCACACTATGGTGAGGAATTGTAGTTATGAAATATCCTGTTTCTCTAATTATATCAAACAGAAAATAGATCAAAATATGATTAAGAAAAGTCAGTCCATGAAGGAAGCAATTTGGTTTCACTCAGATAAAAGTGACCCTTTTTTCATTTGTGATTAATATTGCTTAATTTTTAAAAGAGAGATTTTGTGTTTTTCTGGTTTTTTTTTTTTTTGGTATCACCTAATCTTTCCCAAGTATCATCAGAATTACAATTGTAATTAACAAATGAAAGCACCAAATAATTTATTTCATTATGAAAGTTAATGATAATGGGTGTTTGCCCTATGGAGTTCATGGTGGGATTTACTCTGACTCACAGTCTCCTAATAACCATAGAAGAGGAAAAGTAAACTATTAGCTAAGATCACCAAGAAAACCTGCTTGGAAGATTTTGATCTAAAGCACCTGTTTCTGAAACTTTCTCTTCTAAGTAAGATAGACAGTTGGAGGTTAAGACAAAAACCCAATAATATTAAACTTGTTTAACTGGTTTAAAAAGGGGGAAAACTTTAAGATCTAGGGCTAAGCATAGATTTTTAAGACTTGGCATCAAAAGCACAGTCTATAAGAGGAAAAACTTGCAAATTTAAACTCACCAAAATTAAATGGTTTGGCTCAGTCAAATACCCAGTTCAAAAGATAAAAAGGAAGGGAGATAGAGATAAAGTATTTGCAGGCATAAAATCTCACAAATATATCAAGATTATATATTTTAAAAAATGCTCAAAATGTAAAGAAGTAGAAAATGTGAAAAAGATATGAATAGACATTTCACAGAAGGTGAGGAGGGTCTTAAAGATGTTGAGCATTATCAGTTCAAGTCAGTTCAGTTCAGTTGCTCAGTCGTGTCCGACTCTTTATGACCCCATGAACTGCAGCACGCCAGGCCTCCCTGTCCATCACCAACTCCCAGAGTCCACCCAAACCCATGTCCATCGAGTTGGTGATGCCATCCAACCATCTCATCCTCTGTCATCCCCTTCTCCTCCTGCCCTCAATCTTTCCCAGCATCAGGGTCTTTTCAAATGAGTCAACTCTTTGCATCAGGTGGCCAAAGTATTGGAGTTTCAGCTTCAACATCAGTCCTTCCAAAGATACAATTAAAACTACAATGAAATAGCATTGCATATTTATCAGAATGACTAAAATGAAAAACAGCACCAAATGCTGACAGTGATACAGAAAAACTACAACAATCATAAGTTCAGGGTGGGAATATAAAATGTTAAAATCACTCTGGAAAACAATTTGTTAGGTCCTTCTAAAACTGAACATGTGACTACCTAGCAGTTACAACCTTGGGGATGCACCCCAAAGCAAGGAAAACTTATCTTCACACAGAAATGTGGATGAACTATTGATACAGGTAATAGTCGAGATGAATTTCAAGGGAATTACACTAAGTGAAAAGAGTCAGTCTCAAAATGTTACATATTGTATTGTTCCATTTAAATGATATTAATTAAATGAAAAGTAATATAGATAGCAGACTAGTGGCTTAAGGACTAGAGTTAAAAGCTGGGAATGAAATTTAAAGAGGGAGATAAACATAACAAATTAAGAACATCACAAGAGATCTTTGTGGTGATAAATCTGTATATTGAAATACTGAGGTATTGAACATACAAACCTACATATGTGACAAAACTTGTATAGAACTATATATATACACATATGTGAATGAATCAAAGTAAGACTGAGAAATCTGAATAAGATCAATGCATTGTATCAGTGTCAATATCCTGGTTGTGCTGCTAGATTATAGTCTTAAGGTGTTACCACTGGGGGAAGTTGAATAGAAGGTACACAGCATCCCTGTATTACTTTAATAACTGCATATGAATCTACTATTTTAAAAGGTTTAATTTTTAAAAAGATAAAAGATACAAGGTTTTATCTCAGAAATAAAATTAAATCATTTAAGGGAATTTTTTTTATTTTAATTTATTTATTTTAATTGGAGATTAATTACTTTACAATACTGTATTTGTTTTGCCATACATCAACATGAATCTGCCACGGGTGTACATGTGTTCCCAATCCTGCACCCCCCTCCCACCTCCCTCCCCATACCATCCCTCTGGGTCATCCCAGTGCACCAGCCGCAAGCATCCTGTATCCTGCATCGAACCTAGACTGGCGATTCATTTCTTATATGATACTATGCATGTTTCAATGCCATTCTCCCAAATCATCCTCACCCTTGCCCTCTTCTATACATGTGTCTCTTTTGCTGTCTCACATACAGGGTTATCGTTACCATCTTTCTAAATTCCATATATATGTGTCGGTATACTGTATTGGTGTTTTTCTTTCTGGCTTACTTCACTCTGTATAAT
>SJYT01068056.1:77016-112910 GCA_006410635.1 Cephalophus harveyi
AGTATACTGTATTGGTGTTTTTCTTTCTGGCTTACTTCACTCTGTATAATCGGCTCCAGTTTCATCCACCTCATTAGAACTGATTCAAATGTATTCTTTTTAATGGCTGAGTAATACTCCATTGTGTATATGTACCACAGCTTTCTTATCCATTCATCTGCTGATGGACATCTAGGTTGTTTCCATGTCCTGGCTATTATAAACAGTGCTGCAATGAACATTGGGGTACATGTGTCTCTTTCCATTCTGGTTTCCTCGGTGTGTATGCCCAGCAGTGGGATTGCTGGGTCATAAGGCAGTTCTATTTTCAGTTTTTTAAGGAATCTTCACACTGTTCTCCATAGTGGCTGTACTAGTTCGCATTCCCACCAACAGTGTAAGAGGGTTCCCTTTTCTCCATACCCTCTCCAGCATTTATTGCTTGTAGACTTTTGGATCACAGCCATTCTGACTGGCATGAAATGGTACCTCATTGTGGTTTTGATTTGCATTTCTCTGATCATGAGTGATGTTGAGCATCTTTTCATGTGTTTGTTAGCCATCTGTATGTCTTCTTTGGAGAAATGTCTATTTAGTTCTTTGGCCCATTTTTCGATTGGGTTGTTTACTTTTCTGGAATTGAGCTGCAGGAGTTGCTTGTATATTTTTGAGATTAGTTGTTTGTCAGTTGCTTCATTTGCTATTATTTTCTCCCAGGAATTTTTTAGATTATATTCTCCTTGAAACTAAAATATTTAGATATCACCCATTTAGATTAATTTTTTTATTATCTTCAATTTAACTTGAGATGAATAATATCAATGTAACCAACATTGTAGGGCTCCCCTGGTAGCTTAGCTGATAAAGAATCTGCCTGCAGTGCAGGAGACCCTGTTTGATTCCTGAGTCAGAAAAATCCCCTGGAGAAGATACAGGCTACCGACTACAGTGTTCTCAGGGCTTTTCTGGTGGCTCAGATGGTAAATAATCAACCTGCAATGTGGAAGACCTGAATTTGATCCCTGGGTTTGGAAGATACCCTGGAGAAGGGAACAGCTACCCACTCCTGTATATTTGCCTGGAGAATTCCATGAACAGAGGAGCCTAGTAGACTACGGTGAGGTCACAAAGAGTCAGACATGACTGAGCAACATTGACTTCACTCAGGCAACACTGTACATACTAGAATAGCTTTCTTAAGTTTTAGTCTGTCCTTCACACATATTGTTATGGGGCATCCTATGTGCATGTTGCTCCTATCTGAATAAATTTCCCCACTAATAAAGCTACCCAAATACACCAGGGGATTCTGAAGATTCAAGATGGGCCCACTGGGAAGATGGCTGAGCACCAAAATCACAACTATTGAACAACCATTGACAGGAAGACACTTGAACCCACCAAAAAACATCCCACATCCAAAGACAAAGAAGAAGCTGCAACAAGACAGTAGAAGGGATACAATCATGATAAAATCAAATCTTGTACCTTCTGGGTCCAGCAGCCCACAAGCTGGAGAACAGTTATACCACCGGAGTTTCTCACTATTGTGAAGGTACTGAACCCCACATCAGATTTTCTCTTACAAAGCCCCATCCACCAGAGGGCAGACAGCAGAAGCAAGAATTACAATCCTCTCACTGCCAGAATGAAAACCACACTCACAGAAAGTTAATCAAAATGAGAATGCAGAGGATTATGTCCCAGATGAAGGAACAAGATAAAAACCCAGAAAAACAACTAAATGGAGATAGGCAACCTTCCAGAAAAGAATTCAGAATAATGATACTGACGATGATCCATGATCTCAGAAAAAGAATGGAGGCAAAGATTGAGACGATGCAAGAAGTATTTAACAAAGCCCTAGAAGAACTAAAGAGCAAAACAAACAGAGATGAACAATACAATAACTGAATTGAAAACTACACTAGAAGGAATCAATAGCAGAATAACTGAGGCAGAAGAATGGATAAGTGACCTGGAATACAGGATGGTGGAAATTATTGCGATGGAACAGAATAAAGAAAAACAATGAAAAGAACTGAAAACAACCTGAGAAACCTCTGGGAAAACACTAAACGGACCAACATTCACATTATAGNTAGAAAGAATCAATAGCAGAATAACTGAGGCAGAAGAATGGATAAGTGACCTGGAATACAGGATGGTGGAAATTATTGCGATGGAACAGAATAAAGAAAAACAATGAAAAGAACTGAAAACAACCTGAGAAACCTCTGGGAAAACACTAAACGGACCAACATTCACATTATAGGGGGTCTCAGAGGAAGAAGAGAGAGAGAAAGGATCCAAGAAAATGTTTGAAGTAGTAGTAGCTGAAACCTTCCCTAACGTGGGAAAGGAAACAGTCAACCAAGGAAGTGCAGAGAGTCCCAGGCAAGATAAACTCAAGGAAGAACATGTCAAGACACATAATAATCAAATTGACAAAAATTAAGACAAAGATAAAATATTAATAGCAACAAGGGGAAAATAGCAAATAACATACAAGGGAACTCCATAAGGTTAACAGCTGACTCTCAGGAGAAATTCTACAAGACAGAAGATGGCAAGATATATATATTTAAAGTGATGAAAAGGAAAAACCTACAACCAAGAATACTCTATCCAGCAAGGCTCTCATTCAAACTTGATGGAGAAATCAAAAGCTTTCCAGACAAGCAAAAGTTGAGAGAATTCACCAGATGAGCTTTACAACAAATGCCAAAGGAACTTCTATAGGTAGGAAATACAAGAGAAGGAAAAGATCTACAAAAACAAACCCAAAACAATTAAGAGAGTGGTAATAGGATCATACATATCAATAATTACCTTAAATGTAAATGGATTAAATGCACCAACCAAAAGACATAGACTGGCTGGGTTGATACAAAAACAAGACCTGTATATGTGCTGTCTACAAGAGACCCACCTCAGGCCTAGGGATATACACAGATTGAAAGTATGGGGATGGAAGAAGTTGTTGCACACAAATGGAAATCAAAAGAAAGCTGGAATAGCCATACTCATATCAGACAAAATAGACTTTAAAACAAAGACTGTTATAAGAGACCAAAAAAGAATACTACATAATGATCAAGGGATCAATCCAAGAGAAGACATAACAATTGTAAATATATATGCATCTGACATAGGAGCACCTCAATATGTAAGGCAAATACTAACAACCATAATGGGACAAACTGATGGCAGCACAATAATATTGGGGGACTTCGACACCCCACTTTCATCAATGGACAGATCATCCATACAGATAACTAATAAGGAAGCACAGGTCTTAAATGACCCTTTAGGTAAGTTGGACTTAATTGATACTTATATAGCATCTCATCCAAAAGCATCAAACTACACATTCTTAAGTGCACATGAAACATTCTCCAGGATTGACCACATACTGGGCCACAGACAAGCCTTGGTAAATTTAAGAAATTTGAAATCATATCAAGCATCTTTTCCGATCACAACTCAATGAGATTAGAAATAAACTATAAGGAAAAAAAAAACCTATAAAAACACAAACACGTGGCAGCCAATCAATATGCTACTAAACAACCCGTGGATCACTGAAGTAATCAAAGAAGAAATCAGAAAATACCTATCTGGGTTTTTTTGGTTGTTTTTGGAAAGTGCAGTGGTCCAAAATCTATTGGTTGCAGCAAAAGCAGTTCTAAGTGGGAAGTTTATAGCAATACAATCTTATCTCAAGAAACAAGAAAAATCTCAAATAAACAACTTAACCTTACATATAAAACAACAAGAGAAAGAAGGAAAAACAAAACCTAAAGTTAGTAGAAGGAAAGAAATTATAAGGATCAGAGCAGAAATAAATGAAAGAGACAAAAAATAATTGCAAAGACCAATGAAACTAAAAGCTAGTTCTTTGAAAAGAAATAAAATTGATAAACCTTTAGCCAGACTCATCAAGAAAAAAGGGAGAAGACACAAATCAATAAAATGAGAAATGAAAAAAGAGAAGTTACAAATGACTTCATAGAATTACAAAGGATCATGAGACTACTACAACCAACTGTATGCCAAGCAAATGGACACCCTGGAATGAATGGACAAATTCTTAGAAAGGTACAGTCTCCCAAGACTGAGCCAGGAAAAAATAGAAAATATAAACAGACTAATCACAAACACTGAAATTGAAATGGATTAAAAAGCTCCCAACAAACAAGTCCAGGACCTGATGGCTTCACAGGTGAATTCTGTCAAACATTTTGGAGGAGAGTTAACCCCTATCCTTTCGAAACTGTTCCAGAAAATTGCAGAGGAAGGAAAACTTCCAAACTCATTCTATAAGGCCACCATCACCCCAATACCAAAACCAGACAGAGACATCACACGAAAAAAGATGCAGGCCAATATCACTGATGAACATAGATGCAAAAATCCTCAACAAAAGACCAGCAATCTGAATTCAACAATGCATTAGAAAGATCATAGATCATGATGAAATAGGATTCATCCCAGGGATGCAAGGATTTTTCAGTGTCCACAAATTAATCAGTGTGATACACCACATCAACAAATCAAAGAATTTGTTGGATATGTGAAAAAAGAAAAAAAAATGAAAGTGGCTACCATCCAGAGCAGCAGATGAGTGTGGGGGATGGGAAACAAGGTACCGAGGAAGTGGAATTCTGTGTCAGGGGCTGGTACCAGCCTTGGAGAATGGAGCTGTGCTCCCATAGGCTGGTCTATGAGCTCTGGTGAGCGAAGACAGCAGAGAGAAGGTTGCAGGAAGGAGCAGAGTGCTACCAGTGAGACCACTGGTTCCTGAGCACACCAAGACCTTTCCAGAGACTCCCTGAAGCTCTTGTGGAAATTTCACAGGCGCTGAGTTCCAGCATTAGCTAGTGGAAGTACAAGTAGGTGAAAATGATCTCTTTTAATGAATCATTATTAGTTTTGCAATCTTAGAATTAGAGGTTGTCTGGTACAACTGGCCCCATTCATGGTAAAATATCTTTTAAGACATTTCTGGCAAATGGTCATTCAGCTTCTTCCCAGTTATTTCTAGTCACAATCACTTGGAAGAAAAGCCAATCAGATTATAGATATCACGAATTTGACAATATCTCAGACTCTTAAATGAGTGCAAACCATCTGCAAAACCCACAAACCCTTTAAAATGTTGCAAAGCAGTAAAACAATAACTACTTTTAATTCACAGAATATTAAGTTCCTATAGGAAGAAGGATTCTAATAAAAAAAAAATCATAACACTCTTCTTGCCCTCTAGAAATAAATTAACTTGGAGAGGAGACAGATATTCCGAGCACATTGCTGTTAGAGGACCAATATGTACAGGATTTTTATGGCAAAACCACTACAATATTGTAAAGTAATTAGCCACCAATTAAATAAATTTATATTAAGATATCAAAAAATATTTATTTTTGTTTTACAAAAAGTTGTATAAATTTTAATTACGATTGTCACAAATTTCTTAGTGTGGTTTTTAAATATAAAAAAAGAAAAAGCCAAATCAATGCAATAATGGAGACACAACTCACAAGAAAAACTTTTAAACACTGAACCAAGTAGTTCATTTAAGCAACCACCAGGTTGTGCTGGTGACTCAGTGAAGCTGTTTTTTAAAAAAGTAAATTTTGCTTAAAATTTATATTCTGCATCTTCTTAGGCCCTGGATGTATAACCAGAGATTTTACATAACTTCTTATATAAAATTTTTAGTTCATTATTAAAACAAAAACTTTTTTAAATGATGTTTTTAGAGAAAAATTAAAAATTAAATTAAGTAGGTTGAATATATTCAATTTGCAAAACTTACTGGACACTTACTATGTTGTGCAAGATATGTGTGAGACATGATAATCACAATGTGAATAACATACACAAATATTAACTAATTATTCCAGTGTAATAAATATCTAGAATCTAAGCTCCAAGTATTTTTTGTTTTGTTTACTGCTCTATCGCTAATACCTGGAATATAATAGGAGTACAGTAAAAAGTTATATATAAAGTGTCATGAACATAAAAACTAGTTTAAAATGTTCAGCAGTATAATTTATGTTCTGTAAAGCAGTCTGTGTAAACCATATGATAAAAATTTAAATTTTACAAACCCCAAGACACTGATATACACCTCTTAGTGAAAGTGTTTGTCGCTTAGTCATTTCTGATTCTTTGAGACCCCATGGACTGTAGCCCTCCAGGCTCCACTGTCCACAGAATTCTCCAGGCAAGATTATTGGAATGGGTTGCCATTCCCTTCTCCAGGAGATCCTTCCGACACAGGGATCAAACCTGGGCCTCCTGCACAGCAGGCAGATTATTTACCATCTGAGCTACAGGGAAGCCTATAAGGAGTAACCTTATTTGCCATTTTTTAGTATAAATGGTGTCAAGAGGATAATTTCTGTCTTTTGTGTATTCTCACCAGAATATTTTATATCATTAAATTGTATTATGACATTATTTGTACATATTTTACTTTCAGTATTCAAAATCATGTGACAACAATTTTTTTTTTTTTTTACTATACACAATGTCCCTGAAGATTCTGATGTATTACCAGAATGAGGCTGACCCATCCTCCAAGAGAGTTATTGTTGTAAACAAAGCAAGGTTAAATGTTCTTGTAGCTGACTTTTTTCATCCAGCCCTGGAGACGAACTTTTTAAGAACATGTACAAGTTTCTACTTTGGAATCTAAACCAAAGAAAACTATATTTGGGGCACCAACACTGAGTCTATGCTCTCTTTCATGCTGACTTAGAACCATTTCTCCAGATTGTTCACTCTCTGTTCCTTTCATATTTCTCTATTTCATATTCCTATTTTTTTTGCATTCTTTTCTAGAAGGCAATGTGTGCTGGTGCAGAAAAGCACAGGAGTTGGAGTCAAATAAAGTGGAGTTTAAAAATAGGATCTGCTACATTCTGGTGACCTTCAGCAGATTCCTAACTCTGAAATTCAGTTTACTCATGTGTTTTAGCCAGGAGAATACACATTATTTCTACCTTTGAAAAAGATAATAACAAGTGAAAGTTGCATGGAAAAGTATTCTGTTCACTGCTAGGAAGTTTCTCTGCCACATTTCTTTCATTTTAGAAATTCAGTTTACTCATGTGTTTTAGCCAGGAGAATACACATTATTTCTACCTTTGAAAAAGATAATAACAAGTGAAAGTTGCATGGAAAAGTATTCTGTTCACTGCTAGGAAGTTTCTCTGCCACATTTCTTTCATTTTTCAAAGTGGAATAAAAGATCTTAATTTGCACCAGGGAGTTGTTTTGCCCAATTAAGAAAGCAAAGAAGCTTCATGCTGCAGATAGCTCTTTGGTCCTTGAACAATATACTATGATTTTTGCTTTTAAAATTATGGAACCCAGAATATATGTCCAGAACTTGGAAAAAGAAAATTAAAAGAGTTATAAATTCAAATCAATAAGACAGTGAAATGTTATATTTTACCTAATACAGCATGAGATTCTCAGGGCCAGGAAAGAAATTTGACATATGAAATTCTCTGTGAATTTAGTCCAAAGAGGGCAAACAGTTTGATGATAAATATATATATATATATATATATATATCTAGAAATAAATATAAGTGGAATAGACTCAATAGGGTTCTTAGTCCTAGCTGAGAGAGAGACAGAGAGAGGTCCAAACTTCAGATTGCCTCTGTCAAGACCTATTTTTTGAGGTGATTTTAGTCAGCATTATATGATGATGATTTTTTTTAATAGCTATCTTCTCAGCATCTACAGAGTTGATCATAAGAGTTTTCTCTTTAGTTCTATTAACAAATATTAGTAGATTTCCTAATACTGAACCATCCATGTACCCATGTGAAAACTCTGCTTAGATATGATGAACCTCTGTTTTTTCTCTTGCTGAAATAGCTGCTAATATTTTATTTGGGATTTTTGTGATCACATTCAGAAATGAAGTTGGTCCTTTTTTGTATGCAGTTTTGTAGACTTTGGCATTGGTGTTATACTTAACTAATTTTCAAGTGTTTCTTCTTTTTTTAAGCTTTAGATTAGTTTATATAGTATTGGAATTATTTGTTCTTTGGTGAATTCTCCTGTGAAACCACTTGTGAGTGGTAACTTTTGTAATATAACTCTTGACAAGTTTATTTTATGGAATTGGACTCAGCAGGTTTCCTATATGTTCCAGCATTATTTTCCTAGAAAATGCACTATTTATCCAAGCCTTTTAATCCATTTGAATAGAACAAAGCAAAATGGTTTGGATTTTTTTTTTATTTCCTCTATTTCTATTTCTCCAGTATTTCTTAAAATTAGTATTTGCCATAAATTTGTTTTATCATGAACTGAGAAAGGTAACTTAAAGTCTCCCTTCATTAGTGTGTTTATATCTTCTTACCAGTCCTGCTGTTTTTTTTATTTAGGACATAGAGAGTCACAATTCTCACGTATACATTGTAAACTTTACCCTTAACATTGTTAAGGGTGCTTACTAGTTTTGGCCTGACTTCCATTCTAACTGATACCTATACTATTTGTTCATTTGTTTGCATTTACTTATATCTTTGGCCACTGTTTTATTTTCCATCTTTTTGAATCATTTTGTTTTAGCTAGGTTTTTGTATGTAACATGGATTTATATTTTACTTTATGATCCAGCCTGATACTTTTTTAACTAGTAGAGAGGTTAGGACATTTACATTTATGTATATATGTTTGCTTTAGTTTGGTCATAATATTTTATGACATAATATTTTATATCTTATTTCTTATTTACATTAAGTAACTATATAATTTGCCTTTTTTCTTTCTTATGTGTATGAAATTTTGATACTTAGAAAAGCTTGTATTTTTTGTGATGGTACATTCTTTATAATAACTATAAAATTTCCTTACTGTGTCTATTAATTCCCCATTATAATTAATGCTGCAACTAATACATTTCCTCTTCTTTTCCCCTCTGCTCCTTTTTCTCTACCACCAAGTTTTAGCCAAAAATAAATACTCTTTAATGTCTGTTTTACACTATTAAATGTATTTATTCTTTACTGATTGTCAGCTTGTTAAGTACTCTTGTCCTGCCTCCAAGGAGATGTCAGATTGTTCTAATTAGGGATATATTCTAATTAGGATTCTCAGTTTTCAGAAAGTAGTATCAATCAAACCCTCCTTAGCTTATTTATTAATTAGGGCATGCAGTTGTACATATTAATGGAAAAACAAGACAGTTTCAAGTCCTAATGATTCCATTTAAGTGAAATCTTGAATTCTCCACCTGTAACTTAGTGAGAATTTGGTGCATATATGTTGAACCCGTAACTGTTTGGATGGATCTTAAAAGACCAGCAAGTCGTCTTGCTTTGCTGTGAAATTACAGATCTCCTGGCCTAATTTTTCTTGTCATATTTCCCTGTGCTGTGCTTGGTCACTCAGTCGTGTCTGACTCTTTGCGATCCCATGGACTGTAGCCTGCCTGGCTTCTCTGTCCATGGGATTTCCCAGGCAAGAATACTGGAGTGGGTAGCCTATCCCTCCTCCAGGGCATCTTCCCAACCCAGGAATCGAACCAGGGGTCTCTTGCATTGCAGGTGGATTCTTTACCAGCTGAGCTACCAGGGAAACTGGTCATATTTCCCTATTAGCTGTCAATGAGTCCCTCTGACCATGCCCCTATTTGAGTTGCATTTTCATGTACTCTCAGTAACTTCGTTCTTAGTATGGCTTTGAATGGCAGCAGGATATATACTACCCAAATATACCATGCTGGTATTAAGGATTATTTTAAACTGAAGACTATTGAGAAAAAGTGAAAGTGAAGTCGCTCAGTCATGTCCGACTCTTTGCTACCCCATGGACTGTAGCCTATCAGGCTCCTCCGTCCATGTGATTTTCCAGGCAAGAGTGCTGGAGTGGATTAGTAGATATAAAAAAATCTCTCCCTCTTTACCTAAAATAAGGACATAAATGTGTAAATGTGTTCCTTTCCCTTCTTTCCCAGAAGAGACAGAAATTAATCACTGGAGAAAACTCTAAATTCTTCTAAGCCCAAAGACCTTACCAGCAGAACCTACATTAAAAACATTACTCAGTAGACCTTGACTTCCATTACTTTTCCTCATATATTTATCAACACCTTCCTACAGTTTGCCACCCCAGAAACTCAAAGCCCTTTTCCTTTATCTTGTAACTTTTCTCTACAAATTTATTGTTCTTTGTTAAAATACTATTTAAGCCCAAGTTCTAACCACTCCTTGGAGTTACTCATCCTCGAGTACCCCTGTGTGTGTGCCCAGTACACATGTTAATTCATTTCTGTTCATTTTTCTCTTGTTAATCTCTCTTTCATCATTCTAATTTTAATGTGCTAGTCAATGAACCTGAGATGGATAGAAGAAAAGCTTATATTCCTCCCCTACAGTTTCTAATAACCATGCAAGTCAAGAGGGAGTGTCTCAGAGCATAAGAAAATAAGAGCTTCAGTTACCAGAAGTCCTGTTATACTAGAAGCACAAAGGTAATCACCATTTAAGAGATTAGCAATATTAATAACTCAATCTCTTCCCCTATGAAATCTTACTATTGAGGTCAAGTACAAGGAGACAAAGGAGGATCAAAATACCATTGCATCTTTATTAATAGCCAAACTGATTAAGGAAATCAGTATCAGGACTTGCACCTGCCTCTCAGAACCTGAACCCTAGCTTCACCGAGTAAGGGACAGGGGGAGAAGGTGGAAATGAAATATCACATATCTGGCTTGTACTTTCTAAGTGTTTGCCTTAATTAAGTACAAACAAGAACAGTGATGAAGAGATACTGGGTACTGTTCCCTCAGTGACCAACTCATCAGTCTTTTTCAGTCTTATCTGTCAAGTTAATCTGTCATTTTCTCATAGAGTGAGCTATATAGGAACGGAAAGTGCTCACTTCTGACCTGCTCCCTCCTGGCAAGTGGTAGAGATTGTTGACTGCTTACCCAGTAGCCATTTACTCCCTTAATTAATAACAAAATCCTAATTTTTTTTCCCTAGGTGGCAATTTTCTGAATTGAATGCCAAGTTTCCCAGTTTACCATGTAAGTAGGTGAGGTTTGTGAGATGTCAATAAAAGCACCCTTTGCCCTCCTTCGCCCCTTTGTCTTCTTGCTGCTTGGGCTGTGGGCAAATCATTTGAGACTAGCAGCCATGTGGAAACCGATGCATCCACTAGAATGAAGTCACTACTGAGAAGAGAAGAAAGAGACACGAAGTCCTTGGGGACTCACTGCACCATATCTGCCCTGGACTGCCTACCTCGAGATGCCTTTTATGTTAGAGAAAAATAAACCCTCATATGCTTAAACACTGCAGTCAGACTTATGTTATCAGTAGCTGAAGCAGTTAGTAAATGATGGATTTCATTTACGGCCATATGAGGGGAGAGAGGGCGATGTTTATTTAATACATGGGCTGGGACTGAGTACTATCCTGTCATCACTGCCCCACAGAGTCGAGCAGTGCCTTTCATTCCCAACCTCCACCTGAAAGTTCTTCCTGGACTTGGCGTCTGTCACTCACCTCTATATTTTCCTACTTATTTAGAATGTAGGAGAATGTGTAGATATCAAGAACAGTTTATTCTCTGTTCTCCAAAACTGTCACTACCTAATCATTACCTAATTCTGTTTGGTATATGACAATACTTTTATATTTCCAACTACAATTAATTATAGGTTATAAATATAGATCTAAACCAGAGTTATGGATTTAAGATCAAGCGTGTGGTTGTTAGAACCATGGGAGCTGGAGAGATGTCCAATGAAGAACCAAAAGAATAGACCAGAGAGTGAGCCCAAAGGAATCCTGACTTTAATAGTGTTTCCTAAAGAGAAAGTTTTACTTGCTGAAAGTCAAGTTGTCATGATGTCATGAGGTGACAGAATTTTGGTATTGTGGCAGAGGGACATCTTTAGGACACCTATCAGAGCAGCAAATCATATTTTTCACTTACTGTTACATGCAAGTCCCCAAGCTTGCTCCTATGTGTTGATCATTTAAGAACCAACGATTCCTCATCACCAGCCTAAAAGGGTATGCAGGATGACCTATCCTTAGTCTGTGAGAGAGGTGAAGATCTTCATAATTTATAAAATGTTGTCTTTTCTGGGGGAGCAATAAGTGGCTCCTACTGGCTGTTACAGAAACCAGGAAAAGTGCCTCTGAGTTTTTTGCCATTTCAGATCTTCAGTGACAAAAGAATCCAAGCCAGTGTCTAATTAAGTACTCATACCTTCACCTCCAGTCACCTCAGTGCAAATATGGGATGCATGTAAAGAAAATTATTCTTAGGCTTTAATGAACTTATCTCCTAAATATCACTTTCCACTCACATCCTTATGGTTCTGATATATTCCTTATTTCCACTCATTTATACCAATGGTAATTTTTTTCCTTAATGTGTATCAAATTATATTTATTCTTATCCTTCCTTATTCTTGACTGTTACTAATATATCCCCAGGTCTCCACATGCCTAGATGTAGACAGTCCTCAGCTATGTCCAGAAGACTGACTAAAAGTCAGTCCTGAGCATTAACACAATTTCAGTGAGTTAATATATGTTGTTGTCATTCAGTCACTAAGTCCTGTTCAACTCTTTATAACCCCATGGACTAAAGTGCACCAGGCTTCTCTTTCCTCCACTATCTCCCACAGTTTGTTCAAATTCATGTCCATTGAGTCAGTGATAATACATAACCATCTTATCGTTTGCCACCACCTTCTTCTTTTGCCTTCAATCTCTCCTAGCATCAGGACATTTTCCAATGAGTCAGCTCTTCAAATCAGTTTGCCAAAGAATTGGAGCTTCAGCCATTATCCTTTCAATGAGTATTTAGGGTTGATTTCTGTCAGGACTGACTGTCTTGATCTCCTCATAGTCCAAAGAATAGCAATACCAGAGAATGTTCAAACTACTGTACAACTGTGCACATTTCACATGATGGCAAAGTTATGCTCAAAATCGTTCAAGCTAGGCTTGAGTAGTACACGAAGCAAGAACTTTCAGATGTAAAAATTGGGTTGAGAAAAGGCAGAGGAAGCAGAGATCAAATTGCCAATATTTGTTGGATCATAGAGAAGGGAGTTCCAGAAAAACATCTTTTTCTGCTTCATTGACTCTGTTAAAGCCTTTGACTGTGTGGATCACAACAAATTATGGAAAATTCTTAAAAAGATGGGAGTACCAGACCACCTTACCTGTCTCCTGAGAAACCTGTATGCAGAACAAGAAGCAATAATTAGAACCAAACATGGAACTGGCTCAAAATTGGAAAAGGAGTACATCAAGGCTGTACATTGTCACCCTGCTTATTTAACTTTTATTTAACTTATATGCAGAGTACATCATGTGAAATGCTGGGCTGGATGAAGCTCAAGCTGGAATCAAGATTGCCTGGAGAAGTATCAACAATCTCAGATATGCAGATGATAGCATACTATTGGCAGAAAGCAAACAGGAACTTTTCATACTGTTCATGGGGTTCTCAAGGCAAGAATACTGAAGTGGTTTGCCATTCCCTTCTCCAGTGGACCACATTCTGCCATGAAATTAAAAGACACTTACTCCTTAGAAGAAAAGTTATGACCAACCTAGATAGCATATCCAAAAGCAGAGACATTACTTTGCCAACTAAGGTCCGTCTAGTCAAGGCTATGGTTTTTCCTGTGGTCATGTATGGATGTGAGAGTTGGACTGTGAAGAAGGCTGAGTGCCAAAGAATTGATGCTTTTGAACTGTGGTGTTGGAGAAGACTCTTGAGAGTCCCTTGGACTGCAAGGAGATCCAACCAGTCCATTCTGAAGGAGATCAACCCTGGGATTTCTTTGGAAGGAATGATGCTAAAGCTGAAACTCCAGTACTTTGGCCACCTCATGTGAAGAGTTGACTCATTGGAAAAGACTCTGATGCTGGGAGGGATTGGGAGCAGGAGGAGAAGTGGACAACAGAGGATGAGATGGCTGGATGGTACCACTGACTCGATGGACGTGAGTCTGAGTGAACTCCGGGAGATGGTGATGAACAGGGAGGTCTGGCGTGCTGCGATTCATGGGGTCGCAAAGAGTCGGACACGACTGAGTGACTGAACTGAACTAAACTGAAACAGGAACTAAAAAATCTCTTGATAAGAGTGAAAAGGCTGGCTTGAAACTCAGCATTGAAAAAACTAAGATCATGGCATCTGATCCCATCACTCCATGGCAAATAGAAGAGGAAAAATTGGAACCAGTGACAGACTTTATTTTCTTGGGCTCCAAAATAACTGAAATTGTGACTGCAGCCATGAAATTAAAAGACTTTTGCTCCTTGGAAAGAAAGCTATGACAAATCTAGACAGCATATTAAAGAGAAATCACTTTGCCGACAAATGTCTGTATAGTCAAAGCTGTGGTTTCTCCAGTAGTAACAAGTGTGAGGACTTTCCTCGTGGTTAAGATGGTAAAGAATCTGCCTGCAATGCTGGAGAATCTTCCAGCAATGCAGGAGACAAGTGTTCAGTCCCTGGGTTAGGAAGATCCACTGGAGGAGGGCATGGCAATCCACTCCAGTATCCTTGTCCTGGAGAATCCCCATGGACTTAGGATCCTGGTGGGCTACAGTCCATGGGGTCCCAAAGAGTTGGACACGACTGAGCAACTAGTTTAGTTCAGTTCAGTTGCTCAATTACGTCTGACTCTTTGTGACACCATGGACTGCAACACACTAGGCTTAACTGTCCATGGCCAACTGCCAGAGCTTGTTCAAACTCATGTCCATTGAGTCAGTGATGCCATCCAACCATCTCATCCTCTGTTGTCCCCTTACTCCCTGCCTTCAATGTTTCCCAGCATCAGGGTCTTTTCAAATAAGTCAGTTCTTTGCATCAGGTGGCCGAAGTATTGGAGTTTCAGCTTCAGCATCAGTCCTTCCAATGAATATTCAGGACTGATTTCCTTTCGGATGGACTAGTTGGATCTCCTTGCAGTCCAGGGGACTCTCAAGAGTCTTCTCCAACATCACAGTTCAAAAGCATCAATTCTTCAGCACTCAGCTTTCTTTATAGTCCAACTCTCACATCCATACATGACTACTGGAAAAACCATAGCTTTGACTAGATGGACCTTTGTTGACAAAGTAATGTCTCTGCTTCTTAAAGCTGTCTAAGTTGGTCATAGCTTTTCTTCCAAGGAGCAAGCGTCTTTTAATTTCATGGCTGCAGTCACCATCTGCAGTGATTTTGGAGCCCCCCAAAATAAATTCTGTCACTGTTTCCCCATCTATTTGCCATATGTGATGGGACCGGATAACATGATCTTAGTTTTCTGAATGTTGAGTTTTAAGCCAACTTTTTCACTCTCCTCTTTCACTTTCATCAAGAGGCTCTTTAGTTCTTCTGTACTTTCTGTCATAAGGGTGGTGTCATCTGCCTATCTGATGTTACTGATATTTCTCCCTGCAATCTTGATTCCAGCTTGTGCTTCCTCCAACCCAGCAATTCACATGATGTACTCTGCATAGAAGTTAAATAAGCAGCATGACAATATACAGCCTTGATGTACTCCTTTCCCAATTTGGAACCAGTCTGTTGTTCCATGTCCAGTTCTAACTATTGCTTCTTGTTCTGCATACAGATTTCTTAGGAGGCAGGTCAGGTGGTCTGGTATTCTCATCTCTTGAAGAGAGATATTTGTTGTGATCCACACAGTCAAAAGCTTTGGCGCAATCAGTAAAGCAGAAGTAGATGCTTTTCTGGAGCTCTCTTTCATTTTCGATGATTCAGTGGATGTTGGCAATTTGATCTCTGGTTCCTCTGCCTTTTCTAAATCTAGCTTGAACATCTGGAAATTCACAGTTAACATCCTATTGAAGTCTGGCTTGGAAATTTTTGAGCATTACTTTGCTAGCGTGTGAAATGAGTGCAATTGTGTGGTAGTGTGAACATTCTTTGGCATTGCCTTTCTTTGGAACTGGAATGAAGACTGACCTTTTCTAGTCCTGCAGCCACTGCTGAGTTTTCAAATCTGCTGGCATATTGAGTGCAGCACTTTCACAGCATCATCTTTTAGGATTTGAAATAGCTCAGCTGGAATTCCACCACCTCCACTAGCTTTGTTCGTAGTGATGCTTCCTAAGGCCCACTTGACTTCACATTTCAGGATGTCTGGCTCTAAGTGAGTGATCACACCATTGTGGTTATCTGGGACATGAAGATCTTTTTTGTATAGTTCTTCTGTGTATTCTTGCCACATTTTCTTAATATCTTCTGCTTCTGTTAGGTCCATTCCATTTTGTCCTTTGTTGTGTCTATCTTTACATGAAATGTTCCCTTGGTATCTCTAATTTTCTTGAAGAGATCTCTAGTCTTTCTCACTATTTTTATCCTCTATTTCTTTGCATTGATCGCTGAGGAAGGCTTTCTTATCTCTCCTTGCTATTCTTTGGAACTCTGCATTCAAATGGATATATCTTTCCTTTTCTCCTTTGCCTTTAGCTTCTCTTCTTTTCTCAGCTATTTGTAAGGCCTCCTCAAACAACCATTTTGCCTTTTTGCATTTCTTTTCTTGGGGATGGTCTTGATCACTGCCTCCTGTACAATGTCACAAACCTCCATCCATAGTTCTTCAGGCACTCTGTCAGATCTAATCCCTTGAATCTATTTGTCTCTTCCAGTGTATAATGGTAAGGGATTTGATTTAGGTCATACCTAAATGGTCTTGTGGTTTTCCCTACTTTCTTCAATTTAAATCTGGTAATTGCAGTAAGGAGTTCCTGATATGAGCTGCAGTCAGCTCCCAGTCTTGTTCTTGCTGACTGTATAGAGCTTCTCCATCTTTGGTTGCAGAGAATATAATCAATCTGATTTTGGTATTGACCATCTGGTTACGTCCATGTGCACAATACGTGTAAAGCACCTTAAACAGTGCCCAGACGTGGAGAAAATAAGTTTGTTTTCACATTTCCTCCTTAGTTTCATGCTGCAGGTGCTTCCCTTTGCTGTTCTCAGCTCCATCTCAGAGCCTTGCTTCTGCCCATGACTTGAGCTACCTTTCTTCTTAGTACGACGCTGCCACTGTAACAGGTGTCAGCAGAGAGGTAAATGTGAGGAAGGTCTTATTTCTCTTTGTTTACTCATTTCTCATGCTGCTACACACTGTGCAACTATCCAGGTTTATGGATGAGTTGTTAAATTACGAGCAAAGCAAAATATATAGACTGAGTACTTTATGTGACACTCCCCACTTCCAAAAGTACTAAGTACTCTTTGCAGATAGCTTCCTCATGGACACCCCATGTTCCACACTACACAGAGAGGATCCCATTCTTCTGACCCCTCCACAAGTCTTGGTCCTCCAGCCTCCCCATGTGGGTTAGTTTGACCCTAACTTCAGCTTCATTCCAACACACAAGGAACTTTATGGGGTGTACTTCTCACAATCTGAGCTATCCATTGTAGAATAGGGGAGTCTTCAACAGAGTAATACAGAGCACTCTTTGGCACTCAAAACTGGGATCCTTATATTGATTCTTCCAATCCATGAACATGGTATATTTCTCCATCTATTAGTGTCCTCTTTGATTTCTTTCATCAGTGTTTTATAATTTTCTATATATAGGTCTTTAGTTTCTTTAGGTAGATATATTCCTAAGTATTTTATTCTTTTCGTTGCAATGGTGAATGGAATTGTTTCCTTAATTTCTTTTTCTAGTTTCTCATTATTAGTGTATAGGAATGCAAGGGATTTCTGTGTGTTGATTTTATATCCTGCAACTTTTCTATATTCATTGATTAGCTCTAGTAATTTTCTGGAGGAGTCTTTAGGGTTTTCTATGTAGAGGATCATGTCATCTGCAAACAGTGAGAGAGAGATGGTATGGGGAGGGAAGTGGGAGGGGGGTTCAGGATTGGGAACTCATGTACACCCGTGGCGGATTCATGTTGATGATGGCAAAACCAATACAGTATTGTAAAGTAAAATAAAGTAAAATTTAAAAAAAAATGGGATCCCTTTCAAGTCTTCCTGCAAGTGCAAAGTGTAAGTGACTCCTCTTTCTTCCTGATTCTCTAGTAATTAACTGTAACATATGTACACACACACACACACACACACACACACACACACGAGCCTCAGAGGCAATAAAACCTAAATCTACTGTAAAGAAAAAAAGAATTGTCCTAAATGTCTATAATATGCATAGTACCTCCAGGGCAGGATCGAGGTTAGCAGTTAACAACATGTTGTAAATCCATGGAATTTCTCTCTTAATATTTTGCTTTCAGACTTAGACCTCAGAGCCCAAGAATTTGCCCCAGTTATAAACCACCTACCCCATGGTTACTAATCCATGGCCTAAGAGTTTTGAAACTTTGAAAAGAAAGATTTAGGTTTGATTTATCTTACATTTCAGGCCATATAAACAGCTCTTAGATGAGGCTTTCTCTTATACGGATGTGGATGTATATGAAAGAGATGATTTACATTTCTCCTAGCCAACCAAACCTTTCTAGGAGTTGGAAGGCTATCTTACTTATCGCCCAAGTTATATCTACCTTTCATCTTTGGTAAGCCTGTTCTCATAACTGGAGAAAAATAAATTCATTCTCCAGGATTTTTATAAGACCACTTGCCCCATCTCCCAGCCAGAAAAGTTGCTTGAACAAACCCATTTAGCCTACCAAGAAAAGGATGGAAGGCATAGAGTCTCATCTTACTCATCTCTTGGACCTAATATAGAGTCCAATAAACAACAGGCACCTAATAGATGCTAACTTGCATGCAGTGAACCAGTTGAAATAGTATGAACATCAAAAAGAGTACAAGAGGTTTGCAATTTTTTTTAAATAGAGAGGAGACCTCACTTAAAAAGGAAAGACTAAGAGTCCTCCACACGTAGATAAAATATTCTTGAGCATGATGCTTACCAATTAGTTACTGATGCAAACAGAACCATTTCAGAAGAGAACTGTCTTCAGTGTTTTTCTCAGAGCAAGTTTAACATCCGTATTCCTCAGACTGTAGATCAAAGGGTTAAGCATGGGAACCACGTTGGTGTAGAAGACTGAGGCAAATTTACCCTGGTCCTTGGATCCAGGAAAAGAGGTTGTTAAATAGGTGAATGCCCCTGACCCAAAGAACAGAGTCACAGCAACTACGTGGGAGCCACATGTGCTGAAGGCCTTGGACCTGCCCTCAGCAGAAGGAATACGGAGGATGCTGGAGAGAATCAGAGCATATGAGATGAAGATGCTGATACTGGATATTGTGATGACCCCTCCAACAACAATAAAAAACACCAGCTCATTGATACGAGTGCCGGTGCAGGAAAGCTGCAAGAGGGGGAGAACTTCACACAGATAGTGGTCTACGATGTTGGAATCACAGAAGCTCAGTCTCAACATGCTTCCACTGTGGGCCATGGCCCCAGCAAACCCTATCATATACGAACCAAGCATCATCAGTGAACAGACCTGAGGGGACATGGTGACCGTGTACAGCAGAGGATTGCAAATAGCCACAAAACGATCATAAGCCATCGATACCAACACGTAGCACTCAGAATTGACAAAGAAACAGAAGAAAAATAGTTGCATCATGCATCCCACATAAGAAATGATATTTTCTGATATGAAGTCAATTAGCATTTTGGGGGTAAACACACAGGAATAACAGAAATCTATAAAAGACAAGTTGAAGAGGAAAAAGTACATTGGAGTGTGAAGGCTAGAATTCAACGCAATTATGGTGATCAAGCCCAAGTTGCCCACCACCGTGAGCACATAGATCCCTAAGAACAGGAGGAAGAGGGGGAGCTGAAGCTCTGATAGTTCTGATAATCCCACGAGGATGAACTCAGTCACTGAGGAGCTGTTTACCAGAGCCATTCTCTTCTGGGGAGCTGTCTGTGGAAACAAGGGACAAAACGTTTCAATTGATTATAGTCACAAGCACAGCTGGTGGAAAAAAGTCTAGAAGATAAGCCAGTGCATGATGCCCTCCTTTTTGCCTTTCTTCTCTCATCCATATGCCCTGCCTCCACCCCGGCCCTGCCAAGCTGTTGGCAATGTGTCTGTGACTACATCGTAGCTCCCCTGGGCTGATCAAGAATCCAGGCTAGAGTCTGTTAGCATGGGCAGCAAGAATTCTGTCTGCACTCAGGAGATGAGGAGATGGAGCACATGAATTGGTTGCCCAGTGGCTCTCAGAAAGACCTTCCAAGAGCCAAGAGTACAACCTGAACCCACTGTGCCTCAGACTCTGAGACAGGCTCTCCTGCCCCCCATTGTCTCATTCACTCTGCCGCCCCCTCCCAACCACATAAGAGGTTCCACCTGAGAGAAAGCCAAGAATTGTCCCCTCTCTCTGCACCTCCTGCCTTCCTCCTCTTAGTCCCTTCACTGCATTTGACACCAGAATCAGTTTCAAGAGTAAAGAGGGGATCAGTACTTCTCAGACCCCTTGATTGTGAATTTAAAAGAAAACCATCAGGAAAAATGGGAGTCAGACATTCACCTTCCTCCTCCCTGCCCTTCAGTCCTGGCCATTAAGTAATCTCTTTTTCCATTAGTTTAAAAGAGAAAATGGTGTTAGTGCATAAAGCAGAGAGCCTCACGTTTTAACTCTTCTGATTCCCTGAGAATCAGAGCTTTTACAGACCCCAGTCTCCAAGGTACTCTAGGAATAGACCAAGACTTCTGTTGGTGGATTTTCCCAGATGGTATATATCAACTTTAGGAGAAAAACAAAGAGCAGCCTTCATTTTCACCAGAACCCCCAGCTGGGACATCATGGAGAACTTTGGGCTGCTTGATGATCTCAGGGATCTGATTAGATACAGTCTCAATCCTTAGGTAATTTCTCAGAGTTATGTCCCTACAGGGAAGAAATTGGACTGTCTTTGTTTACAACCCGGATGATGATGTTTACCTAGCATCTTGGGACTCAGGTGTTCACCCAAACTTCTCCTAAACTCTGAGGATTTCATGTTGTTTAGTGCTGAATTGAGGTGGAGGGGAGGGTTCAGATTTTCTCTCCTTTATTAAATCTTTGCACTTACACTTGACATTAAGGGAGGATGATCCCATACTTATTTTAACCACTATTTCCAAATTTGTAAAGGGAGCTTGAGAATAGGACAAAAAAGAGTTAGGTCAGACTTGTAGGTGGTATGAAAAGCACCTCTGACAAAATGTTTCTAGCACCATGAGCTGCTCAAAACAGTGGAGACATCCCACCACCACCACGATCACAAACACCACCTACCCTCAGCTCTACCAAGGGCTGTAGACTGGCTTTCACTATAAATGAGATTAAGGTATCACTTATGCAAAGAAACACTCACACATATGCTCACACGCACATACACACACACACACACACACACACACACCTTCACAAACTTACTCTATGGATGTGTGCAGGCCAAGGTATTAACAGGAGATGTACCTAAAGGTTTTAATTCTGTCATCTTTCAGATGGCAAAATTGTTCTCCATGTCATCTGCTACATGAATATTCTAAGAAATTTTCAAAGATATGTGAGCAACTGCATTTGTAAGTTTCCACTGAGGATGCCTAAAATAATCCTAGATTGCTTGGAACATTCCTGATTTACATCCATTATCCCTGTATAATTATTAATAGCAAACCTTCTCACTCTCAAAAGCGTCTGGATTTGGGTAACAAATTATATGGTCACCCTACTAAAAAGAGCATAAGCAACTATTCAAATCCTCCTGCTCCTGCTGTCTCCTACTGACTTCTCTCCACTTTCTGACTAAGACAGTCTGTCTTTCACTCTCTCTTACCCTAAGAGTTCTCTTTCACTGAACCTGCTCTTCCTGGCCAACCAGTACCTTCTTGTCAGTAGATTTTGGCTTAAAAATGGGAAGGGCATTAACTGCAAGCTATTTACAATTTACACCTAGCCCAAAAAAACCTAAAGCAAATAAATTTAAACTGCACCTACCCACCAAACATAGGTGAAAGAGGAACAGGGAGTGAATAATTATTTGGGAACAAGGAATAAAACACTGGTGGAATTCTATATTATAATCATTGGTACAATAGTAGAACATTGTATATTGCTGTACATGATGCAATAAATTGATTAGTAGTATTTAACAAATTTGAACATATGTTTTGACTAAGCAATTTTATGAAGACCTACACGATCTGTTAGAACTAACACCCAAAAAAGATGTCCTTTTCATTATAGGGGACTGGAATGCTAAAGTAGGAAGTCAAGAAACACCTGGAGTAACAGGCAAATTTGGCCTTGGAATGCGGAATGAAGCAGGGCAAAGACTAATAGAGTTTTGCCAAGAAAATGCACTGGTCATAGCAAACACCCTCTTCCAACAACACAAGAGAAGACTCTACACGTGGACATCACCAGATGGTCAACACCGAAATCAGATTGATTATATTCTATGCAGCCAAAGATGGAGAAGCTCTATACAGTCAACAAAAACAAGGCCGGGAGCTGACTGTGGCTCAGATCATGAACTCCTTATTGCCAAATTCAGACTCAAATTGAAGAAAGTAGGGAAAAATGGATGTGAGTCTGAGTGAACTCCGAGAGATGGTGATGAAGAGGGAGGCCTGGCGTGCTGCGATTCATGGGGTCGCAAAGAGTCGGACACGACTGAGCGACTGAACTGAACTGATATACCAAATAAAAATAAGTGCATATGTATACCTAAAAATATGCCAAGAAGGTTCATGAAAGTTAAATAAATGTCACAAACCTATTATGGAGCAAAAGAAGCCAAGACAAAAGAGTGCATACTTTAAGATTTGATTCACATGAAGTCCAAAAGCACAAAAACTGACCTTCTATAAATGGGAGTAAACCAAGAAGAAAAAGAATTAACGCATATAAAGCAACTTCAGAGTCCTGGCCTTATGCTGAGTGTTTCCTATGAAATACTGTGTTTATAACAACTATACAGTGTGCATGTGTGGCAGGTTATTCTTTCCAAAGATGGCATTCTAGCACATATACACATGTGCACACATGCACACACACATATACACACACATATACATACATCTTACATCCCACATGCTCTTAATACAATGGAAGGAAAACTGTCCTCCAATAAAGAGATGGTGTCTATGCTTTCTAACCTTGCATCTCGGCAGGGACTTGGGATTTCTTAAACCAAGAATATGGCAGAAGTGATGCTATGTGACTCAGCCATGGAGGAATACAGCTTTCACTTCGCTGTCTGTCCCTCTTTCTCCTTCCTCCTTCTCCCTTCCTCCATCCTTCTTCCTTTTTCCCCCTTCCATCTTCCTTTCTCCTTACTCTCATTCCTCTTTTGTCATGCCCAGCCTCTCACTCACACTGGAACATCTGGCTTTGTCTCCAGATAAACCACAAAGCAGAAAGTTTATGGTCCTTTATCCAGTGCTGAGGAGGAGCAGAAGCCCTCTGGACTTCTCTGGTGGCTCAGATGGTAAAGAATCTGCTCACAGTGTGGGAGACCTGGGTTCAGTCCCTGAATTGGGAAGGTCCCCTGGAGAAGGGAAAGACTATTCACTCCAGTATTCTTGCCTGGAGAATTATATGAACAAAGGAACCTGGCAGGCTACAATCTATGGGATCACAAAGAGCCAGACATGACTGGGCCACTAACACTCACTTTTTTTTTTTTTTTCCAGAAGCCCTCTAGAGATTGCACGCTGCATCAGGATGCATACTCAAGGGAAACTGCCAGGACAGTTCCTAGTACAGGACTGGATTCTGTTTCCCCTTCACTACTCAGAAACTTTTTTCCAGTTCCATATTGAGATGATGTTTCTGAGGTTTATTTTTAAGAAAAAGATGGGTATTTCTCTTTAGTACATAATTTCTTACCCACTGCATTTCTCCCTCTTAAATAACAGTTTTGCAGATATGGGGCAATGGCTCAGCAATGAATGAATAAGGAAACATCATCTCTGTTCATTGCCAGGAGCCAGTGTGAGGAATCCCGCCCGTGACAAGGTCATGCGGTAGGAAGCCTGGCAAACGCAAGGCGTGTTCAGGTTTCAGGGGTTCCCCCTGGAATTTCCCGAGCATCCACCCCTCAAAAAATATAAGAATCTGCCGGCCTTTGTACTCTGCTTTTCCACTCTTCTGATATTCTCTGGAAAAGTCAATTCAAGGCTTTAGTCTTCTGCATTTGAAAGGGATGTTTCAGTTAAACCCCCTCTGATAACTCTCTAGCTTGCTTGCCTAACAGGTTCCCCAGACCTCTTACAGCTTGTGAATTGCTTACAGCCCCCAACTGCGAGAGGCACAAAGCTTAAAAGCATCTTAAAGAAACAGAGCCTTTTCTAAAGAGTTAAAAATTACATTGGTGACGGTTTTCACTGTTGAAAATTCCCTGGACCCCCCGGGGCTGGACCCTGGCAGTTCATCAGAGTAGAAGTCAGTGTATTCACTTATTCATCATCCAATACATTTTCATTAAGACTAGCTATTTCTAGCAATCTTGCAAACTTTATATGCAGAAAAATCTCTACTATGGCAAACTAAGAATTCAGAATAAAATATAAAAGTCATCTATTTGTTGATATTTGAGGGGGCAGATACTAAGTGAATTCATGTGAAAGCAAAAGAGAATAACCCAGAGGGGTGCACAAGCACTGGACCTGGGATTTGTCCCTGCGGAGCTAGTTGATTTCCTGTGGCCCAGATTTGGAGTTTAACTGGGTTGCCTATGCAGGACACAGGAGATAAAGCCAGGGAATCAAGCAGGTTGGGACTTTGATACCATTATTGACTCATAATACTGGATCCCATAAGGAAACATTTCCCATGGCTTAATTAGAGGAAGAAAAAAGTTCACATAGGAAGAGGGCAGAGATATGTATCTGTCCTGGCCTTGGCTCTAAAAGGGCAGAAAAAGAAAATATCCCCTGAAAAGTTCTAACCACCTCTGTGTTTTAGGCAGAAAATCCATATTACATATATAACAACAACAACAAAAAAAAATCTTTCTTGGGAAAATGCAATTTAAATCAAAATATCAAAGGATTTCCCTTGATAAATACCCAAAGATCATAAACTCTTAATGAAAATTACTAAACAACATATAATAAGCCACCAGGATGATAATGGAAAATCACAATCTACAGAAACAGATCTGCAAAATTATTATGTTTATCAGGGACAGAATACAAAATAAATTTATTTGATGTATTCGAAGGGGAAAAAATTAAGTATAATGAAAAATCACAATTGACAAGACATATTTTTAAAGAATTTAAACTTTATTTGTTGACCACACTGTGCAGCTTGTGGGATTTTAGTTCTCCAACCAGGGAATTCCCTCCAATAGAGCTTTTAGAAATAAAAACATGATTGTTGAAATGAGGACTTCTTTGAATATGTTAAACAGCCTGTTAGACACAGGTGAAGGAAAAGTAAGTAACTTGGATAGTAGAAATTATCCAGAAGTCAGCATCAACGAGGGAGAAGGGGAGAATAGCTATCATTTAGAAATAAAACATAAGAAATGTAGAAATAAAGACAGTCTGACAGATATATAGAACACATCGACCACATTCTAGACCCTGTGTTTGGCACTAAAAATAAAGCAATAGTGGAAACACAGTCCCTTTTCTTTCAAATAGATAATTTAGATGGAGAAAATAAACAGCTGCTTCTAGCCACCAGGGAAGCCCAATTGATTCTAATAATTACTTAATTCCAATAATTAATTGGAAATACAGTAAGTGTACCAGAAAAAAGTTATGGGTTACTATGAAACCATTTAATGGGGGCGGGGTGGGGGGAGGTGCTCTCCTGAATCTGGAGGGTCAGGGATGTCCTCCCTGAGGAACTGAAATTCAGATTTAAAACTCAAAAAGTAAATAGTGATGAAACGAGTTGCTTGTGACTGTCCAGCATTGGCACTCCTGCATTTGGAAACCTGCCCTTGTGTAAGACTTGGATGGCACCAGAACTTGGCCTTTTTCTGTGAAATTTTGAGAACATAAGACCTGAGCTCAGCTCAGATATTCCCATGCTTTTTCTGTGATACACAAAAAATAAACAATTTATATTCATTTTTTGGCACAAAAAAAAAAGACAAAAATCAGTCAATCAGTAACAAATGTCAGGTGTTGGTGGCCAACAGAAGCAGCCAGCTCAACTTAACCAGACAGTTCTGAGGGGTAACTTGGCTGGGCTTCTACCACCTGGCTTTTCCTAGATGCTCCCTGGCTCCAAAAACTGCTGTGAGTTTCTGTGGACCACCTCATTTCCTGACAAGTCCCTTTTCTGGAAGAAGTTAACCAGAGTCAGTGTTCTGTTTGTAGTTAAGAAGGCTGGCTGCCAGAACAGTGGCTGGAGATTAAGGGGGCTGTGGCAGGGAGTGGAGGCAGGGAAACCATTCCAACCTGTGGGACATCTTTCTCATATCCCTGTGATGAAGGTAGACACACCCGCCAAAATCACCTTTTAAAAGGGTGTAACGAAATCTCCCTTAGTGTTTTTCTCTATTTTGAATGATTTTTCCCCTTCCAGGGAACTGTTGTGTGGATGCAGTTTAAAGGATAAAATGAACAAACTGCAGATTTCAGAGACCATTCTTCATAATCCTACATAAAGTTTTTTAAGCCTTCAATTGTCCAATGACTCCTTTTTTCTTTAATAATGAATAATAAGCTCCTTTTCTAGGCATACAGAAGTGCATTTGATTGTCTGACCAGCTTTTTTAATGTTTTGTGGACCATAAAAGCAATAGCAAATAATAATAATAAGGATTATGTTTAACATTTAAGGAAGATAATGGCACTAATTAATCATTTTATTAGTGGTTAAATTGCTAGTGTGTGTTTAAATTGGTCATTATTTTTATAAGGTTCTATTTTTCATGGGTTCTATGTTCACTTATTTGCCTTTGTGATTCTATGTAAAATCAATAGAGAATAGCTTTGGAATAGCTTTTTGTGTACCTTGTAAAACTCAGAAAATAATTACTCTTAAAAATCACATTTGAATCAGTTCTAATGAGGTGGATGAAACTGGAGCCTATTATACAGAGTGAAGTAAGCCAGAAAGAAAAACACCAATACAGTATACTAATACATATCTATGGAATTTAGAAAGATGGTAATAATAACCCTGTATGCAAGACAGCAAAGAGACACAGATGTATAGAGTAGTCTTTTGGACTCTGTGGGAGAGAGCGAGAGTGGGATGATTTGGGAGAATGGCATTGAAACATGTATACTATCATGTAAGAACGGAGCACCAGCCTATGTTCGATACAGGATACAGGATGCTTGGGGCTGGTACACAGGGATGATCCAGGGAGAGGATATGGGGTGGGATGTGGGAGGGGGATTCAGGATTGGGATCTCATATACACCCATGGTGGATTCATGTCAATGTATGGCAAAACCAATACGGTATTNAATGGCATTGAAACATGTAAATTATCACATGTGAAACGAATCGCCAGTCCAGGTTCGATGCATGATACAGGGTGCTCGGGGCTGGTGCACTGGCATGACCCAGAGGGATGGGCTGGGGAGGGAGGTAGGAGGGGGGTTCAGGATGGGGAACACATGTACACCCATGGTGGATTTATGTCAATGTATGGCAAAACCAATACAATATTGTAAAATAAATACATAAATAAAACTGAGATTGAAAAAAAAATCACTTATAGAGTATTATAGAAAGTGTGTCTTTGGTTTGGCAACAGATCTCTATTCAAAAACAACTTCCAGTCATTACATGTAAATACAGGCTTATTATGGAAATACAGGCTTCCCAGGTAGCATTAGTGGTAAAGAACCCACCTGCCAATGCAGGAGACACAAGATTTGGGTTCAACCCCTGGGTAGGGAAGATCCCCTGGAGGAGGGGTTGGTGACCCATTCCTGTATTCTTGCCTGGAGAATCCCATGGACAGAGGAGACTGGCAGGCTACAGTCCATGGGGTCGCAAAGAGTCAGACATGACTGAAGCAACTTACCTCACACACAAGCATGAAGATGCACAATCTGCTTTATGATGTGGTTTTAGAAATGCATTGCTATTAGTCTTGACTGATAAGTAGAACTTAACCGAGAGAGAAAATCAGGAAGATGTTCTCGGCAAAGAGAATCACAAAAGGAAATATTAAAAGTCATATGGAGGGAAAGAAAAAAAGCATTGCAAATTTGGGAAATGGAAAATGACATTGAGACTTGAATCATTGCATACATGGCAGAGAAGGGTGAGAGGTAGTTGGGGTGGATTAATGATGGTGGTAAATAAAATCCTGCTTCCCTCTCTGACTCAAGAACCAATTGAGAAGTTAGATACAGAAGTCAGGGGGCGAAAAAATGCCAGCTTTATTCTTGATAAAGTTAATTAGAAGACCGAGCTTGGATGTACATCTACAGTAGGACCTTATAATTCCCTCACTGCACACCAGAGGCTAAATTTATGAATCCAGGTCTAAACTGAGCTGGACAACAGTTGGTGTTCTCAACAAAGGAGAAGGGTTGCAGATGGAGGAGATGAGCAGAGATTCTGAGAATGTGCGTGTCTTAACTAGAAATGAGGAGAGAGGCCTTACTAGAAATGAGGAGAGAGGAGAGGTTCAAGAGGCCTTGAACCCCCTGTGGTTCAAGGGGGCTGGGCCACCCTGGACCACATTATAAGTTAACTTTCCTAATTTCTGATCAGTCCTTTAAACCATTCACTCCCTTGGAGTGAATTAGGGGCAAATAAGGGGGAAGAGAAATGGTTGCTTCTTCATTTACCTGTATAAGACATAGAGTCTTCTCCGTACTAGGGAAGGTGAAGCCTCAAAGAAGCTAGAATCACATTTGGGGTGGAAACTGGTTAGCACCAGAGTTTGTAGTTGATGGTGAGCAAAATGGGAGAGCTAATGTCTCCAAACTTGCTTCTGACTTTTGGTAAAGAGTGTAGGAGAAGGATGGGGCTGGAGACCAGGGAAACTTGAACTCAGGTGGTGGGAGGAGAGTGCAGAATGTCACACATGAGAAAGAGTCAAAGACAAAGCTGCTGTTAGAATTTTAGAAAAGGAAATTTAGGATCCTCAGATGAACACATCACTGTTAAAAAAAAAACTCTTTGTAAAGAAGGAAACAATGTTGTCCTATGCAGCCAACAGAAACATTTTACATCATTCCACTGATCTTACAACTCCTAATATAATGAGTATAGCCATTAAAAATCATGATTTTCAAGCATATTTAGTCACATGGAGGGCTGTTTACATTGTGTTACAGAATGAGAAAAAAAGTTATAAAATCAAACAATTTGACCACATTTGTTGTTGTGTTTGTGGATATATATGTGTGTGCTGTTTTTGCAAACCAATTTAAGTCATCATAGGTACACAACACAAATTTCTGAGAGAATTAGCACCGAGTTATCTCTTGGTAGGATCATAGATTTTTTTAATCTTCTGCTTGCCGATACTTTTACATATTCTTACAACACTCAAGCATTGCTTCTGCAAATTTAAGAAAAATTATTTTTAAAAAAATTAAAAACACTGCATAATTTAGCATTTTAAGATCTCACTCAGTATTTGTTCAGCATTTATCTAGCACCTTCTGTATCTGCCAGGCATTAAGCTGTCTTCATGTGTTAGATCACCTAACTAAGGTTGAGACTATAACCTCAAACATTTTCTGGATATTTGACTTCACAAACCATATCACCGTAGTTCAGCAGGTCTCACATATGCTTGTATTACTGACCCTATCAGATCAGTGCATTGGATAAGGAGAAAAGTCTTTGGCACTCTTCCTTGACATGTCTTTTTGGCAAATTGTTTCAAGTGAGAGTGAACGCATGGACAAGTCCAGCTCTGATGCAGCGAGACCTTAGACTTGGCACAAGGTGCATATACATGCATCACAATTTCTTGCACATGCAGATTGAGCCTCTGGAAGGCAGCGAGTGGCAGGAATGTGAACACCAGAGTCAGCCAGTATAAATTCAGTTCTTTACTTCACCACTTACTATCTGTACAATCTATTTCAGGTAAGTTCTTAACATCTTTAAGCCTCAGTTCGCCCATTTATAAAGCATAGAGAATCATCTCATATGTTGTAGAAAGTCTAAACGAGAACTTATATAAAATGTTATTGTTTGTGCTTGAAGAACATGGTCCCATGAATCTTGTGAGACTCTTGCCCACCTTCATTCTCAAATCACAGTCATTGTAAGATGTGTGAAGAAGGAGGCAGAGAGACAAGGAGTCATATCCTTGAGGAGGCCAGACTGAATGGCATCTACAACCAAATTGTGGGGTCAAGTGTCTCAGGGCTATTTTTTCTCCCACTCCATGCCTGGTTCTTCATTTTATGTGGTCTCACTAGTCACTGATCAAACCTGGGAAACTATTGTGTGTGCAAGTAAAACGTGGTGAGAAATGACGCTAAGGAACCATCATGTTTGGGACACAGAGCATTGGCCTCTTCACAGAAAGCAAGTCTCACTTACACATACAAGGCATCCTCAAAGAGCAAACATAAATGACTACAGAGATGAGTGTCCTCCCATTAAACAGCTGCTTGCAGAATCACATTAAATAAAGCTCATTTCACCTAACATTCATATTTCAGTTTTAAACACCATTTGTCTCCACATAAAACCAGTGCTTGGGCAGGAAAAGAACAGGAGAAGCCAGATTGTTTTGCCAGAAAGTAATAAAGTGCTCAAAATCTAATGTAGATGTATTGAAAGGTCATAAGATCCAGTGTAAGGAGGGTTGCACTGGACAAACCAGGGACAAAGTGAGCATCAAAGTAAATAATGACAATAATGAATCATAACTCAGATAAAATTAGAATGTATGAGTCCATAATGATACAAATGAATGAATGAATATAGAAGAAATAAGGGTTCTTCCTGACAAAACTATAAAAGTTTGATGGAGTTAGAAACAACAAAAGTTTGATGGAGTTAGAAAATCTCCATTTTACAACTATCGGAGTAATAGAATCAGGCAAGCACCATCAATGGATGTTAAAACTAGGGTGTGAAAGATTGAAAGGGAACCTCACACTTCATAGTCTCAAAAGAGCTCCCCACAATTCACTTTTAATTACAAAGAGAAAAGTAGTAATCTTCCCCAATAAATTACCAAGGAACTTGCAAAGTTTCAAGAACTCTGTGTTATCAAATGTCCCCAGATTGAGATTAAAGAAAAAGGAAGCTTTGCTCTGAGGAAATGGTGCTTTGCAAAGTCAGCAAAGAATCAGGCTGTGATCTCGGTGACTCTTTTCTAAGTGTATTAATCTTCTGAACACAGTCATTTGAGATTATGGTCTCCATTACTCTGGGAAAAATGGGAACTTAATACATGAATGATTCATTTCTATATTGTACAAATTTTTCTTCAGCTTCTAAAATGGGACGAAATGAATGCCCAACTGTTAAATTTCTCTCGAAGTCCTATGTTCAGTTGGACAGTGGCTTAGAGTTTGCTGAAGGTATTTGTTTTATAGAAAACTATAAATTTTACTACTAGGAGGAGTATAAAGTGGTGGTTTGGGCTTCCCTGTGGCTCAGCAGTAAAGAATCTGTGTCTGATACAGGAGCCACGGGAGACTCAGGTTCAATCCTGGGTCAGGAAGATCCCCTGGAGGAGGGCATGGCAACCCACTCCAGTATTCTTGCCTAGAGAATTCCATGGACAGAGGAGCCTGCTGGGCTAGAGTCCGTGGGGTCGCAAAGAGTTGGACATGACTGAAGCAACTTAGCAGCAGCAAAGTGGTGGTTTACAGATAAGGATAGGGTCTGACTTCTGCTACAGATGCCAGGTGGCATGTACCTAAAATTAGGGCACAGGGGTAAACATAAGAATAACATAATCAAGGGCTTCCCAAGTGGCTCAGTGGTAAAGAATCTGCCTGCCAATTCAGGAGACGCAGGTTCGATCCCTGGATCAGGATGATCCGCGGGGGGAGGAAATCTCAACCCACTCCAGTATTCTTGCCTGCAGAATTTCATGGACAGGGGAGTCTGGCAGTCTATAGTTCATACTGTTGCAAACAGTCCGACGTGACTGAGGGACTAAGCAGCAATATAATCAAGGCATCAGTGAGGGGATATTAGGGACTAAGCATGTGTTTATCTGTGCTAGAAGAGATGTGTTGCCAGAAGACAGAACAGGGAAACCCCTTTGGTAAGTCAGCTGCTAAAACTACTTGATGATCCAATCTTGCATCCAACATATATTTGTTTAATCTCCACTGGGCATGTGCTGGGCACTGTGCTTGGTGTGGGGAATGTCTCAAAAGAGACACCAGGAACTCTGCTCACACAAAACTACACAGTCTAATTTGTGGTAAGGATAGATACAGAAAAGAAAGCGACAAGGACTTTACATTGCAAGCATCATGAGTAGAGGCACAGAAATTAACCAGGTCAGGAGAAAGGTATTCCAGGAAGACACCTCATAGTAGGTAGTCACAGACTGGAAGGCTCCAGAGCACCTTCCTGTCCTAGGATTAAAAAGATTACCAGCAATATGATTAAGCCAAGAAAGAGCCATTTAAGAAATTAAAAGAGTGTATAAGGAAGGAAAAGGAAAAAGAAAACATCTTCAATTTGCTCCCTCTTTTCTTTATCCATCCAGGCACCACAAATAGTTTATGAAGAAGAGGAAAGAAAAGATATAGAAGGAAGAGACAATAATACAAACACCACCACCAAAATTAAAGGTGATAAGTTTTCATGAATGCCACCCTTACCAGTACAGAATTGGGCCAAAGTGGACAGTCGAGATGTGTGTATGCTGCTAGTGAGAGTGCAGCTTGAGACTGAATTTTCAAAAAGGGCTTTTGCAATAAAATTCAAGAATCTTGTGTGATTTAGTAATTCCTTGTCTAGGAATATATTTTAATGGGGAGACTCAAATTATTGAATGTTGTTAAGCATTACTTATAATTTGGAAATATGAAAATAACATACAGCAGTAGAAAAATGTTCATTGGATATAATACATCCATATGGTAGAATTTTGCACAATTATAAAAAACAAAATTGAAAGCAAGAGATCAGAAAAAAAATTCTGGCTGTGAGCTCTGTTTTGGGAAATAAACTTTTGTAGCTAGAGATGGTGTTGCTTTCACCGTGTTTCACTTGCTTTCACAGTGTTCCTTTCTCTGTCCCTCTTTTTGGCTATCCGTGACCCTTTACAAACATCTTTTCTGCCTTTTTATTCATTTATTTATCCAATAAAAATTCCTTATTCCCTCCTCTTCTAATTAATTTCATCTGTTTGAAGCAACTGCTCATAGACTCTGAAAATAAAGACATCACTGTGTGTATGTATGTGCAAAGACTGTCAAAAATACAAACAATTCACAAGCAACAGTGATGGCCCCAAAGGAGGTTACGAAAGGACCAGAAAGGACCAGATGCCCTTTCACTGATCATTTTTTGGTAATAATAGTAAACATCATGAATCTGTACTATGCATTTAATATACAAATAAATATATATAGTAAATGGAATGTAGAAATAATCTGATCTAGCATAATCACTTTTCATATAAGCAAGCATGGGCCCAGAAAGATGGTGCGATTATCTCAAGGTCACACAATAAATTAGTGGAAGTGCTGATGCTAGGAGAAAAGGATCTAGCAGGAATGGAGATGAAATTTGCTGAGCATGTGCCATTTAATTCTCTGAAAATCCTGTGAAAACATTTGCTCAGAGACACCAAGTAACTTGGTGAAGATTGCATAGCTACTGAGTAAAAGCTAGTGTCCAAATTTGATTCCACCTTCCAGTTCCCTAGTCTCTGATTTTTATAGGTCTTTATGCTACTCTCTTCCTCTCACCTATCCCAGTCATTCAGCTTTCATACTGTCCATCCATCTATTCCATGCTGTGTAAAGCACAGTTCTCTCATTTTGCTCTCATGCTTTTGAACTCACCCTTATTGATCTGTGCAATCCAACAGGCAAAGCTATACCTCCATCCAAACTTCATTTTCTTATATAGAAGAAACTTTTCCTAAAGAGACTCATAAATCAAAAGTATTATCACTGCATGTCATGTACTGTTGCTTCAAAAAAAAAAAATTATCCCCTGTAATTTTCTTTTAAAACAAAAGGCAACCCTACCCCTTATACGTAGAAACATCAGGCTATGGATGTACAAACTTAGGCTGTACTTCCACCCTTTCCTGTAAGGTGTGTTAACTAGGGTCCCAGCAGAAAACAAAGTAACTGAAAAATATAACAAGGGAACTATTTGCAGGGGTATACACAAAAGGTGATTTGGAGAGACCACCAAAGGGAGATAGAGCTCCCCAGACTGGCAACAGCCAGGAGAGATTGCAGCCCATTGGCATGAAGAGACAGAGGAGGGAACAGTTACTGTGACCAAGTAGGAAACAGGGCACTCAGTTCCTGACGCTGTAGCCCAGCTGGAAGAAATTCTAGGAAATAAATATTACAAATATCACACTCCTCTCACCTTCTGATTTTCTCTGCTGGTGCTACCATTCATTGCCTAACCCAACCAGAAACCAGAGGCCACGGAGCCCAGTGATGGAACTGTTAAAGAATGCCTCCCAGGGCTTGGAGTAAGGTACCAGAAAGCTGATCTAAAGGGTCATGCAAAAAATGCAAGCAGTACCATAACAGTCAGTGACCATTTCCTCTGTCACTTTCTGCTGTGTGGTGCTGACTGGATAACACTAGGTTTTCTATGGTACTGAACTAGTCTCCAAATCCTCAGCTGACCACCCTGAGTGGCAGATTTCTCCACTCTTGCTTTAAAAGCACAATTTGAAAACAAGGAAATGATTGTGTGTGAAATATCTCCCAAATCCTGGCCTTTGTAACACTGACATATTCTTTGAGGTCTTTCATGCACTCTGGCTAAATCCACTGAAGTCCAAGTGGCCGAAGCTCCACGGCGCTATCTCAAGAGGTACCATGAGATACGGTGCTGTCCAGGTTCTAGCACACTTCCCCACACACTGTGCAGAATTCTTCAAGAATCTGTCTGGTCATTCAGCCAAGACCATCTCAACAAAGTGTTATACCTCCTACCTTCGTGTGAAAATGTGATACTTAAAATTAGCCCTTGAAAAGTTGCCTGAAATTTCTGTAGACAAATCCAGATTTTCATGTCCTAGACCAACTCACACTTGAAATGAAACCTTCTAAGGCAGCTGAGGGATGAAGAAACTGAACAGTAATGGAAAGAAATCAATATTAAAAAGCAAGAGCCTGGATTCTAGTCACAGTTCAGCTGCTGAGTAGCTGAATGACCTTGGGGAAGTTACCTAAGTTCTCAGAAATAAGACAGAACTTAACCAAATAATTCTTGAAAGTGAAAAATGAAAGTTTTATTCACTCAGTCATGTTGACTCTTTGCAACTCCAGGGAATGTAGCCCTCCAGGCTCCTCTGTCCATGGAATTCTCCAGGCAAGAACACGTGGGTATACATTCCTTTCTCCAGGGAATCTTCCTGATCCAGGGATCGAACCCAGGTCTCCTGAGTTGCAGGCAGATTCTTTGCTGTCTGAACAATCAGGGAAGCTCAAATGATCCTTCAGTTCAGTTCAGTCGCTCAGTCGTGTCCGACTCTTTGCAGCCCCATGAATCGCAGCACGCCAGGCCTCCCTGTTCATCACCATCTCCCGGAGTTCACTCAGACTCACATCCATCGAGTCATCTGATGCCATCCAGCCATCTCATCCTCTGTCGTCCCCTTCTCCTCCTGCCCCCAATCCCTCCCAGCATCAGAGTCTTTTCCAATGAGTCAACTCTTCTCATGAGGTGGCCAAAGTACTGGAGTTTCAGCTTTAGCATCATTCCTTCCAAAGAAATCCCAGGGCTGATCTCCTTCAGAATGGACTGGTTGGATCTCCTTGCAGTCCAAGGGACTCTCAAGAGTCTTCTCCAACACC
>SJYT01068056.1:113081-134831 GCA_006410635.1 Cephalophus harveyi
GGAAAAACCATAGCCTTGACTAGACGGACCTTAGTTGGCAAAGTAATGTCTCTGCTTTTGAATATGCTATCTAGGTTGGACATAACTTTTCTTCCAAGGAGTAAGCGTCTTTTAATTTCATGGCTGTAGTCACCATCAGCAGTGATTTTGGAGCCCAAAAAAATAAAGCCTGACACCATTTCCACTGTTTCCCCATCTATTTCCCATGAAGTGATGGGACCAGATGCCATGATCTTCATTTTTCTGAATGTTGAGCTTTAAGCCAACTTTTTCGCTCTCCTCTTTCACTTTCATCAAGAGGCTTTTTAGCTCTTCTTCACTTTCTGCCATAAGGGTGGTGTCATCTGCATATCTGAGGTTATTGATATTTCTCCCAGCAATCTTGATTCCAGCTTGTGTTTCTTCCAGCCCAGCGTTTCTCATGATAATCCTTAAGGCCCACTAAATGCGAGTATCCTCTAGTTTTAACAATCTTCTTAAGTTAAAGGGCATGTAAAAGGGGAAAGACAAACTTGTTGAAAAAGGGTTAAAATTTCCTCCATGTAATCAATGGAACCTGAATCATCTATGGAAGGAAAAATGTCCCTTTCCTAAATATTGCCCCCTTTTCGGGAGAACAATATTTTGCTTAAAGTTTTTTTCAGAGCACTTTTGACATCCTTATTCCTCAGGCTATAGATTAAGGGGTTGAGCATGGGTACCACAATGGTATAGAACAAGGAAGACACTTTCCCCTGGTTCATGGGTAAAAGAGAAGATGGTTTGAGGTACATGAATGCCCCCGACCCAAAGAAAAGAGAGACTGCAATAATGTGGGAGCTACAGGTGCTGAATGCTTTGGACCTGCCCTTGGTGGAATGAATATGGAGAATGCTAGAGAGGATAAGGGCATAAGAAATGAAGATGGTAATTGTGGGCACACCAATATCAATGCCCACAACAATGAAAACCACCAGCTCATTTACATATGTGCTGGTACAAGAGAGCTCAAGAAGGGGAAGGATGTCGCACATGTAGTGGTCAACAAGATTGCTGGCACAGAAGGCCAGTCTCACCATGCATGCTGTGTGGGCCATGGCCCCAACAAACCCCATCACATAGACACCCAACAAAAGAAGTAAACAGATCTGGGGAGACATGGTGGCCATGTACACCAGTGGCTTACAGATGGCAACATAGTGGTCATATGCCATCGCTGACAGGATGAAGGACTCAGAGATGACAAAGAAAAGAAAGAAGAAGAGCTGAATCATACACCCTGCATAGGAGATGATGTTCTTCTCTGAGACAAAACTCATCAGCATTTTGGGAGTGATAACAGTGGAATAGCAGAAATCTATGAAGGATAAGTTATAGAGGAAAAAGTACATGGGGGTGTGCAGGTGAGAGCTGAGTCCAATCAGGGTTATCAAGCCCAGGTTCCCCACCACAGTGACCATGTAGAAACCTAGAAACAGGAAGAAGAGGGGGATCTGGAGTTCTGGCTGGCTGGTTAAGCCTGCGAGGATGAACTCTGTCCCAGAAGAGTTCTCAGCTACCATTCTCATTTCAGGCATTCTGTGGAAACAAAGGAAAAGGGTCCCTTAGAGGAGGAGAGAGACCAGTGCTGCCCTCCCTGTCACCTCCCAGTTCTTTAGAATTAGAGGCACACTTGGATATTTTGGAATCCCATGGACAGAGGAGTCTGGTGGGCTGCAGTCCTTGGGAGCTCAAAGAGTCAAACACGACTGAGCAACTAACACTTTGATTTGGATATTTTGGACTTCAGGAGAAAGGCCTTTCCAGAAGCTATGGGTCTTGGTCCCATGAGCCCCTAGTGACTCTGCCTCTGGAGCACCCTTTGGAGGATGAACCCGTCTCTAAGAGGACGGCCACTGCTGCTGGGAAGAAAGGACCGAAGGACGCACCGAAGAATCTCCCAGATCCTTACTTCAGGAAACTTCAGTCTATTTATCATGCCCTCCCAACTCCAGTCTGCTCAGGTTTACAGTAACTGGGGTCATTTTCTGGGAAGAGTCCCCTGAAAGGATGGAGCCAGTCCACCCATGCCAGGGTCCACCTCGTGGTCAACGTGGACAGACTAGAGGTAAGATATGCGTGCATACATGCCCAGTCACTAAGTCGTGTCTGACTCTCGTGACCCAGTGGGATCTCCCTGCCAGGCTTCTCTGTCCATGGGATTTCCCAGGCAAGAATACTGGAGTGGGTTGCCATTTCCTCCTCCAGGGGATCTTCCTGACCTAGGGACTGAACCTGCATCTCCTGCATCGACTGGCAGATTCCCTCCACGGAGCCACCACGGAAGACCAGAAAAGGGAGGTGGTCCCTCCCAAAGCCTTTACCACCTGAGGGTGGGGACTTAGGAAAAGTTCAGCCCAGATTTAGTCGCTCACCTCTTTCAGCCTGCAGTTTTGTCCGCTGTCCCTCTCACTCCAACTCTTGCCCTCCGTCGTTCAAACAGACAAATGGTGTAGTGCTGAGACAAGTGGATGAATAAGAGTTACCCCTTAACTCTCTGTTCTATTTAGGGGATCAGAGCTTGGACTGACTTCAAAATTTTCCTGACGTGATTTCTGATTGAGACTTTGCCCAGAGGCTTTTTTCCATCTTTCAGAAGGGATACCGTATCGTTGCCTGTAATCAGCTCCAAGCAGTGACAGGAGGCTGAGCCGGTTTTATTCTGGGTTTAGAGATCTGGGGACCTAATTAGAGGTACCGGTAGAAAGCCAGAGGTTCCCCCAGGACCGCAGCCTTAAAAATTAACTCTTAAGGAACTTTGCTTATACCCAGGATAATATTTGATTGGGACTCAGTAAAATGCAAAACTAATAACTTACATTGAATGAGCACTTGTGTGTGTATCCCCAAGTCTTCCTCTATTAGCACTTACATGCTGACCCCACCACGCCATATGTCAAAGCATTTTATATATAATACTTTAGTTTCATTCTCCCCAAAATCCTATGAACTAAGTCTTATCATTCCCATTTTAGAAATGAAGTATTTTACTAAATGTTACAAAGGTCATGTGAAAGTACATTTAACTCCAAGCCTGGATTTTTAACAATTACATTTAATATCTCCCTATGGGATATAACTAAATGTATAAATCCTTACCCTCAAGGCTCTGACATCTTATCCTTTGGAAAAGATAAGATAGAATATATCTGACTAAATAGGCAAAAAAAAAAAAAAGTAATAAGTAAATAATTTAAAGTATTAGTAAAAAGTAATAAGTAAATAATAAAAAATTATTTATTAAAAATAAAATACATGTCTTCAATAAGTGGCACTAGGAAAACTGGACAGCTACATGTAAATGAATGAAATCAGAATACTTCTTAACACTATACACAAAAATAAATTCAAAATGAGTTAAAGACCTAAATGTAAGGCCGGACACTATAAAACTCTTAGAGGAAAGCATAGGCAGATTACTCTGACATAATTTCAATCCACTTCCTAGAGTAATGAAAATAAAAACAAAAATAAACAAATGGGATCTAATTAAACTGAAAAGTTTCTGCAAAGCAAAGGAACCTTTTCTCTGTTCTTAACTCTCCTCTCTCATGATGAGTTATTCCTGTGTCCCATCTCTTAGAGTCTTCTTGAGCTCAGTAATAGCTAATTCACATTTTGTTGTTGTTTAGTAGCTAAGTCATGTCTGATTCTTTAGGGTCCTATGGACTGGAGCCCACCAGGCCCCTCTGTCCATGATATTCTCCAGGCAAGAATACTGGAGAGGGTTGCCGTTTCCTCCTCCAGGGGATCTTCCCAACCCAGGGATCAAACCCACAATTCCTACCATGGCTCCTGCATTGCAGAGAGATTCTTTACCACTAAGCCACTGGGGAAGCCCAGTTCACACTTTGAGGCCCCTAGATTTGAAGCAATACTGAAAGTCATCTAATCCTGTTTTTCACAAACCTAGCTACACAACTGAATTAGATAAGAATGTGCTTATTATATGTACATTCCTTGCTGTTCTAATCCAGACATATAAATCAGAATCTTCAGGAGTAGGTCTTTATAATTTGTTTTCCCTTATAAATATCCCCACTCCAGTACTCTTGCCTGGAAAATCCCATGGATGGAGGAGCCTGGTTGGCTGCAGTCCATGGGGTCGCAAAGAGTTGGACACGACTGAGCAACTTCACTTCACACTTATAAATATCCCCTGGTGATCTGAATATTTGGCCAGGTTTGGGATACACTGATCTAATTCTCCTACCTGTGTCTTCCAGACAGGAAAATTGAGACCCAGTCAATTACAGAATTGGTTGATGGTGGAATGTGGAATAAAACATGGGTCTCTAACCTCCACAGTTGAAGAGGGCCTATACCTTATCCAAAAGAAGCCCACCTGGTCATTTAACTGAAATGCAAAGTACAAGTAAATGACATAACTGAGCATCAGACCTAGAAGAGCACCCCAAAATTATACTAGGGAGAGACTTGAATGTCCTGACAGGAAATGTGTATATAGTGTGACTCCATGGAACATTTTGAACAGGAAAATAGACGACATGATCACATGGGCTGAGAAAGACCAATTAGTCTCATGAACTGGTTGGTGTCAATGACTTGATCTGCCGCCCCTCCAAGCACTATGTTTTATCTTATAATCCAGACAAGATGCCTTAACTCAAAGCACAGCAATGAGGTAAGGGACCAAGCATGAACTTCCAGAATAAATAGCAGGTAAATGGAACAAAAGCCCTTTCTAAGCTTTTTAGCACATTACCAATCATATAATGTGGGCCTTGCTTTACAGCCATGGTGTCCTCTACCCTCCACTCTGAACAGCTTTTACCAGGCCCTAAGTTCAGGTGCCATCACCAAGCTCTGTGTGTTGGACAGTTTTTATGCCTCATTTCATATCACTCAGCCTATGCTTTCAGCCTCTACTGTTGCTCTGGAAGTTGGCAGCCTGCAGCTGTAGCCAGGCAACTGTTTCTCAGCTGCACCAATACACACACCCTTCTTTCTGTGCTAGGATGTCTCTGCCGTCACATGTGGAACGTCTTTGGGAATCCACTCAGCCATTCTGGTGCATGTGCAAACCTGCAAGTGTAAAGGAGTCGACATGTCCTGGGAGCCAGTGGATAAATGCTCCTCTCTTCTGTTTCTGGAGGTTCATTCTTCATAGTATCTCAGAGAGCCTCAGAGGGATTTGATTGTCAATTTCCCATTAAGGTAAACAGCCCAATAACCCAAGCTTGGATTAGTTTTCTATTCTTTTCTGTTTTCACTTCTTTATGCTGAGATCGTTTCCAAAAATGAGCTACCTGAATACAGATCCTTGTGTCTGGCGTGCCTTTTTGTGAAAACCTCAGTTAAGGTACTCCTAAAACCCATGTGGAGCAGGTCTAACCAAAAAGTTCCTCATTCCACCTGGGAGGAAACAGCCTCCCCCAGAGCTGTTTGATTCCAGCTCAGAAAAATGCAAGAGACCTGGGTCAGGAAAATCCCCTGGAGAAGGAAATGGCCATCCACTCCAGTAATCTTGCCTGGGAAATTCTATGGACAGAGAAGCCTGGCAGGCTACTGTCCATGGGGTCGCAAGAGTTAGACATGATTTAGCAACTGAGCCAGCACCACTACCAGAAAACTAAATATGACTCATGAGTTTATTGAGTACCTGAAATTCCATGTTGCAGAGAACTTCGAGTATGTTCTATCAGAATGCCAAAAAGTCAGACAGAGTAGGGTCTCAAGTCACTATCAGATTACAGCCTAATGGGAATTAGCCAAAAAATCCTGTAGCGCCTTGTCTTGAGATTTCCTGCAGCTCTCCTCCCAACATATCCCTGTCTTTGTGGACATCTATCTCCCTCCAGGANCCCCCAAATGTCTCAGTCCACTCCAGATGAACCTCATTTCCAGACACTGCCTCGACTGTCACCCCAAGTATCAGCTTGCACCATGGTGACACGTGTGACAACCCTGTGGCACCTTGAAGGAAAGCCACAGATTTTTGTGTCAACTTGACGGGAAGCCTGACACTTTTGCTACAGCTTGACAGGAGAGCGAACATGCATGTCTCCACTCGAGATGAGGCCTGAGTCCCCTTTGAGACCCCAGAGGCTCCCCAAGATCCATATCAGCACTGGAGAAGAAACTCCAGGTTCTGGCCTCAATTCCATACGAGGACTTAGGACCCAGCACCATCTGGAGAGGAATCCCGAGAGACTCCTTGCAGCTCACATGGAGACTGGCCTATCCTGAGGCCAAGACCCCAGAGGATCCCCAAGATCCATATCAGCACTGGAGAAGAAACTCCAGGTTCTGGCCTCAATTCCATACGAGGACTTAGGACCCAGCACCATCTGGAGAGGAATCCCGAGAGGCCCCTCGCAGCTCACTTGGAGACTGGCCTATCCTGAGGCCACAGAAGTGGGTCCCTGAGGTCCCCGTTGTAACTCACGAGGAAACTGCCACAACTCGAGAAAAAACAGGAGGTGTTCCCCTGCAAGTGAGATGAGGCCCTTTTCTGCTGCCATGTCTCGAGGGTAATCACACCTTCCCTCTTGAACCTCGAAAGGTTCCTGCACACCCTTGCTGCAACTCAAGAAGTTCCCCAACACACCTCTCCCCACTCGAGAGGAACACCGAGGTCTGGTAAAAACTCAAGAGGAGCCCCGTTTCCCTCTCCTAAGCTTGAGATGAGGCTTCTTTTCCCTGCTTCTTTGGGAAAGGATTACTGGCGTTCCCGTCGCATCTCAAGAGGAGATGCTCTCAACAGGAAAGTCGAGAGGAACTCAAGGGGTCGTGCCACCATACCAAAAAAACCCCAAAAGTCTCAGTACGCTCTAGATGAACCTGATTTCCTGCACTGCCTCGACTGTCACCGCGAGTATCGGCTCACACCACGGTGGCACGTGTGACAGCCCTGTGGCCACTCAAAGGAAAGTCACAGACCCCTGTGTCAACTTGATGGGAAGATTGCCACTGCTGCTAAAGACTGGGAGGAAAGCGGACGTCCATGTCTCCACTCGAAACAAGGCCTGACTCCCCAGTCGAGAATCCAGAGGAACCCCAAGATCCATGTCAGCACTGGAGATGAAACCTCAGGAACCGATCTCAGCTCCAGGATTTCCCTGCACTGCCTCGACTGTCACCGCGAGTATAGACTCACACCATGGTGGAACGTGTGACAGCCCTGTGGCCGCTCAAAGGAAAGTCACAGATCCCTGTGTCAACTCGATACGAAGACTGCCACTGCTGCTAAAGACCGGGAGGAAAGTGGACGTCCACATCTCCACTCGAAACGAGGGCTGACTCCCCAGTCGAGAATCCAGAGGAACCCCAAGATCCATGTCAGCACTGGAGATGAAACCCCAGGAAACGATCTCAGCTCCAGGTGAAGACTTACGACCGTGCACGGACTGTAGAGGAAACCCGAGAGGCCCATCACAACTCGCATGGAGACTGGCATTTCCTGAGGCCACATGAGAGGGTCCTGAGGTCCCCGTCGTAACTCGAGAGGAACCTGCCACAACTCAAGAAAAACCAGGAGGTTCTCCCTCCAGGCGAGATGAGGCCGTTTTCTACTGTGGCATCCCAAGAGAAATCACGCTTTCCCTCCTGACCCTCAAAGGGTCCTTCACACCCTTCCTGCAACACAAGAAATTCCCCGACATACCCGTCTCCACTCGAGAGGAACCCTGAGGGCCCCACCACAACTCCAGAGGAGCCCCTTTCCCCTTCTCCGCTCGAGATGAGGGTTCCTTTCCCTGCTTCTTCAGGAAAATATCGGAGGCAGAAGATAGGATTAGTGAAATAGAAGATAGAATGGTAGAAATAAATGAATCAGAGAGGGAAAAAGAAAAGCGAATTAAAAGAAATGAGGGCAATCTCAGAGACCTCCAGGACAATATGAAGCGCTCCAACATTCGAATAATAGGAATCCCAGAAGAGGAAGACAAAAAGAAAGACCATAAGAAAATACTAGAGGAGATAATAGTTGAAAACTTCCCTAAAATGGGGAAGGAAATAATCACCCAAGTCCAAGAAACCCAGAGAGTTCCAAACAGGATAAACCCAAGGATTCTGGCATTTCTGTCGCACAGCAAGAGGACGTGCTTTCAACAGGAAAGTCGAGAGGAACTCCGGGGGTCGTGCCACCATCCAAAGGACACCCAAATATCTCAGTCCACTCCAGACGAACCTGATTTCCCTGCACTGCCTCAAAATTCACCCCGAGCATCGAATCACACCATGGTGGCACGTGCCACAGCCCTGTTGCACCTCGAGGGAAAGCCAAAGATCCCTGTGTCAACACTTCGGGAAGCCTGGCACTGCTGCTACAGCTCGGGAGGAAATCTGACATGTATGTCTCCACTCGAGAAGAGTTCTGACTCTACTGTGGAGACTCCAAAGGAACCGCAAGATCCATGTCAACACTGGAGAGGAAACCTCAGGTTCTGGCTGCAGTTCCAGACGAGGACTTAGGACCTGACAATGACTGGAGAGGCATCCCGAGGGACCCCTAGAAACTCGCATGGAGACTGGTCTTTCCTGAGGCCACACGAGGGGGTCCCTGACGTCCCCATCGTAACTAGAAAGGGATCTGCTGCAACTCGAGAAAAACCAGGAGGTTCTCCCCTGCAGGCGAGATGAGGTGCTTTTCTGCTGTGGCGTCTCGAGAGAAATCATGCCTTCCTTCTTGAACCTGGCAAGGGTCCTTCCAACCCATTCTGCAACTAAAGAATTTCCCCGGCATACCCGTCTCCACGTGGGAGGAACACTGAGGGTCCCAGTACAACTCAAGCGGAGACCCATTTCCCCCTCGTGAGCTCGAGATGACGGTTCCTTTCCCTGCTTCATCAGGAAAAGATTCTGGCGTTGCCATCGCACAGCAAGAGGACGTGCTCTCAACAAGAAAGACGAGAGGAACTTCAGAGGTCATGCCACCATTCCAAAAGACCCCCAGATGTCTCAGTCCACTCCAGATGAACCTGATTTCCCTGCACTGCCTTGAAGGTCACCCCGAGCATCGAACCACACCATGGTGGCACGTGCCACAGGCTTGTGGCACCTCGAGTGAAAGTCACAAATCCATGTGTCAACTTGTCAGGAAGTCTGACACTGCTGCTACAGCTCGGGAAGAATACGGACGTGTATGTCTCCACTCGAGAAGAGTCCTGACTCTCCGGTGAAGACTCCAGAGGAACCCTAAGATCCATGTCAGCACTGGAGAGGAAACCTCAGGTTCTGGCCGCAGTTCCAGATGAGGACTAAAGACCTAACACTGACTGGAGAGGAATCCTGAGGGGCCCCTCACAACTCGCTTGGAGACTGGTCTTTCCTGAGGCCACACAAGCGGGTCCCTGAGGTCCTCGACATAACTCAAGAGGGAACTGCCGCAACTTGAGAAAAACCAGGAGGTTCTCCCCTGCAGGCGAGGTGAGGCCCTTTTCTGCTGTGGTGTCTCGAGGGAAATCACGCCTTCGCTCTTGAACCTCACAAGGGTCCTTTCCACCCTTGCTGCAACTCAAGAAGTTCCCCGACATACCTGTCTCCACGAGGGAGGAACAACGAGGTTGTTGGCACAACTCAAGAGGAGCCCTGTTTCCCCCTCGTGAGCTTGAAATGAGGGTTCCTTTCCCTGCTTTTTCGGGAAAGGATTCCTGCCGTTTCCATCGCATTTCAAGAGGTGGCGCTCTCAACAGGAAAGCCGAGATCTCCAGGGGTCATGCAAACATACTAAAAGTCCCCCATATGTCTCAGTCCACTCCCAATGAACCTGATTTCCCTGCACTACCTCGAGTGTCACCCACGTATCACCTCACAGCATGGTGGCTCGTGCCACAGCCCTGTGGCATCTCGAGGGAAAGTCAGCGATCCCTGTGTCAGTTTGACGGGAAGTCTGACATTGCTGCTACGGCTCGTGAGAAAAGTGGGCATGCATGTAACCACAGGAGACGAGGCCTGACTCCCCTGTGGAGACTCCAGAGGAACACCAGGGTGCATGCCAGCACTGGAGAGGAAACTGCAGGCTCCAGCTTCTGCTCCAGGTGGGGACTTAGATCCCGTCACTGACTGGAGAGGAATCCCGAGGGTCCCCTCTCAACTTGCATGGAGACTGGCCTTTCCTGAGGCCACACGAGTGGGTCCCTGAGGTCACCATCATAACATGAGAGGAACCTGCTGCAACTCGAGAAAAACCAGGAGGTTCTCCCTTCCAGGCGAGTTGAGGCCGTTTTCTGCTGTGGCATTCCGAAGGATATCACGCCTTCCCTCCTGAAACTCAAAGGCTCCTTTACACCCTTGCTGCAACTCAAGAAGTTCCCCGACATACCCGTCTCTACTTGAGAGGAAAACTGAAGGTTCCACCACAAATCAAGAGGAGGCCCCTTTCTCCCTCCTCCACTCAAGATGAGGTTTCATTTCCCTGCTCTGTTAGGAAAGGATTCTGGCATTGCTGTTGCACAGCAAGAGGACGTGCTCTCAACAGGAAAGTCGAGAGAAACTTCAGGGGTGGTGCCACCATTCCAAAAGACACCAAATATCTCAGTCCACTCCAGAGGAACCTGATTTCCTTGCACTGCCTCGAAGGTCACCCCGAAAATCGAATCACACCACAGTAGCACGTGCGACAGCCCTGTGGTACCTCGAGGGAAAGTCACAGATCCCTGTGTCAACTCGTCGGGAAGACTGAAACTGCTGCTACAGCTCAAGAGAAAAATGGATGGGTATGTCTCCACTCGAGAAGAGTCCTGACTCTCCCGTGGAGACTCCAGAGGAACCCCAAGATCCATGTCAGCACTGGAGAGGAAACCTCAGGTTCTGGCTGCAGTTACAGACGAGGACTTAGGACCTGACACTGACTGGAGAGGAAGCCCAAGGGGCCCTTCGCAACTCGCATGGAGACTGGTCTTTTCTGAGGCCACACGAGTGGCTCCCTGAGGTCCCCATCGTAACTCGAGAGGGACCTGCCACAACTCGAGTAAAACCAGGGTGTTCTCCCCACCAGGCGAGATGAGCCCTTTTTCTGCTGTGGAATCCCGAGAGAAGTCACGCCTTCCCTCCTAAACCTAAAAGAGTACTTCACACCATTGCTGCAACTCGAGAAGTTCCCAGACATACCCGTCTCCACTCGAGAGGAACCCTGAGCGTACCACCGCAACTCAGGAGAAGACCCCTTTCCCCCTCCTCTGCTCAAGATGAGGGCTCCTTTCCCTGCTTCATCGGGAAAGGATTCTGGGGTTCCTGACATAAAGCAAGAGGATGTGCTCTCAACAGGAATGTCAAGAGGAACTCCAGGGGTCATGCCACCTTTCCAAAAGACCCCCAAATGTCTCAGTCCACTCCAGATGAACCTGATTTCCCTGACCTGCTTCGAAGGTCACCCTGAGCATTGAATCACACCATCGTGGCACATGCGACAGCCCTGTGGCACCTCGAGGGAAAGCCACAGGTCCCTGTGTCAACTTGTCGGGAAGCCTGACACTGCTGCTACAGCTCAGGAGGAAAGCGGACGTGTATGTCTCCATTCGAGGAGAGTCCTGACTCTCCTGTGGAGACTCCAGAAGAACCCCAAGATCCATGTCAGCACTGGAAGGGAAACCTCAGGTACTGGCTGCAGTTCCAGATGAGGATCTAAGACCTGACACTGATTGGAGAGGAACCCCGAGGGGCCCCTAGCAACTCGCATGGAGACTGGTCTTTCCTGAGACCACGCCAGTGGGTCCCTGAGGTCCCCGTTGTAACTCGGGAGGGACCTGCCCCAACTCGAGAAAAACCAGGAGGTTCTCCCCTGCAGGCGAGATGAGGCCCTTTTCTGCTGCGGTGTCTCAAAGGGAATCACGCCTTCTCTCTTGAACCTCAGAAGGTTCCTTCCCATCCTTGCTGCAACACAAGAAGTTCCCCGACATACGCGTCCCCAGGCATGAGGAACACCGAGGGTCCCAGCACAACTCAGGAGGAGTCCAGTTTGCCCCTAGTGAGCTCGAGATGAGGTTCCTTTTACCTACTTCACCAGGACAGGATTCAAGCTGTTCCCGTTGCATCTCAAGAGGTGGCGTTCTCAACAGGAAAGTTGAGAACTCCAGGGGTCGTGCCAACATAGTAAAAGTACCCCTGATGTCTCAGTCCACTGCAGGTGAATCTGATTTCCCTGCACTACCTCGAGTGTCACCCTCGTATCACCTCACACCACAGTGGCTCATGCCACAGCCCTGTGGCATCTCGAGGGAAAGACAGAGATCCCTGGGTCAACTTGATGGGAAGCCTGACATTCCTCCTACAGCTTGGGAGGAAAGTGGACGTGCATGTAACCACAGGAGACGGGGTCTCACTCGCCTGTGGAGAATCCAGAGGAACCCCAAGATCCATGTCAGTGCTGGAGAGGAAACCTCAGGTTCCAGCTTTGGCTCCAGACTGTGACTTAAGACCCGGCACCGACTGGAGAGGAATCCCGAGGGGCCCCTCTCAACTCGCACGGAGACTGGCCTTTCCTGAGGCCACACGAGCTGGTCCCTGAGGTCCCCATCGTAACACGAGAGGGACCTGCCGCAACTCGAGAAAAACCAGGAGGCTCTCCAATCCAGGCAAGATGAGGTCGTTTTCTGCTGTGGCTTCCCGAGGGAAATCACGCCTTCCTTCCTGAACCTCAAAGGGTCTTTCACACCTTTGCTGCAACTCAAGAAGTTCCCCAACATACCCGTCTCCACTCGAGTGGAACACTGAGGGTCCCACCACTTCTCAACAGGATCCCCCTTTCCTCCTTCTCTGCTCCAGATGAGGGTTCCTTTCCCTGCTACTTCTGGAAAGGATTCTGGCATTCCCGTCGCACAGCAAGAGGATGTGCTCTCAACAGGAAAGTCGAGAGGAATTCCAGGGGTCGTGCCCCCATTTCAAAAGACCCCAAATGTCTCAGTCCACTGCAGATGAACCTAATTTCCCTGCACTGCCTCGAAGGTCACCCGGAGCATCGAATCACACCACAGTGGCACGTGCGACAGCCCTGTGGCACCTTGAGGGAAGGCCACAGATCCCTGTGTCAACTCGTCAGGAAGACTCACACTGCTGCTACAGGTCGGGAGGAAAATGGACGTGTATGTCTCCAATCGAAAAGAGTCCTGACTCTCCTGTGGAGACTACAGAGAAACCACAAGTTCCATGTCAGCACTGGAGAGGAAACCTGAGGTTCTGGTCGCAGTTCAGGACGAGGACCAGGATCCGACACTAACTGGAGAGGAATCCCGAGGGGCTCCTCGCAACTCACATGCAGACTGATCTTTCCTGAGGCCATGCCAGTGGGTCCCTGAAGTCCCTGTTGTAACTCGAGAGGGACCTGCCGCAACTCGAGAAAAACCAGGAGGTTCTCCCCTGCAGGCGAGATGAGGCCCTTTTCTGCTGCAGCGTCTCGAGGGAAATCATGCCTATCCCTCAAGAACCTCGCAGGGGTACTTCCCACCCTTACTGCAACTCAAGAAGTTTCCCAACATACCCGTCTCCACTCGAGAGGAACACTGAGGGTCCCACCACAACTCAAGAGGGGCCCCCTTTCCCCCTCCTCTGCTCCACATGAGGTGTCCTTTCCCTGCTTCGTCAGGAAAGGATTCTGGCGTTCCCATGGCACAGCAAGGGGACGTGCTCACAACAGTAATGTCGAGAGGAACTCCAGGGTTCTTGCCCCATTCCCAAAGACCCCCAAATGTCTCATCCACTCCAGATGAACATGATTTGCCTGCCCTGCCTCAAAGGATACCCCGAGCATCGAATCACACCATGGTGGCACGTGCGACAGCCCTGTGGCACCTCGAGGGAAAGCCACAGGTCCCTGTGTCAACTGGTCGGGAAGCCTGACACTGCTGCTACAGTTCAGGAGGAAAACGGACGTGTATGTCTCCACTCGAGAAGAGTCCTGACTCTCCTGTGGAGACTTCAGAGGAACCCCAAGTTCCATGTCAGCACTGGAGAGGAAACCTCAGGTTCTGGCCACAGTTCCAGATGAGGATCTAAGACCTGACACTGACTGGAGAGGAACCCCGAGGGGTCCCTCACAACTCGCATGGAGTCTGGTCTTTCCTGAGGCTTCGCAAGCAGGTCCCTGAGGTCGCCATCGTAACTCAAGAGGGACCTTCCCTAACTCGAGAAAAACCAGGAGGTTCTCCCCTGCAGGCGAGATGAGGCCCTTTTCTGCTGCGGTGTCTTGAGGGAAATCACACCTTCCCTCTTCAACCACGCAAGGGTCCTTCCCACCCTTGCTGCAACTCAAGAAGTTCCTCCACATACCCGTCCCCACGAGGAAGGAACACCGAGTGTTCCAGCACAAATCAGGAGGAGACCCAATTCCACCTCATGAGCTTGAGATGAGGGTCGATTTCCCTGCTTCTTTGGGAAAGGATTCCCACCATTCTGATTGCATCTCAAGAGGTAACGTTCTCAGCAGGAAAGCCAATATCTCCAGGGGTCGTGCAAACATACTAAAAGTCCCCCAGATATCTCAGTCCACTCCATATGAACCCGATTTCCCTGCCCTGCCTCGAGTGTCACCCGTGTATCACCTCACAAAACGGTGGCTCATGCCACAGCCCTGTGGCATCTAGAGTGAAAGACAGAGATCCCTGGATCAACTCGACTGGAAGCTTGAAACTGCTGATACAGCTCGGGAGGAAAGTGTACGTGCATGTAACCACAGGAGACGAGGCCTGACTTCCCTGGGGATACTCGAAACGAACCCCAAGATCCATGCCAGCACTGGAGAGGAAACCTCAGGTTCCAGCTTTGGCTCCAGATGGGACTTAGGACCCGGCACCGACTGGAGAGGAATCCCGAGGAGCCCCTCTCAACTTGCACAGAGACTGGCCTTTACTGAGGCCTCGCAAGGGGGACCTGAGGTCCCCATCGTAACTCGAGAGGAACCTGCCGCAACTCGAGAAAAACCAGGAGGTTCTCCCCTCCAGGCGCAATAAGGCCGTTTTCTGCTGCGGCATCACGAGAGAAATCACGCCATCCCTCCTGAATCTCAAAGGGTCCTTCATATCCTTTCTGCAACTCAAGAAGTTCCCCGACATACCCGTCTCCACTCGAGAGGAAAACTGAGGGTCCCACCACAATTCAAGAGGGGCCCCCTTTCCCCATCCTCTGCTCCAGATGAGCGATCCTTTCCCTGCTTCGTCAGGAAAGGATTCTGGCGTTCCTGTGGCAGAGCAAGGGGACGTGCTCACAACAGGAAAGTCGAGAGGAACTCCAGTGTTCTTGCCACATTCCAAAAGACCCCCAAATGTCTCATCCACTCCAGATGAACATGTTTTCCCTGCCCTGCCTCGAAGGACACCCCGAGCATCGAATCACACCATGGTGGCACGTGCGACAGCACTGTGGCACCTCGAGGGAAAGCCACAGGTCCGTGTGTCAACTCGATGGGAAGCCTGACATTGCTGCGAAAGCTCGGGAGGAAAGCGGACGTGTATGTCTCCACTCGAGAAGAGTCCTGACTCTCCTGTGGAGATTCCAGAGGTAACACAAGATCCATGTCAGCACTGGAGAGGAAACCTCAGCTTCTGGCCGCAGTTCCATATGAGGACCTAGGACCTGACACTGACTGGAGAGCAAACCCGAGGAGCCCCTCGCAACTCGCATGGAGACTGGTCTTTCCTGAGGCCACGCCAGCGGGTCCCTGAGGTCCCCATCATAACTCAAGAGGGACCTGCTGCAACTAGAGAAAAACTAGGAGGTTCTCCCCTTCAGGCGAGATGAGGCCCTTTTCTGCTGTGGCATCACGAGGGAAATCACGCCTTCCCACTTGAACCTCGCAGGCGTCCTTCCCACCCTTGCTGCAACTCAAGAAGTTCGCCGACATACCAGTCCCCACATGGGAGGAACACTAAGTGTCCCGGCACACCTCAGGAGGAGCCTCGTTTCCCCATCATGAGCTCGAGATGAGAGTCTTTTTCTCTGCTTAGTCTGGAAAGGATTCCCGCCGTTCCCGTCACATCTCAAGAGGTGGCACTCTCAACAGGAAAGCCGAGACCTCCAGGTGTCGTGCCAACATACCAAAAGTCCCCCAGATGTCTCAGTCCACTCCAGATGAACCTGATTTCTCTGCACTACCTCGAGTGTCACCTGCGTATCGCCTCACACCATGGTGGCTCGGGCCACAGGCCTGTGGTATCTCGCTGGATAGACAGAGATCCCGGGGTCAAGTCGAGGGGAAGCCTGACACTGCAGCTACAGCTCGGGAGGAAAGTGGACGTGCATGCAACCACAGGAGACAAGGCCTGACTCCCCTTGAGAGACTCCCGAGAAACCCCAATTTCCATGCCAGCTCTGGAGAGGAAACCTCAGGTTCCAGCTTTGGCTCCAGACGGGGATTTAGGACCCAGCACTGACTGGAGAGGGATCCCGAGGAGCCCCTCTCAACTCGCACGGAGACTGGCCTTTCCTGAGGCCAGGCGAGAGGGTCACTGAGGTCCCCGTTGTAACTCGAGAGGGACCTGCCGCAACTCGAGAAAAACCAGGGGGTTCTCCCCTCCAGGAGAGGTGAGGCCGTTTACTGCTTCGGCATCCTAAGAGAAAACTGGCTTTCCCTCCTGAACCTCAAAGGGTCCTTCACAGCCTTGCTACAACTCAAGAAGTTCCTTGACATAACCATCTCCACTCGAGAGGAACACTGAGGGTCCCACCACAACTCAAGAGGCGCTCCTTTCCCCCTCCTCCACTCCCAATGAGGGATCCTTTCCCTGCTTGGACAGGAAAGGATTCTGGTGTTCCCGTCGCACAGCAAGAGAGCATGCTCTCAACAGGAAAGTCGAGAGGAACTCCAGGGGTCATGTCACCATTCCAAAAGACCCCCAAATGTCTCAGTCCACCCCAGATGAACCTGATTTCCCTGCACTGCCTCGAAGGTCACCCAGAGCATCGAATCACACCATGGTGGCATCTGCGACAGCCCTGTGGCACCTCGAGGGAAAGACACAGATCCATGTGTCAACTCGTCGGGAAGCCTGACACTGCTGCTACAGCTTTGAGGAAAATGGACGTGTATGTCTCCACCTGAGAAGAGTCCTGATTCTCCTGTGGAGACTCCCGAGGAACCCCAAGATCCATGTCAGCACTGGAGAGGAATCCTCAGGTTCTGGCTGCAGTTCCAGATGAGTCCCTAGGACCCGACACTGACTGGACAGGAATCCCGAGGGGCCCCTCGCAACTCGTATGGAGACTGGTCTTTCTTGAGGCCATGCCAGCGGGTCCCTGAGGTCCCCGTCGTAACTCAAGAGGGACTTGCTGCAACTCGAGGAAAACCAAGAGGTTCTCCCCTGCAGGCGGGATGAGACCCTTTTCTTCTGTGGCATCATGAGGGAAATCACGCCTTTTCACTTGAACCTCGCAAGCGTCCTTCCCACCTTTGCTGCAACTCAAGAAGTTCCCTGACATACCAGTCCCCACGCGGGAGGAACACTAAGGGTCATGGCACACCTCAGGAGGAGCCTCGTTTCCCCATCATGAGCTCAAGGTGAGGGTCTTTTTCCCTGCTTCGACGGGAAAGGATTCCCGCCGTTCTCATCACATCTCAAGAGGTGGCGCTCTCAACAGGAAAGCCGAGATCTCCAGGGGTCGTGCCAACATACTAAAAGTCCCCCAGATGTCTCAGTGCACTCCAGATGAACCTGATTTCCCTGCACTACCTCGAGTGTCACCTGCGTATCGCCTCACACCACGATGGCTCATGCCACAGGCCTGTGGCATCTCGAGGGAAAGACAGAGATCCCGGGGTCAAGACGAGGGAAGACTTACATTGCAGATACAGCTCGAGAGGATAGCGGACGTGCATGCAACCACAGGAGACGAGGCCTGACTCCCCTTGAGAGACTCCCGAGAAACCCCAAGTTCCATGTCAGCACTGGAGAGGAAACTTCAGGTTCTGGCTGCAGTTTCAGACGAGTACCTAGGACCCGACACTGACTGAACAGGAATCCCGAAGGGCCCCTCGCAACTCGTATGGAGGCTGGACTTTCCTGAGGCCACGATAGCGGGTCCCTGAGGTCCCAGTCGTAACTCGAGAGGGATCTGCCACAACTCGAGAAAAATCAGGAGGTTCTCCCCTGCAGGCGAGATGAGGCCATTTTCGGCTGTGGCATCACGAGGGAAATCACGCCTCCCCACTTGAACTTCGTAAACGTCCTTCCCACCCTTGCTGCAACTCAAGAAGTTCCCCAACATACCAGTCCCCACGCGGGAGGAACACTAAGTATTGTGGCACACCTCAGGAGGAGCCTCATTTCCCTATCGTGAGCTTGAGATGAGGTTCTTTTTCCCTGCTTCGTGGGGAAATGATTCCCGCCGTTCCCGTCATATCTCCAGAATTGGTGCTCTCAACAGGAAAGCCGAGATCTCCAGGGGTCGTGCCAACATACTAAAAGCCCCCAGATGTCTCAGTCCACTCCAGATGAACCTGATTTCCCTCCACTAACTCGAGTGTCAACTTCATATCGCCTCACACCACGTTGACTCATGCCACAGGCCTGTGACATCTCGAGGGAAAGACAGAGATCCCGGGGTCAAGTCGAGGGGAAGCCTGACACTGCAGCTACAGCTTGGGAGGAAAGCAGACGTGCACGCAACCACAGGAGACGAGGCCTGACTCTCCTTGAGAGACTCCCGAGAAACCCCACGTTCCATGCCAGCACTGGAGAGGAAACCTCAGGTTCCAGCTTCGGCTACAGACAGGGACTTAGGACCTGGCACCAACTGGAGAGGAATCCTGAGGAGACCCTCTCAACTTGCACGGAGACTGTCCTTTCCTGAGGCCACGGGAGAGGTTCCCTGAGGTCCCCGTCATAACCCAAGTGGGACCTGCCGCAACTCGAGAGAAACCAGGAGGTTCTCCCCTGCAGGCGAGATGAGGCCGTTTTCTGCTGCGCCATCCCAAGAGAAAATCGTCCTTCCCTCCTGAACCTCATAGGGTCCTTCACAGCCTTGCTACAAACCAAGAAGTTCCCTGACATAACCATCTCCACTCGAGAGGAACACTGAGCGTCCCACCACAACTCAAGAGGAGACCCCTTTCCCCCTCCTCTGCTCCCGATGATGGATCCTTTCCCTGCTTCGACAGGAAAGGATTCTGGCATTCCCGTCACACAGAAAGTGGGCGTGCTCTCAACAGGAAAGTCGAGAGGAACTCCAGGGGTCATGCCACCATTCCAAAAGACCCCCAAATGTCTCAGTCCACTCCAGATGAACCTGATTTCCCTGCCCTGCCTCGAAGGTCACCCCAAGCGAAGAATCACACCACGGGGGCACGTGCGACAGCCCTGTGGCACCTCGAGGGAAAGCCACAGATCCTTGTGTCCACTTTGCCAGAAGCCTGACACTGCTGCTACAGCTCGGGAGGAAAACGGACATGTATGTCTCCACTCGAGAAGAGTCCTGACTCTCCTGTAGAGACTCCAGAGGAACCCCAAGGCCCATGTCAGCCCTGGAGGGGAAATCTCAGGTATTGGCCGCAGTTCCAGATGAGGACCTATGACCCGACACTGACTGGAGAGGAATCCCAAAGGGCCCCTCGCAACTCGAATGGAGACTGGACTTTCCTGAGGCCACGCCAGAGGATCCCTGAGGTCCCCGTCGTAAGTCGAGAGGGACCTGCCGCAACTCGAGAAAAACCACGAGGTTCTCCCCTGCAGGCGAGATGAGGCCCTTTTCTGCTGCGGTGTCTTGAGGGAAATCATGCCTTCGCATTTGAACCTCACAAGGGTCCTTCCCACCTTTGCTGCTACTCAAGAAGTTCCCCAAAATACACGTCCCCAAGTGGGAGGAACACCGAGTGTCCCAGCACAACTCAGAAGGAGCCCCTTTTCCCCTCGTAAGCTTGAGATTAGGGTCCCTTTCCCTGCTTCGTCAGGAAAGGATTCCCGCCGTTCCTGTCGCATCTCAAGAGGTGGCACTCTCAACAGGAAAGCCGAGATCTCCAGGGGTTGTGCCAACATACTATACGCCCCACAGATGTCTCAGTCCACTCCAGATGAACCTGATTTCCCTGTTCTACCTCCAGTGTCACCCGCGTATCACCTCACACCACGTTGGGTAGTGCCCCATCCCTGTGGCATCTCAAGGGAAAGACAGAGATCCCTGAGACAACTCGACGGGAATCATGACACAGCTGCTACAGCTCGGGAGGAAAGCGGACGTGGGTGTAATCACAGGAGATGAGGCCTGACTCCCCTGGGGAGACTCCAGAGGAACCCCAAGATCCATGCCAGCACTGGAGAGGAAAGCCCAGGTTTCTGCTTCACCTCCAGACGGAGACTTAGGACCCGGCCCTGACTGGAGAGGAATCCCGACGGGCCCCTGTCAACTCGCATGGAGACTGGCCTTTCCTGATGCCACGCGAGCGGGTCCCTGAGGTTCCTGTCGTAACTCGAGATGGACCTGCTGCAACTCGAGAAAAACCAGGAGGTTCTCTCCTCCAGGCAAGATGAGGCTGTATTCTGGTGTGGGAGAAATCCCGCAGAAATCCCGAGAGAAATCACGCCTTCCCTCCGGAACCTCAAAGGGTCCTTCACACCCTTGCTGGAAGTAAAGAAGTTCCCCGACGTACTCGTCTCCACTCGAGAGGAATACTGAGGGTCTCACCACAACTCAAGAGGATCTCCCTTTCCCCCTCCCCCGCTCCAGATGAGGCTTCCTTTCCCTGCTTCGTTGGAAAAGTTTCTGGCATTTCCGTCGCACAGCAAGAGGACGTGCTCTCAACAGGAATGTCGAGTGGAACTCCAGGGCTCGTGCCACCATTCCAAAAGGTCCCCAAATGTCTCAGTCTACTCCAGATGAACCTGAATTCCCTGCCCTGCCTCTAAGTTCACCCCGACCATCGAATCACACCATGGGGGCACGTGCGACAGCCCTGTGGCACATGGAGGGAAACCCACAGATCCCTGTGTCCACTGGTCGGGAAGCCTGACACTGCTGCTACAGCTCGGGAGGAAAATGGACGTGTATGTCTCCACTCGAGAAGAGTCCTGACTCTCCTGTGGAGACTCCAGAGGAACCCCAAGGTCCATGTCAGCACTGGAGAGGAAACGTCAGGTTCTGGCCTCAGTACCAGACGAGGACCTACGACCTGACACTGACTGGAGAGGAATCCCGATGGGCCCCTCGCAACTCTCACGGAGAGTGGTCTTTCCTGAGGCCACGCCAGTGCGTCCCCGAGGTCCCCGTCATAATTCAAAAGGGACCTGCTGCAACTCGAGAAAAAACAGGAGGTTCTCCCCTGCATTCGAGATGAAGCCCTTTTCTGCGGCGGTGTCTCGAGAGAAATCACGCCTTCCCTCTTGAACCTCGCAAGAGTCCTTCCCACCCTTGCAGCAACTCAAGAAGACCCCCGACATATCCATCTCCACTCGAGAACACTGCGAGTCCCGCCAAAGTCAAGAGGAGCCTCGTTTCCCCCTCCTCTGCTCGAGATGAGATTTCCTTTACCTGCTTCATTGGGAAAGGATTCCCAGCGTTCCCGTCACAACTCTAGATGAGGCACTCTCAACAGGAATGTCGAGAGGAATCAAGGGTTGTTGCCCCATTCCAAAAGACCCAAAATGTCTCAGTCCACTTCAGAGGAACCTGATTTCACTGCACTGCCTCAGCTGTCACACCGTGTTTCGACTCACACCATGGTGGCTCATGTGACATCCCTGTGGGAAAGCCTCGAGGGAAAGCCACAGATCCCTGTGTCAACTCGATGGGAAGCCTGACACTGCAGCTACAGCTCAGTAGGAAAGCGGACGTGCATGTCTCCATGCGAGA
>SJYT01068056.1:136241-159132 GCA_006410635.1 Cephalophus harveyi
ATGAACCTGATTTCCCTGCACTGCCTCGACTGCCACCCTGAGTATCGACTTACACTATGGTGGTACGTGAGACAGCCTTGTGTCACCTCGAGGGAAACCAATAGATCCCTGTGTCAAGTTGACAGGAAACCTGACACTGCTGCTACAGCTCAGAGGAAAGCAGACGTGCATGTCTCCACTCAAGATGAAGCCTGAGTCCCCTGTGGAGACTCCAGAGGAACCCCAAGATCCATATCAGCACTGGAGAGGAAACCTCAGGCTCCAGCCTCAGCTCCAGACGAGGACTTAGGACCCAGCAATGACTGGAGCCCAATCCCAAGAGGCCCCTCCCAACTCGAATGGAGACTGGCCTTTCCTGAGGCCACACGTGCGTGTCACTGAGGTCCCCATCTTAACTCAAGAGGGACCTGCGGCAACTCAACAAAAACCAAGAGATTCTTCCTTCCAGTCGAGGTGCGGCCTTTTCTGCTGTGGCGTCTCGAGGGAAATCACACCTTCCCTCTTGGACCTCGAAAGGGTCCTTCACACCCTTGCTGCATCACAAGAAGTTCCCCGACATAACTGTCTCCAACTGTCTCCATGCGAGAGGAACTCCGAAAGTCCCAGCAAAACTCAAGAGGAGCCCCGTTGTCCCCTCGTTAGCTCTAGGTGAGGGCTCCTTTCCCTGCTTCATTGGGAAAGGATTCCCTGCGTTCCTGTCACAACTCAGGAGGAGGCGCTCTCAACAGGAAAGTCGAGAGGAACTCCAGGGGTCTTGCCACCATTGTAAAAGACCCCCAAATGTCTCAGTCCACTCCAGATGAACCTGATTTCCCTGCACGGCCTCGACTGCCACCCCGAGTATCGACTCACACAAAGGTGGCACATGTGACAGCCCTGTGGCACCTCGAGGGAAAGCCACAGATCCCTGTGTCAACTCACTGGGGAGCAAGATACTGCTGCTACTGCTCAGGAGGAAAATGGACATGCATGTCAAAACTCGAGACGAGGCCTGAATCCCCTGTGGAGACTCCAGAGGTACCCCAAGATACATGTCTGGACTGGAACTGAGTCCCCTGTGGAGACTCCAGAGGAACCCCAAGATCCATATCAACACTGGAGAGGAAACCTCAGGCTCCAGCCTCAGCTCCAGACGAGGACTTAGGACCCAGCAACGACTGGAGCCGAATATCCCGAGAGGCCCCTCACAACTCGCATGGAGACTGGCCTTTCCTGATGCCACATGTGCGTGTTGCTGAGGTCTCAGTCTTAACTTGAGTGGGACCTGCGGCAACTCAACAAAAACGAAGAGATTCTTCCCTCCAGGCGAGATGAGGCCCTTTTCTGCTGTGGTGTCATGAAGGAAATCACACCTTCCCTCTTGGACCTCGAAAGGATCCTTCACACCCTTGCTGCAACTAAAGAAGTTCCCCGACATACCTGTCTCCACTCACGAGGAACTTCGAGGGTCCCAGCACAACTCAAGAGGAGCCCCGTTGTCCCCTCCTCAGCTCGAGATGAGAGTTCCTTCACTTGCTTCATCAGGAAAGGATTCCCTGTGTTCCCGTCACAACTCAGGAGGAAACGCTCTCAACAGGAAAGCCAAGAGGAACTCCAGGAGTCATGCCACCATTCCAAAGGACACCCAAATATCTCAGTCCATTCCAGACAAACCTGACTTCCCTGCACTGCCTCAAAATTCACCCTGAGCATTGAATCACACCACAGTGGCACGTGCAACAGCCCTGTGGTACCTCGAGGGAAAGTCACAGATCCCTGTGTCAACTCGTTGGGAAACCTGAAACTGCTGCTACAGTTCGAGAGGAAAATGGATGGGTATGTCTCCACTTGAGAAGAGTCCTGACTCTCCTGTGGAGATTCCAGAGTAACCCCAAGATCCATGTCAGCACTGGAGAGGAAACCTCAGGTTCTGGCCGCAGTTCCAGACGAGGACTTAGGACCCGACACTGACTAGAGAGGAAGCCCGAGGGGCCCCTTGCAACTCGCATGGAGACTGGTCTTTCCTGAGGCCACATGAGTGGGTCCTTGAGGTCCCCATCGTAACTCGAGAGGGAACTGCCGCAACTTGAGAAAAACCACGAAGTTCTCCCCTCCAGGCGAGATGAGTCCCTTTTCTGTAATGGCAACTCGAGCAAAATCACGCCTTCACTCTTGAACCGTGCGTGGGTCCTTCCCACCCTTGCTGCAACTCAAGAAGTTCCCCGACATACCCGACTCCACGCCGGAGGAAAACCAAGGGTACCGGCACAACTCAAGAGGAGCCCCGTTTTCCCCTCATGAGCTGAGATGAGGGTTCATTTCCCTGCTTCGTCGGGAATGGATTCCCGCCATTCCTGTCACATCTCAAGATGTGACGCTCTGAACAGGAAAGCTGAGTCCTCCAGGGGTCGTGCCAACATACTAAAAGCCCCCCAGATGTCTCAGTCCACTCCAGATGAACCTGATTTCCCTGCATTACCTCGCGTGTCACCCGCGTATCATCTCACACCACGGTGGTCGTGCCACAGCCCTGTGGCATCTCGAGGGAAAGACAGAGATCCCTGTGTCAGTTCAACGGGAAGTCTGACATTGCTGCTACAGCTCGGGAGAAAAGCAGACGTGCATGTAACCACAGGAGACGAGGCCTGACTCCCCTGTGGAGACTCCAGAGGAACCCCAAGATCCATGTCAGCACTGGAGAGGAAACCTCAGGTTCCAGCTTAGGCTCCAAATGGGGACTTAGGACCGCGGTCCGACTGGAGAGGAATACCGAAAGTCCCCTCTCAACTCGAAAGGAGAATGGCCTTTCCTGAGGCCACACGACTGGGTCCCTGAGTTCCCCGTCTTGACTAGACAGGAACCTGCTGCAACTCGAGAAAAACCAGGAGGTTCTCCCCTCCATGCGAGATGAGGCTGTTTTCTGATGTGGCATCTCGAGAGAAATCACACCTTCCCTCCTGAACTTCAAAGAGTCATTCACAACCATGCCGCAACTCAATAAGTTTTCCGATATACCCGTCTCCACTCGAGAGGAACACTGAGGGTCCCACCACAACTCAAGAGGAGCCCCCTTTCCCCGTCTTCCACTTGATATGAGGGTTCCTTTCCCTGGTTCGTCGGGAAAGGATTCCCGGCATTCCCATTGCATCTCAGGAGGTGGCGCTCTCAACAGTAAAGCCTAGATCTCCAGTGGTCATGCCAACATACTAAAAATCCTTCAGATGTTTCAGTCCAGTCCAGATGAACCTGATTTCCCTGCACTACCTCGAGTGTCACCCGTTTATCACCTCACACAACTGTCGCTCATGCCACAGCCCTGTGGCATCGCGATGGAAAGACAGAGATGCCTGTTTCAACTCGACGGAAAGACTGACTCTGCTGCTACAGGTCGTAAAAAAACGAATACATGCATGTAACCACAGGAGACGAAGCATGACTCCACTGGGGAGACTCCAGAGGAACCCCAAGATCCATGTCAGCACTGGAGAGGAAATCTCAGGTTCCAGCTTCGGCTCCAGCCGTGGACTTAGGACCCGGCAATGACTGGAGAGGAATCCCGAGGAGCCCCTCTCAACTCGCATGGAGACTGGCCTTTCCTGAGTCCACGCGAGAGGGTCCCTGAGGTCCCGTCGTAACTCGAGAGGGACCTGCGGCAACTCGAGAAAAACCAGGAGGTTCTCCCCTCCATGCAAGATGAGGCCGTTTTCTGATGCGGCATCTCGAGGGAAATCACGCCTTCCCTCCTGAACTTCAAAGAGTCATTCACAACCATGCCGCAACTCAATAAGTTTTCTGACATCCCTGTCTCCACTCGAGAGGAACACTGAGGGCCCCACCATAACTCAAGAAGAGCCCCCTTTTCCCCTCCTCTGCTCGAGATGAGGGTTCCTTTCCCTGGTTCTTCGGGAAAAGATTCCCGCCGTTCCCATCGCATCTCAGGAGGTGGCGCTCTCAACAGTAAAGCCTAGATCTCCAGTGGTCATGCCAACATACTAAAAATCCTCCAGATGTTTCAGTTCAGTCTAGATGAACCTGATTTCCCTGCACTACCTCGAGTGTCACCCGTATATCGCTCACACAACTGTCGCTCATGCCACAGCCCTGTGGCATCGCGATGGAAAGACAGAGATGCCTGTTTCAACTCGACGGGAAGACTGACACTGCTGCTACAGATCGTAAAAAAATGAATACGTGCATGTAACCACAGGAGACGAAGCCTGACTCCACTGGGGAGACTCCAGAGGAACCCCAAGATCCATGTCAGCACTGGAGAGGAAATCTCAGGTTCCAGCTTCAGCTCCAGCCAGGGACTTAGGATCCAGCACCGACTGGAGAGTAATCCAGAAGGGCCCCTCTCAATTCGCATGGAGACTGGCCTTTTCTGAGGCCACATGAGCGTGTCCCTGAGGTCCCCGTCATAATGCAACTGAAGAATTTCCCCGACATACCCGTCTCCACTCGAGATGAACACTGAGGGTCCCACCACAACTCCAGAGGAGCCTCCTTTCCCCCTCCTCCACTCGAGATGAGGGTTCCTTTACCTGCTTCATCGAGAAAGGATTTTGGTGTTTCCGTCGCACAGCAAGAGGACATGCTCTCAACGGGAAAGTCGAGAGGAACTCCAGGGGTTGTCCACCATTTCAAAAGATGCCCATATGTCTCAGTCCACTCTAGATAAACCTGATTTCCCTGTACTGCCACGAAGGTCACACCGAACATCGAATCACAACACGGTGGCACGTGCGACAGCCCTGTGGCACCTCGAGGAAAAGCCACAGATCCCTGTGTCAACTCGTCGGGAAGTCTGACACTGCTGCTACAGCTCGGGACAAAAACGAACGTGTATGTCTCCACTTGAGAAGATTCCTGACTCTCCTGTGGAGACTCCAGACGAACCCCAAGATCCATGTCAGCACTGGAGAGGATACCTCAGGTTCTGGCCGCAGTTCCAGACGAGGACTTAGGACCCAACATGACTGGAGAGGAATCCCGAGGGGCCCCTCGCAACTCGCATGGAGACTGGTCTTTCCTGAGGCTACATGAGCGGGTCCCTGAGGTCCCCATCATATCTCAAGAGGGAACTGCTGCAACTCGAGAAAAACCAGGAGGTTCTCCCCTGCAGTCTAGATGAGGCCCTTTTCTGCTGCGGTACCACGAGGGAAATCACGCCTTCCCTCTTGAACCTTCCAAGGGTCCTTCTCACCCTTGCTGCAACTCTAGAAGTTCCCCGACATACACGTCTCCACGTGGGAGGAACACCGAGGGTCCCGACACAACTCAGGAGGAGCCCCATTTCCCCCTCATGAGCCGAGATGTGGGTCCCTTTCCCTGCTTCGTCAGGAAAGGATTTCCGCCGTTCCCGTCACATCTCAGGAGGTTGCACTCTCAACGGGAAAGCCGAGATATCCGGGGGTCGTACCAACATACTAAAAGTCCCCAGATGTCTCAGTCCACTCCAGATGAACCTGATTTCCCTGCACTACCTCGAGTGTCACCCGTGTATCGCCTCACACCATGGTGGCTCATGCCACAGCCCTGTGGNGGAGGTTGCACTCTCAACGGGAAAGCCGAGATATCCGGGGGTCGTACCAACATACTAAAAGTCCCCAGATGTCTCAGTCCACTCCAGATGAACCTGATTTCCCTGCACTACCTCGAGTGTCACCCGTGTATCGCCTCACACCATGGTGGCTCATGCCACAGCCCTGTGGTATCTCAAGGGAAAGACAGAGATCCCTGGGTCAACTCGATGGGAAGCCTGACATTGCTGCTACAGTGTCAGGGAGGAAAGCGGACGTGCATGTAACCACAGGAGACGAGGCCTGTCTCCCCTGGGGAGACTCCAGAGGAACCCCAAGATCCATGAAAGCACTGGAGAGGAAACCTCAGGTTATAGCTTCAGATCCAGACGGGGACTTAGGACCCGACAATGACTGGAGAGGATCCCCAGGGGCCCCTCGCAACTCATAGGAGACTGGTCTTTCCTGAAGCCACACGAGCTGGTCCCTGAGGTCCCCATCGTAAGTCATGAGGGACCTGCCGCAACTCGAGAAAAACCAGGAGGTTCTCCCCTCCAGGCGAGATGAGGTCGTTTTCTGCTGCGGCATCCCGAGAGAAATCACGCCTTCCCTCCTGAACCTCAAAAGTTCCTTCACACTCTTGCTGAACTAAAGAAGTTCCTCAACATACCCGTTTCCACTCGAGAGGAACACTGAGGGTCCCACCACAACTCAAGAGTGGCCCCCTTTCCCCATCATCTGCTCCAGATGAGGGTTCTTTCCCTGTTTCATCGGGAAAGCATACTGGCGTTCCCGTCGCACAGCAAGAGGGCATGCTATCAACAGGAAAGTCGAGAGGAACTGAGGGGTCATGCCACCATTCCAAAAGACACTCAAAAGTCTCAGTCCTCTCCAGATGAACCTGATTTCCCTGCCCTGCCTCGAAGGTCACCCCTAGCATTGAATCACAGCACGGTGGCACGTGTGACAGCCCTGTGGCACCTCGAGGGAAAGCCACAGATCCCTGTGTCCATCCGTCAGGAAGCTTGACACTGCTGCTAAATTTCGGGAGAATGACGGACGTGTATGTCCCCACTCAAATATAGTCCTGACTGTCCTGTGGAGACTCCAGAGGAACCCCAAGATCCATGTCACCACTGGAGAGGAAATCTCAGTTTCAGGCAGGAGATCCAGACGAGGAAAAAGGACCCGACACTGACTGTAGGGGAATCCCGAGGGGCCTCTCACAACTCGCATGGAGACTCGTCTTTCCTTAGGCTACGCCAGCGGGTCCCTGAGTTCCCCGTCGTAACTTGAGAGGGACCTCCTGCAACTCGAGAAAAACCATGAGGTTCTTTCCCTGCAGGCGAGATGAGGCCCTTATCTGCTTCGGGGTCATGAGGGAAATCACGCCTTCCCTCTTGAACTTCGAAAGTGTCCTTCCCACCTTTGCTGCAACTCAAGAAGTTACCCGACATACACGTCCCACACCTGAGGAACACCGAGGGTCCTGGCACAACTCAGAAGTATCCCCGTATCCCCCTCATGAGCTCGAGATGAGGGACACTTTCCCTACTTCGTTGGGAAAGGATTCTCGCCATTCCTGTCACATCTCAAGTGGTGGTGATCTGAACAGGAAAGCCGAGATCTCCAGGGGTCAAGCCAACATACTAAAAGTGCCCCAGATGTCTCAGTCCACTCCAGAGGAACCTGATTTCCCTGCACTACCTCGAGTGCCACCCGCCTATCACCTCACACAACGGTGTCTCATGCCACAGCCCTGTGGACATCTCGAGGGAAAGATAGAGATCCCTGGTTCAACTCGACGGGAAGCCTGACACAGCAGCTACACCTCAGGAGGAAAGTGGACATGCATATAACCCCAGGAGATGAGGCCTGACACCCCAGGGGAGACTCCAGAGAAACCCCAAGATCCATGCCAGCACTGGAGAGGAAATCTCAGGTTCCAGATTGGGCTCCAGACAGGGAGTTAGGACCCGGCAACAACTGGATAGGAATCCCGAAGGGCCCCTCTCAACTCGCATGGAGACTGGCTATTCCTGAGGCCACGTGAGTGAGTCCCTGAGGTCCCTGTCGTAACTCGAGAGGGACCTACAGCAACTCGAGTAAAACCGGGAAGTTTTCCCCTACAGGCGAGATGAGGCCGTTTTCTGCTGAGGCAATCTGAGAGAAATCACGCCTTCCCTCCTGTAACTCAAAGGGTACTTCACACCCCTGCGGCAACTCTAGAAGTTCCCCGACATACCTGACTCCACTCGAGAGCAACACTGAGGGTCCCACGACAACTCAAGAGGGGCTCCCTTTCCCCCTCCACCGCTCCAGATGAGAGTTCCTTCCCTGCTTTGTCTGGAAGGATTCTGGCCTTCCTGTCANCTGCGGCAACTCTAGAAGTTCCCCGACATACCTGACTCCACTCGAGAGCAACACTGAGGGTCCCACGACAACTCAAGAGGGGCTCCCTTTCCCCCTCCACCGCTCCAGATGAGAGTTCCTTCCCTGCTTTGTCTGGAAGGATTCTGGCCTTCCTGTCACACAGCAAGAGGACGTGCTCTCAACAGGAACATCGAGAGGAACTCCAGGGGTGGTGCCACCATTCCAAAAAACACCCAAATGCCTCAGTCCACTCCAGATGAACTGATTTCCCTGCCCTGCCTCCAAGGACACCCTGAGCATCGAATCACACCACATCAGAGAAGTTAGCTGATATAATGAGGGCATATCAACCATTGAGTATCAGCTGAGAAAAGCTGCAACTTAGAGACCAATGCAAGTAGACAGCTGCATCAAAGAGGTTTAGAAGTAACAGAGTCTTGGAAGTAAGGTTCAGAGCTAAGTTCCAATGGTGCATGTGGGAAGGGCCTTGGCCCATATTTAGTAGGGGAATACATATCTAAAGTCTTCTCTTGTGTTGTTGGAAGAGAGTGTTTGCTATGACCAGTGCATTTTCTTGGCAAAACTCTATTAGTCTTTGCCCTGCTTCATTCCGTATTCCAACGCCAAATTTGCCTGTTACTCCAGGTGTTTCTTCACTTCGTACTTTTGCATTCTAGTCCCCTAAAATGAAAAGGACATCTTTTTTGGGTGTTGGTTCTAAAAGGTCTCTTCCAACAACACAAGAGAAGACTCTACACATGGACATCACCAGATGGTCAACACATCTCCACTCGAGAGGAACACTGAGGGTCCCACGACAACTCAACAGGGGCTCCCTTTCCCCCTCCACTGCTCCAGATGAGAGTTCCTTCCCTGCTTTGTCCGGAAGGATTCTGGCCTTCCTGTCACACAGCAAGAGGACGTGCTCTCAACAGGAACATCGAGAGGAACTTCAGGGGTGGTGCCACCATTCCAAAAAACACCCAAATGCCTCAGTCCACTCCAGATGAACCTGATTTCCCTGCCCTGCCTCCAAGGACACCCTGAGCATCGAATCACACCACAGTGACACATGCGACAGTCCTGTGGCACCATGAGGGAAAGCCAAAGTATCCCCGTGTCAACCCGTCGGGAAGCCTGACGCTGTGCTACAGCTCGGGAGGAAAACGGACGTGTATGTCTCCACTCAAGAAGAGTCCTGATTCTCCTGTGGAGACTCCAGAGTAACCCCAAGATCCATGTCAGCACTGGAGAGGAAACCTCGGGTTCTGGTCGCAGTTGCAGATGAGGACCTAGAACCCGACACTGACTGGAGAGGAATCCCAAGGGGCCCCTCGGACTCGCATGGAGACTGGTCTTTCCTGAGATCACGCCAGCGGGTCCCTGAGATCTCCATCGAAACTTCAGAGGGCCCTGCCGCAACTCGAGAAAAACCATGAGGTTCCTTCACTGCAGGCGAGATGAAGCCCTTTTCTGCTGCGGCATCTCGAGGGAAATCACGCCTACCCTATTGAACCTCGCAAGGGTCCTTCCCACCCTTGCTGCAACTCAAGAAGTTCTCCGACATATACGCCCCCACCAGGGAGGAACACAGAGGGTCCTGTCACAACTCAGGAGGAGCCCTGTTTCCCCCTCATAAGCTCGAGGTGAGTGTCCCTTTCGCTGCTTCGTGGGGAAAGGTTTCCCGCCGTTCTCTTCACGTCTCAAGAGGTGGCAATCTCAACAGGAAAGCCAAGATCTCCAGGGGTCGTGCCAACATACTTAAAGTCTCCCAGATGTTTCAGTCCACTCCAGATGAACTTGATTTCCCTGTACAACCTCAAGTGTCACCTGCATATCACCTCACACCACGAGGCTCGTGCCACAGCCCTGTGGCATCTCGAGGGAAAGACAGAGATCCCTGGGTCAACACAACAGGAAGCCTGACACTGCTGCTACAGTGTCAGGGAGGATAGCGGACGTGCATGTAACCAGAGGAGACGAGGCCTGACTGCCCTGGGGAGACACCAGAGGAACCCCAATATCCATGCCACCACTGGAGAGGAAAACTCAGTTTCCAACTTCAGCTCCAGACGGGGACTTACAACCCTGAAACAACTGAAGAGCAATCCCGAGGGGCCCCTCTCAACTTGCAAGGAAACTGGCCTTTCCTGAGACCACTTGAGTGGTTCCCTGAGGTCCCCATCGTAAGTCATGAGGGACCTACCACAACTCGAGAAAAACCAGGAGGTTCTCCCCTCCAGGAAAGATGAGGCCATTTTATACTGCGGAATTCCGAGAGAAATCACGCCTTACCTCCTGAACCTCAAAGGGTCCTTCACAACCGTGCTGCAACTCAAGAAGTTCCCCAAATTACCCGTCTTCACTAAAGAGGAATCCTGAGGGTCCCCGCACAACTCAATAGGGACCCCCTTTCCCCCTCCTCTACTCCAGATGAGGGTTTCTTTCCCTGTTTCATTGGGAAAGGATTCTGGGGTTCCCGTTGCACATCAAGAGGACGTGCTCTCAACAGGAAAGTCAAGAGGAACTGAGTGGTTGTGCCACCATTCCAAAAGACACCCAAATATCTCAGTCCACTCAAGATGAAACTGATTTCCATGCCCTGCCTCGAAGGTCACCCCGAGCATCGAATCACACAATGGTGGCTCGTGCCACAGCCCTGCGGCATCTTGAGGGAAAGACAGAGATAACTGGGTCAACTCGATGGGAAGCTTGACAGCGCTGCTACAGCTCGGGAGTAAAGCGGACGTGCATGTAACCACAGGAGACGAAGCCTGACTCCCCTTGGGAGACTCCAGAGGAACCCCAATACACATGACAGTACTGGAAAGGAAACCTCAGGTTCCAGCTTTGGCTCCAGAGGGGAACTTAGGACCCGGCACCGACTGGANACATGCATGTAACCACAGGAGACGAAGCCTGACTCCCCTTGGGAGACTCCAGAGGAACCCCAATACACATGACAGTACTGGAAAGGAAACCACAGGTTCCAGCTTTGGCTCCAGAGGGGAACTTAGGACCCAGCACCGACTGGAGAGGAATCCCGAGGGCCCCCTCTAAACTCACATGGAGACTGGCTTTTTCTGAGGCCATGTGAGCTGGTCCCTGAAGTCCCCATCGTAACTTGAACGGGACCTGACGCAACTGAAGAAAAACCAGGAGGGTCTCCCCTCCAGGCGAGATGAGGCCGTTTTCTGCTGCAAAATCCTAAGATAAATCATGCCTTCCCTCCAGAACCTCAAAGGGTCCTTCACACCTTTGCTGCATCTCAAGAAGTTCCTCGACACACCCGTCTCCAAACGAGCGGAACACTGAGGGTCCCACCACATCTCAAGATGGGGGCCCGTTCCCCCTCTTATGCTCCAGATGAGGGATCCTTTCCCTGCTTCATTGGGAAAGGATTCTGGCATTTCTGTCGCACAGCAAGAGGACGTGCTCTCAACAGGAAAGTCGAGGGGAACACCAGGGTTGACGAGATCTCCAGGGGTCGTGCCAACATACTAAAAGTCCCCCAGATGTCTCAGTCCACTCCAAATGAACCTGATTTCCGTCCACTACCTTGAGTGTCACCTGCGTATCGCCTCACGCCAGAGTGGCTCGTGTCAGACGCCTGTGGCATCTCGAGAGATAGACAGAGATCCCGGGGTGAAGTCGAGGGGAAGCCTGACACTGCAGCTACAGTTCGGGAGGAAAGCGGACGTGCATGCAACCACAGGAGACGAGGTCTGACTTCCCTTGAGAGACACTAGAGAAACCCCAAATTCCATGCCAGCACTAGAGAGGAAACTCAGGTTCCAGCTTTGGTTCCAGCCGGGGACTTAGGACCCGGCACTGACTGGAGAGGAATCCCGAGGAGCCCTTCTCAACTCGCACGGAGACTGGCCTTTCCTGAGGCCTCATGAGAGGGTCCCTGAGGTCCCTGTCATAACTCGAGAGGGACCTACCTCAACTCGAGAAAAACCAGGAGGTTATCCCCTCCAGGCGNCACGTCCGTTTTCCTCCCAAGCTGTAGCAGCAGTGTCAGTCTTCCCGAAGATGTGTATAAGAGACAGCGCGAGAGGGTCCCTGACGTCCCCGTCGTAACTCGAGGGGGACCTGCCGCAACTCGAGAAAAACCAGGAGGTTATCCCCTCCAGGCGAGCTGAGGCCGTTTTCTGCTGCGGCATCCCAAGAGAAAACTGGCCTTCCCTCCTGAACCTCAAAGGGTCCTTCAAAGCCTTGCTACAACCCAACAAGTTCCATAACCATGGAGTGGACATAACCATCTCCACTCGAGAGGAACACTGAGGGTACTACCACAACTCCTGAGAAGACCTCTTTCCCCCTCCTCTTCTCCTGATGAGGGATCCTTTCCCTGCTTCGACAGGAAAGTATTCTGGCATTCCCATTGCACAGCAAGAATTCATGTTCTCAACAGGAAAGTCGAGAGGAACTCCAGGGGTCATGCCACGATTCCAAAAGACCCCAAATGTCTCAGTCCACTCCAGATGAATCTGATTTCGCTGCACTGCCTCGAAGGTCACCCTGAGCATCGAATCACACCACGGTGGCATCTGCGACAGCCCTGTGGCACCTCGAGGGAAAGCCACAGATCCCTGTGTCAACTCGTCGGGAAGACTGACACTGCTGCTACAGCTTGGGAGGAAAACGGACGTGTATGTCTCCACTGCGGAAGAGTCCTGACTCTCCTGTGGAGACTCCAGAGGAACACCAAGATCCATGTCAGCACTGGAGAGGAAACCTCATGTTCTGGTTGAAGTTCCAGACGAGTACTTAAGACCCGACACTGAATGGACTGGAATCCCGAGGGGCACCTCGCAACTCGTATGGAGACTGATCTTGCCTGAGGCCACGCCAGCGGATCCCTTTAGTCCCCGTCGCAACTCGAAACGGTCCTGCCGCCACTCTAGAAAAACCAGGAGGTTCTCCCCTGCAGGCGAAATGAGGCCCTTTTCTTCTGTGGCATCAGGAGGGAAATCACGCCTTCCCACTTGATACTCGCAAGCGTCCTTCCCAGTCTTGCTGCAACTCAAGAAGTTCCCCAACATACCAGTCCCCACGCAGGAGGAACACGAAGGGTCCCGGTACACCTCAGGACGAGCCCCGTTTCCCCATCGTGAGCTCGAGATGAGGGTCTTTTTCCCTGCTTGGTCGGGAAAGGTTTCCCGCCGTTCCCGCCACATCTCAAGAGGTGGCGCTCTCAACAGGAAAGCCGAGATCTCCAGGGGTCGTGCCAATATACTAAAACTCCCCCAGATGTCTCAGTCCACTCCAGATGAACCTGATTTCCCTCCACTACCTCGAGTGTCAGCTGCGTATTGCCTCACACCATGGTGGCTTGTGCCACAGGCCTGTGGCATCTCGAGGGATAGAGAGAGATCAAGGGGTCAACTCGAGGGGAAGCCTGACACTGCAGCTACAGCTCGGGAGGAAGCGGACGTGCATGCAACCACAGGAGACGAGACCTGACTCCACTTGAGAGACTCCAGAGAAAGCCCAAGTTCCATGCCAGCACTGGAGAGGAAACCTCAGGTTCCATCTTCGGGCCAGACGGGGACTTAGGACCCGGCACCGACTGGAGAGGAATGCTGAGGAGCCCCTCTCAACTCGAACGGAGACTGGCCTTTCCTGAGGCCACGCGAGAGTGTCCCTAATGTCCCCGTCTTAACTCAAGAGGGACCTGCCGCAACTCGAGAAAAACCAGGAGAGGTTCTCCCCTCCAGGCGAGATGAGGCCGTTTTCTGCTGCGGTATCCCAAGAGAAAACCAGCCTTCCCTCCGGAACCTCAAAGAGTCCTTCAGAGCCTTGCTACAACTCAAGAAATTCCCTGACATAACCATCTCCACTCGAGAGGAACACTGAGGGTCCCACCACAACTCAAGAGGAGCCCCCTTTCCCCCACCTCCACTCCAGATGTGGGATCATTTCCCTGCTTCGACAGGAAAGGTTTCTGGCGTTCCAGTCCCAGAGCAAGAGGGTGTGCTCTCGACAAGAAAGTCGAGAGGAACTCCAGGGTTCGTGCCACCATTCCAAAACACCTCCAAATGTCTCAGTCCACTCCAGATGAACCCAATTTCCTGCACTGCCTTGAAGGTCACCCTGAGCATCGAATCACACCATGGTGGCATCTGTGACAGCCCTGTTCCACATCGAGGGAAAGCCACAGATCCCTGTGTCAACTCCTCGGGAAGCCTGACACTGCTGCTACAGCTTGTGAGGAAAACGGATGTGTATGTCCCCACTTGAGAAGAGTCCTGACTTTCCTGTGGAGACTCCAAGGAACCCCAAGATCCATGTCAGCACTGAAGAGGAAACCTCAGGTTCTGGGTGCGGTTCCAGACGAGTACCTAGGACCTGAAACTGACTGGACAGGAATCCTGAGGGGCCCCTCGCAACCCGTATGGAGACTGGTCTTTCCTGAGGCCACGCCAGCGGGTCCCTGAGGTCCCCGTATTAACTCGAGAGGGACCTGCCACAACTCGAGAAAAACCAGGAGGTTCTACCCTGCAGGCGAGATGAGGCCCTTTTCTGCTGTGGCATCACGAGGGAAATCACGCCTTCCTATTTGAACTTCGCAAGCGTCCTTCCCACCCTTGCAGCAATTCAAGAGGTTCCCCGACATACCAGTCCCCAGGCGGGAGGAACACTGAGGGTCCTGGCACACCTCAGGAGGAGCCTCGTTTCCCCATCATGAGCTCGAGATGAGGGCCTTTTTCCCTGCTTCGTCAGGAAAGGATTCCCGCCGTTCCCGTCACATCTCAAGAGGTCGCGCTCTCAACAGGAAAGCCAAGATCTCCAGGGCTCGTGCAAACATATTAAAAGTCCCCCAGATGTCTCAGTCCACTCCAGATGAACCTGAATTCCCTGCACTACCTCGAGTGTCAGCTGCGTATCGCCTCACACCACGGTGGCTCGTGCCACAGTCCTGTGGCATCTTGAGGGAAAGACAGAGATCCCAGGGTAGAGTCGAGGGGAAGCCTGACAATGCAGCTACAGCTCGGGAGGAAAGCATACATGCATGCAACGACAGGAGACGAGGCCTGACTCCCCTTGAGAGACTCCAGAGAAACCCCAAGTTCCATGAAAGCACTGGAGAGGAAACCTCTGGTTCCAGCTTCTGCTCCAGACGGGGACTTAGGACCCAGCACCCACTGGATAGGAATCCCGAGGAGCCACTCTCCACTTGCTCGCAGACTGGCCTTTCCTGATGCCACGCGAGAGGGTCCCTCAGGTCCCCATCGTAAATCGAGAGGGACCTGCCGAAACTCGAGAAAAACCAGGAGGTTCTCCCCTTCAGGTGAGATGAGGTCGTTTTCTGCTGTGGCATCCCAAGAGAAAACCGGCCTTCCCCACTGAACCTCAAAGGGTCCTTCACAGTCTTGCTTCAACCCAAGAAGTAATCCGACATACCATGTCCATTCGACAGGAACATTGAGGGTCCACCACAATTCAAGAAGAGCCCACTTTCCCCCTCCTATGCTCCCGATGAGGGATCCTTTCCCTGCTTCGACAGGAAAGGTTTCTGGCATTCCCGTCGCAGAGCAAGAGGCCGTGCTCTCAACAGGAAAGTCGAGAGGAACTCCAGGGGTCATGCCACCATTCCAAAAGACCCCCAAATATCTCAGTCCACTCCAGATGAACCTGATTTCCCTGCACTGCCTCGAAGGTCACCCTGAGTGTCGAATCACATCACGGTGGCATCTGCGTCAGCCCTGTGGCACCTCGAGGGAAAGCCGCAGATCCCTGTGTCAACTCGTAGGGAAGCCTGATACTGCTGCTACAGCTTGGGAGGAAAATGGACGTGTATGTCTCCACCTGAGAAGAGTCCTGACTCTCCTGTGGAGACTCCAGAGGAACCCCAAGATCCATGTCAGCACTGGAGAGGAAACCTCAGGTTCTGGCTGCAGTTCCAGACGAGTACCTACGACCCGACACTGACTGGACAGGAATCCCGAGGGGCCCCTCGCAACTCCTTATGCAGACTGGTCTTTCCTGAGACCACGCCTGTGGGTCCCTGAGGTCCCCATTGTAACTTGAGGGGGACCTGCTGCAACTCGAGAAAAACCAGGAGGTTCTCCCCTGCAGGCGAGATGAGGCCTTTTTCTGCTGTGGCATTATGAAGGAAATCACGCCTTCCCACTTGAACCTTCAAGCATCATTCCCACCCTTGCTGCAACTCAAGAAGTTCCCCGACATACCAGTCCCCTTGCGGGATGAACACTAAGGGTCCCGGCACACATCAGGAGGTGCCTCGTTTCCCCATCGTGATCTCGAGATAAGGGTCTTTTTCCCTGCTTCGTCGGGAAAGGATTCCCACCCTTCTCGTCATATCTCAAGAGGTGGCCCTCTCAACAGGAAAGCCGAGATCTCCAGGGGTCGTGTCAACATACTACTAGTCCCCCAGATGTCTCAGTCCAAACCAGATGAACCTGATTTCCCTGCACTACTTCGAGTGTCACCTACGTATCACCTCACACCACGTTGGCTCGTGCCACAGGCCTGTGGCATCTTGAGGGAAAGACAGAGATCCCGGGGTCAAGTTGAGGGGAAGCCTGACACTGCATCTACAGCTCGGGAGGAAAGCGGACGTGCATGCAGCCCTAGGAGACGAGGCCTGACTCCCCTTGAGAGACTCCAGAGAAACCCCAAGTTCCATGCCAGCACTGGAGAGGAAACCTCAGGATCCAGCTTCGGCTCTAGATGGGGACTTAGGACCTGGCATCGACTGGAGCGGAATCCCAAGGAGCACCTCTCAACTCGCATGGAGACTCGCCTTTCCTGTGGCCATGGTAGAGGGTCCCTGAGGTCCCCGTCGTAACTCGAGTGGGACCTGACGCAACTCGAGAAAAACCAGGAAGTTCTCCCCTCCAGGCGAGATGAGGTCTTTTTCTGCTGTCCCATCCCAAGAGAAAACCGGCCTTCCCTCCTGAACCTCAAAGGGTCTTTCACAGCCTTGCTACAATGCAAGAAGTTGCCCGACATAACCATCTCCACTCGAGAGGAACACTGAGGGTCACACCACAGCTCAAGAGGAGCCCCTTTCCCTCTCCTTTGCTCCCGATGAGGGATCCTTTCCCTGCTTTGACAGGAAAGGATTCTGGCATTCCCGTCGCACAGCAAGAGGGCGTGCTCTCAACAGGAAAGTCGAGAGGAATTCCAGGGGACATGCCACCTTTCCAAAAGACCCCCAAATGTCTCAGTCCACTCCAGATGAACCTGATTACCTGCACTGCCTGGAAGGTCACCCTGAGCATCAAATCACACCACGGTGGCATCTGCGACAGCCCTGTGGCACCTCAAGGGAAAGCCACCGATCCCTGTGTCAACTTGTCGGGAAGACTGACACTGCTGCTACACCTTGGGAGGAAAACGGACGTGTATGTCTCCACTTGAGGAGTCCTGACTCTCCTTTGTAGCCTCCAGAGGAACCCCAAGATCCATGTCAGCACTGGAGGGGAATCCTCAGGTTCTGGCTGCAGTTTCAGACGAGTACCAACGATCCGACACTGACTGGACAAGAATCCCGTGGGGCCCCTCGCAACTCCTATGGAGACTGGTCTTTCCTGAGGCCGCGCCAGCGGGTCCCTGAGGTCCCCATCGTAACACGAGAGGGACCTGCCACAACTCGAGAAAAACCAGGAGGTTTTCCCCTGCAGGCGAGATGAGGCCCTTTTCTGCTGTGGCATCATGAGGGAAATCACGCCTTCCCACTTGAACCTAGCAAGCGTTCATCCCACCCTTGCTGAAACTCAAGACGTTCCCCGACATACCAGTCCCCACGCGGGAGGAACTCTAAGGGTCATGGCACACCTCAGGAGGAGCCTCGTTTCCCCATCGTGAGCTCGAGATGAGGGTCTTTTTCCCTGCTTCATCGGGAAAGGATTCCCACCGTTCCCATCACAACTCAAGAGGTGGTGCTCTCAACAGGAAAGCCGAGATCTCCAGGGGTCGTGCCAACATACTAAATGTCCCCCAGATGTCCCAGTCCACTCCAGATGAACCTGATTTCCCTGAACTACTTCGAGTGTCACCTGCATATCGCTTCACACCACGGTGGCTCATGCCACAGACCTGTGGCATCTCGAGGGAAAGACAGAGATTCTGGGGTCAAGTCGAGGGGAAGCCTGACACTGCAGCTACAGCTCAGGAGGAAAGCGGACGTGCATGCAACCACAGGAGACGAGGCCTGACTCCCCTTGAGAGACTCCAGAGAAAGCCCAAGTTCCATGCCAGCACTGGAGAGGAAACCTCAGGTTCCTACTTCGGCTCCAGATGGGGACTTGGGACCCGGAACCGAATGGAGAGGAATCCCGAGGAGCCCCTCTCAACTCACACGGAGAATGGCCTTTCCTGAGGCCACGTGAGAGTGTCCCTGAGGTCCCCGTCGTAACTCGAGAGGGACCTACCGCAAATGGAGAAAAACCAGGAGGTTCTCCCCTCCAGGTGAGATGAGGCCTTTTTCTGCTGCAGCATCCCAAGAGAAAACCGGCCTTCCCTCCTGAACCTCAAAGGGTCCTTCACAGCCTTGCTACAACCCAAAAAGTTCCCCGACATAACCATCGCCATTCGAGAGGAACACTGAATCTCCCACCACAACTCAAGAGGAGACCCCTTTCCCCCTCCTCCACTCCCGATCAGAGATCCTTTCCTGGGTTCGAAAGGAAAGGATTCTGGTGTTCCTGTCGCACAGCAAGAGGCCATGCTCTCAACAGGAAACTCGAGAGTAACTCCAGGGATCATGCCACCATTCCAAAAAACCCCCAAATATCTCAGTCCACTCCAGATGAACCTGATTTAACTGCTCTAACTCGAAGGTCACCCTGATCATCGAATCACACCATGGTGGCATCTCCGACAACCCTGTGGCACCGCGAGGGAAAGCCACAGATCCTTGTGTCAACTCTTTGGGAAGCCTGACACTGCTGCTACAGCTTGGGAGGAAAACTGACATATATGTCTCCACTTGGGAAGAGTCCTGACTCTCCTGTGGAGATTCCAGAGAAACCCCAAGATCCATGTCAGCAATGCAGAGGAAACCTCAGGTTCTGGCTATAGTTCCAGACGAGTACATAGGACCCGGCACTGACTGAACAGGAATCCAGAGGGGCCCCTCGCAAATTGTATGGAGACTGGTCTTTCCTGAGGCCACGCCAGCGGGTCCCTGAGGTTCCCATCGTAACTCGAGATGGACCTGCCGCAACTCGAGAAAAACCAGGAGGTTCTCCCCTACAGGCGAGATGAGGCCCTTTTTTGCTGTGGCATCATGAGGGAAATCACGCCTTCCCACTTGAACCTCGCAAGAGTCCTTCCCACCCTTGCCGCAACTCAAGAAATTCCCTGACATACTGGTCCCCACGTGGGAGGAACACTAAGTGTCCCAACACACCTCAGGAGGAGCCTCGTTTCCCCATCTTGAGCTGGAGATGAGGGTCTTTTTCCCTGCTTCACCGGGAAAGGATTCCCGCCCTTCCCGTCACATCTCAAGAGGTGGTGCTCTCAACAGGAAAGCTGAGATCTCCAGGGGTCGTGCCAATATACTAAAACTCCCCCAGATGTCTCAGTCCAGTCCAGATGAACGTGATTTCCCTGCAATGCCTCGAGTGTCACCTGCGTATCGCCTCACACCACGGTGGCACGTGCCACAGGCCTGTGGCATCTCGAGGGAAAGACAGAGATCCCGGGGTCAAGTCGAGGGGAAGCCTGACACTGCAGCTACAGCTCACGAAGAAAGTGGACATGCATGCAACCACAGGAGACGAGGCCTGACTCCCCTTGAGAGACTCCAGAGAATCCCCAAGTTCCATGCCAGCACTGGAGAGGAAACCTCAGGTTCCAGCTTCAGCTCCAGACGGGGACTTAGGACCTGGCACCGACTGAAGAGGAATCTCGAGGAGATCCTCTCAACTCGCACGGAGATTGGCCTTTCCTGAAGCCACGCGTGGGGGTCCCTGAGGTCCCGGTCGTAACTCAAGAGGGACCTGCCGCAACTCGAGAAAAACCAGGAGGTTCTCCCCTTGCGAGAGGAGGCGGTTTTCTGCTGCGGCATCCCAAGAGAAAACCGGCCTTCCCTCCTGAACCTCAAAGGGTCCTTCACAGCCTTGCTACAACTCAAGAAGATCCTTGACATAAGCAAATCCACTCAAGAGGAACACTGAGGGTCCCACCACAACTCAAGAGGAGCCCCTTTCCCCCTCCTGCATTCCCAATGAGGGATCCTTTCCCTGCTTCGACAGGAAAGGATTCTGGCATTGCCGTCGCACAGCATGAGGGCGTGCTCTCAACAGGAAAGACGAGAGGAACTCCAGGAGTCATGCCACCTTTCCAAAAGACCCCCAAATGTCTCAGTCCACTCCAGATGAACCTGATTTCCCTGCACTGCCTTGAAGGTCACCCTGAGCATCGAATCATACCACGGTGGCATTTGCGACAGCCCTGTCACACCTTGACAGAAAGCCACAGATCCCTGAGTCAACACGTCGGGAGGCCTGACACTGCTGCTGCAGGTTCGGAGGAAAACGGATGTGTATGTCTCCACCTGAGGAGTCCTGAGTCTCCTGAGGGGACTCCAGAGGAACCCCAACATCCATGTCAGCACTGGAGAGAAAACCTCAGGTTCTGGCTGCAGTTCCAGACGAGTACCTAGGACCAGACACTGACTGGACAGGAATCCCGAGGGGGCCCTCGCAACTCGTATGGAGACTGGTCTTTCCTGAGGCCACGCCAGCGGGTCCCTGAGGTCCCCATTGTAACTCGAGAGGGACCTGCCACAACTCGAGAAAAACCAGGAGGTTTTCTGCTGCAGGTGAGATGAGGAGCTTTTCAGCTGTGGCATCACAATGGAAAGCACGCCTTCCCACTTGAACATGGCAAGCGTCCTTCCCACCATTGCTGCAACTCAAGTAGTTCCCCGACATACCAGTCCCCACGCGGCAGGAACACTAAGGGTCCCGGCACACCACAGGAGGAGCCTCGTTTCCCCATCATGAGCTCGAGATGAGGGTCTTTTTCCCTGAGTCGTCGGGATAGGATTCCCGCCATTCCCGTCACATCTCCAGAGGTGGTGCTCTCAACAGGAAAGCCGAGATCTCCAGGGGTCATGGCAACATCCTAAAAGTCCCCCAGATGTCTCAGTCCACTCCAAATGAACCTGGATTCCCTGCACTACCTCGAGTGTCACCTACGTATCGCCTCACACCACGGTGGCTCGTGCCACAGGCCTGTGGCATCTCGAGGGAAATACAGAGATCCCGGGATAAAGTCAAGGGGAAGCCTGACACTGCATCTACAGCTCGGGAGGAAAGTAGACGTGCATGCAACCACAGGAGACGAGGCCTGACTTCCCTTGAGAGACTCCAGGGAAACCCCAAGTTCCATGCCAGCACTGGAGAGGAAACCTCAGGTTCCAGCTTCGGCTCCAGACAGGGACTTAGGGCCCGGCACCGACGAGCGGAATTCCGAGGATCCCCTCTCAATTCGCACGGAGCCTGGCCTTTCCTGAGGCCATGCGAGAGGGTCCCAGAGTTCCCGGTCGTAACTTGAGATGGACCTGCTGCAACTCGAGAAAAACCAGGAGGTTCTCCCCTCCAGGCGAGATGAGGCCATTTTCTGCTGCGGCATCCCAAGAGAAAATCCGCCTTCCCTCCTGAACCTCAAAGGGTCCTTCACAGCCTTGCTACAACCCAAGAAGTTCCCCGACTTAACTATCTCCACTCGAGAGGAACTCTGATGTTCCCACTGCAACTCAAGAGGAGCCTGCTTTCCCTCTCCTCTCCTCCTGATCAGGGATCCTTTCCCTGCTTCGACAGGAAAGGATTCTGGCGATCCCATCGCACAGCAACAGGGCGTGCTATCAACAGGAAAGTCGAGAGGAACTCCAGCGGTCATGCCACTTTTCCAAAAGACCCCCAAATGTCTCAGTCCAGTCCAGATGAACCTGATTTCCCAGCACTGTCTCGAGGGTCACCCTGAGCATCAAATCACACCACGGTGATATCTGCAAAAGCCCTGTGGCATCTCAAGGGAAAGCCACAGATCCCCGTGTCAACTCGTCGGGAAGCCTGACACTGCTGCTACAGCTTGGGAGGAAAACAGACGTGTATGTCTCCACTTGAGAAGAATCTTGACTCTCCTGTGGAGACTCCAGAGGAACCCCAACATCCATGTCAGCACTGGAGAGAAAACCTCAGGTTCTGGCTGCAATTCCAGACGAGTTCCTAGGACTCGACACTGACTGGACAGGAATCCTGAGGGGCTCCTCGCATCTCGTATGGAGACTGGTATTACCTGAGGCCACGCCAGCGGGTCCCTGAGGTCCCTGTCGTAACTCAAGAGGGACCTGCCACAACTCGAGAAAAACCAGGAGGTTCTCCCCTCCAGGCGAGATGAGGCTGTTTTCTGGTGCGGCATCCTGAGAGAAATCACGCCTTCCCTCCTGAACCTCAAAGGGTCCTTCACACCTTTGCTACAACTAAAAATTTCCCCGACATACTCGTCTCCACTCGAGAGGAACACTGAGGGTTGCACCACAACTCAAGAGGAGACCCTTTCCCCCTCCTCTGCTCAAGATGAGATTTCCTTTACCTGCTTCATTGGGAAAGGATTCCCAGCGTTCCCGTCACAACTCTAGATGAGGCCCTCTCAACAGGAATGTCGAGAGGTATCCAGGGTCGTTGTCCCTTTCCAAAAGACCCAAAATGTCTCAGTCCACTTCAGAGGAACCTGATTTCACTGCACTGCCTCAGCTGTCACACCGTGTATCGACTCACACCATGGTGGCTCATGTGACATCCCTGTGGGAAAGCCTCGAGGGAAGGCCACAGATCCCTGTGTCAACTCGATGGGAAGCCTGACACTGCTGCTACTGCTCAGGAGGAAAGAGGAGGTGCATGTCACAACTCAAGATGAGGCCTGACTCCCCTGTGGAGACTCCAGAGGAACCCCGAGATACATGTCAGCACTAGAGAGGAAACCTCATGTTCCAGCCTCAGCTTCAGATGAGAACTTAGGACCCGGCACAGATT
>SJYT01068070.1:0-17389 GCA_006410635.1 Cephalophus harveyi
AGTTAAATTCACCCATTCCAGTCCATTTTAGTTCACTGATTCCTAGAATGTCAACATTCACTCTTGCCATCTCCTGTTTGACCACTTCCAATTTGCCTTGATTCATGGATCTGACATTCCAGGTTCCTATGCAATATTGCTCTTTATAGCATTGGACCTTGCTTCTGTCACCAGTCACATCCACAATTAGGTATTGTTTTCGCTTTGGCTCCATCCCTTCATTCTTTCTGGAGTTATTTCTCCACTCATCTCCAGTAGCATATTAGGCACCTACTGACCAGGGGAGTTCCTCTTTCAGTAACCTATCTTTTTGCCTTTTCATACTGAACAATAATTTTTTAGAGGTTTCTATAAGTTAAGCACATTCATACTATTAATACTTCCTAAAGTTTAATCTTAATTATTTATGCAGAGAAATAATCCTGAGAACCTATATCCTAAAAAAGAGAGTCGAACAAGAAAGCAAAATATATATCATGAATAATTGTGGAAGATTTATATACTGTAAGATAAAACTGAAAGCAACCTAAATTTCCATCAACAGGTAGATTATCAAACAGATTGCTGTGAATCATTCACTGGATACTATATGACAAAGAAAATAAACTAGCTAATAATACCATGATGTATGTCATGTATACATTGTATAGTCAAGTCTTTCCAGTAGTCATGTATGGATATGAAAGTTTGACTTTAAAGAATGCTGAGCACCGAAGAATTGATGTTTTCAAACTGTGGTGCTGAAGAAGACTCTTGAGAGTCCCTTGGACAGCAAAGAGATCAAACTAGTAAGTCTTAAAAGAAATCAGCCTTAAATACTCATTGGAAGGACTGATGCTGAAGCTCTAATATTTTGGTCACCCGACTCATTGAAAGAGCCCCCATGGCTGGGGAAAAGTTCAAGACAGAAGGAGAAGAGAGCAACAGAGGATGAGATGGTTGGATGGCATCCCTGATTCAGTAGACATGAACTTGGGCAAACGTCAGGAGATAGCGAGGGACAGGGAGGCCTGGAGCCCTGCAGTCCATGGGTCCACGAAGTGTCAGACAGAACTTGACAACTGAACAACATTTAAGAATCTCAAAAATATTTTGTTGAGTAAAGGCACAGAAGGGTACATATTGTGTGAGAGCTCTTATGTAAATGTCCACCTCAAGTAATGATATAAATGACACCAGAAATCCAAACAGTTTGTTTTTGACTGGGATTATGTACTGCTAGGGAAAAACACCTGGGAATTATTGACAACAATGAGAATATTCTACAACATGACAGGGTTGTGGGTACCTGCTTGTATACATTTTATTCAAAACTCATATGATTACATTTAAGCTCTGAACATATATATACAAATTATGTCTAAAAAATAAATAAAATAAAAATGAATATATGTAAACATTGTTTATCATTTTTATGATTATAAACATTGTTTACTTCATAACCATTTGCCTACTTCATTCTACTGTACTGATATGGTCTCCATAATGATTTTGATCTCCTCAATAATCCCTTCCAAGAACTACTATTGATAGACATGACTTCTATATCACTCCACTCTCTCTTTAATTTTTTCTATATTGTCCAGCCTTTTCTCTTCATTATGAAAACTATTTTCACTTCATATTATCTTGATTTTGAATTATTATGTTGACCATTACGTTTTTAATTCATAGCTCCTTTTATATCATTTTCCTTTTATAGAAATCTATTATTTTCTTGTGGTTGAAATATCTTCTTGACTTTCCCTGTGAACACTTACAGTAAATATTTTGGCTTCCTACTGACCCACTGTTCTTGCTATTTTGTTTGTTAGTTTTAACTTGATTGTTCTCTTTCATACAACTTTTTCTTGTATATCTATCAGTCTTAAAGTTATTTTCATACCAAAGAAAGAAATGCTACATGACTTTTTCTCATATCTTGGGTTAAGAGTACTCTTATCACTCTGTTTTACTACTGGGTGTCTACCTGAAAAGAAATGTAACTTGAGTTCTGAGTGGAATTGGTATTTTCCAGTCAAATATAATTTATTATTGTGATAAATTATAAATTTATCATCAGTTTTTGGAGAAGGCCCATCTGACCTGTGTTTAATAAAATGTCAGAATAAGGATAGCCACTGACTCATTAAATAGCAAGGTTAATTAAAGAACTCCAAGCAGTTTTGGTTTTGTTCTATTGGATATAGATATCAGGGGTTTCCCAGGTAGCACTAGTGGTAAAGAATCTGTCTGCCAATGCAAGGAATGTTAGAGAGGATGATTCAATCCCTAGGTGAGGAAGATCCCCTGGAGAAGGACATGACAACTAATTCCAGTATTCTTGCCTGGAGAATCTCATGAACATGAATATAATATATGCATGTTAAAGATAAAGTTGAAAACCAAAGTAAAATCAATTGTAATTCATTATTGAAGCAAAAAATTTAAAGCAATCAAGTGAAAAAGAAAATAGACTTAGTAAGAATGCATATCATTCCTACTATAACCAAATAGAGACACACTAGAAAAAATAATTCAGTTCACAACAGATTGCTGTTGTTTTTCAGTTCTTCAGTAATGTCTGACTCTTCCGTCTCAAGAACTGCCACATGTGAGCCTTCCCTGTATTTCAATATCCCCCAGAAATCGACCAAACTCATGTCCATTGAGTCGGTGATGCTATCCAACCATCTAATCCTCTGTTGATCATTTCTCCTCCTGCCCTCACTCTTCCCAGCATCGAGTCTTTTCCAAGAATTCAGCTCTTTTCATCAGGATGCCAAAGTATTGGAACTTCAGCTTCTGCATCCGTCCTTCCAATGAATATTCAGTGTTGACTTCACTTAGGATTGATTGTCATGATTTTCTTGCTGTCAAAGGGACATTCACAAGTCTTCTCCAGCACCACAGTTCAAAAACATTAATTATTTGGCCCTCAGCCTTAAGGTCTAACTCTCTTATCCATACATAATTACAGGAGAAACACAACTTTAACTATACAGACCTTTGAGGCAAGGTGATGTCTCTACTTGTTAATATGCTCTCTAGGTTTGTCACAACTTACCTTCCAAGGAGCAAGGGTCTTTTAAGTTAATGTCTGCAAGCACTGTCCAGAGTGATTCTAGGACACCAAAAAATGAAGGCTATTGTGGTTACCATTTTTCCCCATCTATTTTCTATGAAATGATGGAACTGAAAGCCATGATCTTAGTATTTTGAAAATTAATTTTAAACCAGCTTTTTTACTCTCCTCTTTCATCTTCATCAAGAAGCTTGCTAGTTTTTCTGCACTTCTTGCAATTTCAGTTCAGTTCAGTCATTCAGTCGTGTCTGACGCTTTGCAACAACATGGACTGTAGTACACCAGGCCTCCATGTCCATCACCAACTCCCAGAGTTTACTCAAACTCATGTCCACTGAGTTGGTGATGCCATCCAACCATCTCATCCTCTGTTGTCCCCTTCTCCTCGCACCTTAAATCTTTCCTAGAGTCAGGGTCTCTTCAAATAAGCCCTCTCCCAGACTCATACTTTACATCAGCTGGCCAAAGTATTGAAGTTTCAGCTTCAGTATCAGTCCTTCCAATGAATATTCAGGACTGAGTTCCTTTAGGATGGACTGGTTGGTTCTCCTTGTTGTCCAAGGGAATCTCAAGAGTCTTCTCCAACATCAATTCTTCAGCACCCAGCTATCTTTATAATCCAACTCTCACATCCATACAGGACTACTGAGAAAACCATAGTATTTTTAATATGCTAACTAGGTTGATCATAAATTTTCTTCGAAGGAGTAAGCGTCTTTTAATTTCATGGCTGCAGTCACCAGCTGTAGCGATTTTGGAGCACTCAAAAAATAAAATCTAATACTGTTTCCCAATCTACTAGCCATGAACTGATGGGATAAGATGCCATGATCTTAGTTTCCTAAATGTTGAATTTCAAGCCAACTTTTTCACTCTCCTCGTTCACTTTCATCAAGAGGTTCTTTAGTTCTTCATTTTCTGCCATAAGGGTGGTGTTTTCAGCATATCTGAAGTTATTGATATTTCTCCAGGCAATGTTGATTCCAACTTATGCTTCATCCAGTCCAGCATTTCTCATGATGTACTCTGCATATAAGTTAAATAAGCAGGGTGACAGTATGCAACCTTTTCATTCTCCTTTCCTGATTTGGACCCAGTCTGCTATTCCATGTCCAGGTCTAACTGTTGCTTCTTGACCTGCATACAGATTTCTCAGGAGGCAGGTCAGGTGGTCTGGTATTCCCATCTCTTTCAGAATTTTCTAGTTTGCTGTGATCTATATAGTTAAAGGCTATGACACTCAATGAAGCAGAAGTAGATATTTTTCTGGAATTTTGCTGTTTTGATGATCCAGCGGATAGTGGTGATTTGATCTCTGGTCTCTCTGCCTTTTCTAAATACAGCTTGAGATCTGGAAGTTCACGGTTCACGTTCTGTTGAAGCCTGCCTTGGAGGATTTTGTGCTTTACTTTGCTAGCATGTGAGATGAGTTCAATTGTGTGGTAGTTTGAGCATTCTTTGGCATTGCCTTTCTTTGGGATTGGGATGAAAACTGACCTTTCCCATTCCTGTGACCACTGCTGAGTTTTACAAATTTGCTGGCATATTGAGTACAGCACTTTCACAGCATCATCTGTCAGGATTTGAAATAGCTCAACTGGAATTCCATCACCTCCACTAACTTTTTTTCATAGTGATGCTTCCTAAGGCCCATTTGACTTCACATTCCAGAATATCTGGCTCCAGGTTGAGTGATCATACCATCGTGATTATCTGTGTCATGAAGATCTTTTTTGTAGAGTTCTGTGTATTCTTTCCACATCTTCTTAATATCTTTTGCTTCTGTTAGGTCCATACCATTTCTGTCCTTTATTGTGTCCATCTTTACATGAAATGTTCCCTTGGTATCTCTAATTTTCTTGTTGAAATCTCTAGTCTTTCCCACTCTATTGTTTTCCTCTATTTCTTTGCATTGCTCACTGAGGAAGGCTTTGTTATTTCTCCTTGTTGTCTTTGGAACTCTGCATTCAAATGGATATATCTTTGCTTTTCTCCTTTGCCTTTTGCTTCTCCTCTTTTCACCCCTATTGTAAGGTCTCCTAAAAGAACCATTTGCCTTTGCATTTATTTTTCTTGGGAATGGTCTTGATCACCACCTCCTGTACAATGACCCGAACCTCTATCCATAGTTCTTCAGGCACTCTGTGTATCAGATTTAATCCCTTGAATCTATTGGTCACTTTGACTGTATAATCACAAGGGATTTGATTTAGGTCATTGGTTGTCCCCACTTTCTTGAATTTCAGTCTATATTTTGCAATAAGGAGATGATGATCCTAGCCACAGTCAGCTCTGGATCTTGTTCTGACTGTATACAACTTCTCCATCTTCAACTGCAGAAAATCAACCTGATTTTGGTATTGACCATCTGGAGATGCCCATGTGTAGTTATCTCTTGTGTTGTTGGAAGAGAGTGTTTGCTATGACCAGTGTGTTCTGACAAAACTCTGTTAGCCTTTGCCCTGCTTCATTTTGTACTCCAAGGCCAAACTCACCTGTTACTCTTGGTATCTTTTGACTTCCTAGTTTTACTTTTAAATCTGATTTTTAAAAAATACATATCTCTGTGTGTGTGTGTGTGTGTGTGTGTGTTAGTTCTAAAAGGTCTTGTAATTCTTCATAGAATCACTCAACTTCCTCCTCTTCAACATTAGTTGATGGGGCATAGACTTGGATTACTGTGATGTTGAATGATTTGCCTTGGAAATGAAAAAAAATATCACTTTGTCATTGTTAAGACTGCACCCAAATACTGCATTTTGGGCTCTTTTGTTGAATATGAGAGCTACTCCATTTTTTTCTAAGGGAATTTTGCCCATAGTAGTAGATATAGTAGCCATCTGAATTTAATTTTCCCATTCCAGTAAATTTTAGTTCACTGGTTCCTAAAATGTCAGTGTTTCCTCTTGCCATCTCCTGTTTGATCACTTACGACTTACCTTGATTCATGGACCAGACATTCCATGTTCCTATGCAATATTATTCTTTACAGTACAACACTTTATTCTCACCACTAGTGCTTAGTCACTCAGTCACGTCCAACTTCTGTGACCCCATGGACTGTAGGATCCACCAGGACCCCCTGTCCATGGAATTTTTCAAGCAAGAATTCTGGAGTGTGTTGCAGTTTTCTCCTCCATAAGATCTTCCCCACATAGGGATTAAACACACATCTCCTGTATCTCCTGTATTGCAGTGGATTTGTTACCCTCTGAAACACTGGGAAAATACTAGACACATTCACAGCTGGGTGTAGTTTCTGCTTTGGTTCAGCCTTTTAATTCTGTATGAAGTTATATTTCTGCTCTTCCCCAGTAGCATATTGGACACCTACCTACCTGGAGGGGTCATCTTCCAGTGTCATATGTTTCTACTTTTTTATACCTTTCTTGGGGTTCTCAAGGAAAAAAACCTGAGGTGGTCACAATTCTCTTCTCCAGTGGACCATCTTCTATGAAAACTCTCCACCATTACACATATGTCTTGGGTGGCCCAGAATGTCAAGGCCCATAGGTTCATCAAGTTACACAATCTGTGATCCATGTCATCAGTTTGGTTAGTTTTCTGAGATTTTGTGTTTTGTTCTGGAGCTCATGGTATTGTAGTTCTGCTTCTTCTGCCTGTCCTCTAATGAATGAGGTTAAGAGGCTTGTGCAAGCTTACTGATGGAAGGGATTGGCTGTGGGGAAAACTGAGACTTGCTCTGGTGGGCAGGGTCATGCTCAAAAAACCTTTAATCCAATTTTCTGCTGTTTGATGGGGCTCTGCTCACTCCCCACTAATTTATTTGGCCTGAGATAGCCCAGTTCTCCAGTCTTCAGTCTATATAGTAGGACTACAGGCTCTATCATAGGCTAATGTCTACCTTCTGCAAGAGGACATATGCCAACATTCTGTGCCTCCTGAGCCTGCTGTGGTCAGTGACCCTGTCCCTGCAGTAGGCCACTGCTGACCATGCCTCAGCAGACACTTAAAAACTCACAGCAGATCAACTCCATAAATAATCTAGCCATACTTTTACAAAGGTGTAGGACCTTCATGAAAAGAAACTATAATGATTAAATGCTCTGAAAACCATTGTTGTTTTCAGTCACTACATCATCTCTGACTCTGCAGTCACATGAACTGCATCACACCAGACTTCCTTGTCCTTCACTATTTCTCTGAGCTTGCTCTAACTCATATCCATTGAGGTGGTGATGCTATCAAATCATCTCATCTTCTGTCACTTTATCCTCCAGTGCTCAAACTTCCCCAGCACCAAGGTCTTTTACAATGAGTCAACTCTTTGCTTCAGGTGGTCAAGTTGTGGACTTTCTGCTTCAGCATCAGTCCTTCTAGTGAATATTCAGGGTTGATTTCTATTAGGAATGATTGGTTTGATCTCCTTGGTGTCCAAGGGACTCTAAAGAGTCTTTTCCAGCACCATAAATTAAAAAAAAAAAAAAAAAAACCTCAATTATTTGGCACTCAGTCTTCTTTATGGTCCAACTCTCATATCCATACATGACTACAAGAAAAACCATAACTTTGACTGTACGGACCTTTGTCAGGAAAGTGATGTCTCTGCTTTTTAATACACTGTCTAGGTTTGTCATAGCTTTACTTCCAAGGATCAAGCATCTTTTAATTTCATGGTTGTAGTCACCATTCACAGTGACTGCAAGAAATTAAAATCTGTCCCAGTTTCCCCTTCAGTTTGCCAATGAAGTTAGGCACCAGATATCATGATCCTAAGTTTTTGAATGTTCAGTTTTAAGCCAACTTTTTTCAAATTCCTTTTTCAGCCTCATCAAGAGATTCTTTAGTTCCTCTCTACTTTTCTGCCATCATCTGCATATCTGAGGTTGTTGATATTTCTCCCAGCTATTTTGATTCCATCTTGTGAGTCATCAGCCTTGCATTTCACATGATGTACTCTGTATATAAGTTAAACTAGCAAGGTAATAATATACAGCCTCGTGTACTTCTTTACCAAATTTGAGCCAATACATTGTTCCATGTCTGGTTCTACTTGTTGCATCTTGACCTGCATACAGGTTTCTCAGGAGAAGATAAGGTAGTCTGATATTCTTATCTTTAAGAATATTATACACTTTGTGTGATTCACACTGTCAAAGGCTTTAGCATAGTCAATGAAGCAGAGGCAGATGTATTTATGGATATCCCTTGCTTTTTCCATGATTCAACAAATTTTGGTAATTTGATATTCAGCAATTGCAATTTGATGAATAGAGAATCTTTCCATATACATTTTTTTTTTGGAAAAATGTAAGAAAAAGTGTAAATAATATTGATAGTCACCACTCGTGTTTCATTTCTATTTCAGTGAGTCCATCTAAAATTTCTTTTTTTTTATGTTTGAGAGTATTTTCCATGAAAAAAATAAAATATCTTTAATAATGTTAAGGAATGTATTCTGGAACTTTATTTCTTTAAAAAAATATTTGCTGGTGTTTAAAAAATTATTTGCTGGCATTTTTGTTGATTTGCTTTTATTTTACAAATAATATGGTAGATTGTGTTATGGTTCCCAGGTATATTCTCTACTTCCTATAAAAACATTTATTTCAGTTCAGCACCACATGATAGCCAGTGTCTCTTTTGGGAGGGATACACTGTCCCCTTAATGATATTTGTAGATTTGTAAAGCATTGGATTTGGGAAAGCATAAAATATGCTACTTAAGAGCAAAGCTTTTTTTAAAAAAATCACAAACTTTCATCAACTGTCTTGTATTTTTTTGTGAGTTTTTTCTTTGTTTTTTTTTTTCCTTCCCTCTGCCAAGAGAATATACCAAATAAAGATCCTCCTCCAGCCTAGTGTCCAGGAAAAGAAGACTCCAGGGGCATATCTGAACAACCTATGGTTGTTAAAATAAAACAAGAACAGAACTGAGACATTTGTTGCCAACATCAAAGAATTTGGAGTTGTTAGTCATCATAGCATTATGGTATTCAATTTTTATCTTAAGCCTCTTAGAATCAGTTAAGATGAACATAAACTAGTACCTTATCTGAACAATGAACAACATGATATTCATCATCTCCTGAATCAAAGTGTTTTCCCATGCCAAGTTTAAATGATAATCTAGCATGATAAAATATGCTTATATGTCAATATTGTCACCTTCAGTTTTCTAGTACTAATATTTATTTAGACTGCCCCCATCCCTAGAGATTTTTAATCTGAGTGTATTTTTTTTTTTAATGCTTACAATTAATTGTCAGGCTTTCCATATTCTTCTCTGTCCCATGGAAGTTCACACATCCTAATATCATTCACTAATTAAAAGTTAAAATTAGTCTTCTTGAAAGTTATTTTTACTTTCATTATACTTATTTTTTCTTAAGCTTTTGACAATTTAAAAGTTTGTGTTAAATGATTTTTAAAACTCTTTGTAAAAAAATAAACATGAACCAAGAACTTCCAGATGTACAAACTGGATATACAAAAGGCAGAAGAACCAGAGATCAAACAGCCAACAGTTATTGGATCATGGAGAAAGCAATGGAATTCTAGAAAAACGTCTACTTCTGCTTCACTGACTATACTAAAGCTCTTAAGTGTATGGATCACAACAAAATGTGAAAAATTCTAAAAGAGATGGGAATACCAGATCACCTTAGGTGTCTCCTGAGAAACCTGTATGCAGGTCAAGAAGCTATAGTTAGAACCAAAAATGGAACAACTGACTGAATCAAAATTAGTAAAGGAGTATGAGAAGGCTGTATATTATCACTCTGCTTATTTAACTTATATTCAGAGTACATTGTGAAATGCTGAACTGGAAGAATCACAAGATGCTGTCTAGATGCCTGGGAGAAATATCAACCACTGAAGATATTTAGATGATACCACTCTAATGATAGAAAGCTGAAGAGGAACTGAAGTGTCTCTTGCTGTAGGTGAAAGAGGAAAGCAAAAAAAGCTGGCTTGAAACTCAACAATAAAAAAGCTGAGATCATCTCATCCAGTCCCATCACTTTGTGGCAAATAAAGTGGGGGTAGGGGGGTGGCAGGAAATGGAATCAACGGCAGATTTCATTTTATTAGGTTCCAAAACACTTGCTCCTTGGAAGGAAAGCTATGCCAAACCTAGACAGCATTTTATTTATTTTTAATTTTATTTTTACTTTATTTTACTTTACAGTACCGTATTGGTTTTGCCATATATTGACATGAATCCACCACGGGTGTATACGAGCTTCCAATCCTGAATCCCCCTCCCACATCCCACCCCATATCCTCTCTCTGGATCATCCGCGTGTACCAGCCCCAAGCATCCTGTATCCTGTATTGAACATAGGCTGGTGCTTTGTTCTTACATGATAGTATACACGTTTCAATAGACAGCATTTTCAAAAGCAGAGACATCACTTTGCTGACAAAAGTCCATGTGGTCAAAGCTATGGTTTTTCCATTAGACATATATGGATAAGAGAGTTGGACCATAAAGAAGGCTTAGTGCCAAAGAATTGATGCTTTTGAATTGTGATGCTGGAGAAGACTCTTGAGAGTCCCTTGGACATTAAACTAGTCAATCTTAAAGGAAATCAACCCTAAATATTCACTGGAAGGAGTGATGCTGAAGCTCTAATACTAAGGTCACCTGATGCAAAGAGCTGATTCATTGGAAAAATTGAACGTAAAGGAGAAGAGAGTGGCAGAGATGAGATGGTTGGATGACCTCACCAATTCATGAACATGAACTTGGGTGAACTCGAGGAGATGGTAAGGGATAGGGAGACCAAGCGTGCTGCTGTTTGTGGTGTTGAAAATAGTCTGAAATGACTTAGTGACTGAGAAACAACAACACACTCATCTTATTCTCCTCATCTTATGTATTCCTTGTCATTTAACTTTCTTTTTCTACTATTTCCTTTAGGTGTTTCTCATGGTATAAAAAATATGTATGCTATTGTTTATTCTCCACTTCTCCTTATTCATTATTGTTTGGAGTTGTATACATTTCATTCATTCTTATAATTTTACCAAATATATATGTGGTATGAAAAATGTTAACAAATGTATTCAATTTTCCATGCTTACTAAAATCCCTTTCATAAGTTCTTTTTTGTTTCTTTCAAGGCTCTTTAAATGACACATTTTCAATGCCAGATCCCCTGAAATTCCAAAACAGAACACTACTCCTCCCTCTTTGCCCTTCCAGAACTTTGCTCATCATGTTAGTATAGTAATCATTATATTTTAGCTACATTTGGACATATTTACCTCTTTTATAAACTGCATTTTACTTTGTAGCATTTTATTCATTATTGAAAACCATCTAGCATATGGTAGGTGCTCAGTCCATTTTTGCTAAATTTAATTGAAACTCAAGAAATTGGCATCCATCATATTTATCCTCCCTAAATTATCAGGTATGAGCTGGCTCCAATTGAAACTTAAATGAGTAGAGGGAGTAGAACTTTTTTTCAAATTTCTAAGACTTGTATTTTTTTCCTTTCATTAAAGTAAATATGTGAAATGCAATGCATGGGACAGGGTGTTTGGGGCTGGTGCACTGGGATGACCCAGAGGTTAGGGTGGGAAGGGAGGTGGGAGGGGGGTTCAGGATGGGGAACCCATATACACCCATGGCTGATTCATGTAGATGTATGGCAAAACCACTACAAAACTGTAAAGTAATTAGCCTCCAATTAAAATGAATAAATTTATCAAAAAATAAAGTAAATATGTGAATTAATGTTTAAGAGCAATGTTTCCTTTTTTCTGGATTTCTAGTTATATAAATATAAAGCAGATGTCCTGTACTAGAATGCAAACTGTTAGGAAGAGAAGAGGGAAATAGTTCTGTCCATAATCTTAAGAGCGTTTAGACTGCAAAGGACTTCTGTTTCTGATAATATGCTTCTAACATGTGTAGGTGGAGTAAGAATTGGAGAACTCCAGCCGGGAGCTGGAGACTTTACCTGAGCCCTTTCTGGGAATGAAAGTAAGGGGGAGGTGAGCAAGCTGTCCTTGGTAATCAAGTCTCCAGGCTTAATTAGAACGGGTTACTATAAAGGACCTCATGCTATGTACTTTTGGAGTAGTCATATTGTATACATATGATTTTCCCCCTTTGTGCATTGTTATTCCTTACTGTTAATCCTATTTTTAATGTAAAAGTTGGTTAAACATTGCTTGGCTTGGGAAATGAAAGAAATAAAAATATACAATAAGATACCTGGAAAATAGAGACAGCAGCAGCCATCTGGAAAAGACTATTGTAAGATATGATTCATTCATTCAATCAATCAAAACTATTTATCAAGCACCTATTATGAGCCAGACAATGGAGATAGGGCAGTGAGCGAAACAGACATGATTCTTTTTTATAGTCTACTCAATCAAATTAAACATATATTTTATGCTTAAACATTTTAAACATGTTTAAATTAAAAATTAAATGTATCAATATTTAACTTTTTTCCAATTTTGAAGATTTTATTTCACTAGTTAAACTCACAAGCAAGCATGCTGCTGTGCTGCTATTGGGATGGCTATAACTTTAATACAGAAATTGTCATAAAATATAGAATTGAATTTTAAAGTAAGACAAACTCCTGAAACCATGGATTCATCCTCCATTTAGAATAAATACCTATCAAGTAAATTGATTTACTTCTTTTTAGGATCAGCATTTATATTAAAGATATTCTCATCATGGTTATAGCAAGCATCTGCTGATTTTACAGTTAACTATGATCATCTGTCCAAGTCCTCAATTTGCCTCCCTTCAGAAATTAGGGAGCTAGACACTTACCAACACTCAGCAAATAATAAAACTAGCTTTTAAAATGAGAGAATAGAATTTAAAAGATAAATTTCTGTGAAGATAAGTGAGAAATTTCTCATGAATTTTATCGGACAAAGAAGGAGATAGAGAAAGACGACAAGAGAGGGAGGTAGAATGAACAACATTAAATACAACCGCAAAAGTATATCTTGAAATCTAAGGAAACCATTGCAAATCAAAATAAAGGGAAAATAAAGTTCACTGTTGTTTGGTATGCATTCCTCATGTGTAAAATTCCCAAACGTGAAAGCTAGCATTATTAGTTTACCAAAAATGTACTAACCTTACACTTATGACTGGTCCTCTATTCCATGGGCAATACAAATGTAGTTCAATGGAATTACTCATTTCCATGTTTTTAATCTTAATCCCTGATAGAATATTTCTATCTTGAACTCCATGTTTACCACTGTCTGACTCATCACCATGCTGAAACTTCAAGTTCTTTCCAACTTAGTTAAAATGAAAGCAGTGAGGAAAGTTTTATAAACTCCATGAAATTACTGTTTCAACAACAGATGTTTTGCCCTATGTAACAAAGATTTTAAAATGGAGATAATCTAGAGGGACAGAATGACTCAGGAGTGTACCTCTCACTTCTGTGTCAGTAGTTAAAATCCAGTGCAAACCTGTAGTGACTAAATCTGCTTCCATTTGGTGTTTCACAGAAACAGGTAATAAAATGAGGGCAAGGGACTTTGTAAGGTCTGATAATCCTCATTGACTGGAAAATACCCCTGGTGGCCCCTGAAAGGATGGGTGATGCAGGAAATATAAAAGGGAGACTGATGAGGAACAGAATAACCTTCCCGGGGCTCTTCCTTCCAGATAGGGAGGAATCCTTTCTATGTTTTTTTTTTTTTTTTTTTAAACCTGATATAGGAATTGTCTCTAATATTTTTCACATGGTTAAATGTTGATTTGTACTGTTAAGAAGGGAAAATATTTTAGAATTTAATTGAGATACAGTTCAAATGATGAGAGTCAAGAAACACTCATGGATGTTAATTGTGTTTACATTATCCACAGTCAATAAAACAGAGATAACACTGAAGTTAATGTGTGAATGCATTCTGTACATCTGAAGTATCATTATAAGTAGGGCATCTCTAAAATTAAGTGTATAATTCAGAGCTGTCCTCCTACATTTATCAGTTCAGTCGTTCTCTTGTCTTCAACCCTTTGTGAACCCATGGATTGCAGCCGCCAGGTTGCCTGTCCATTACCAAACTCATGTCAATCAAGTTGGTGGTGCCATCAAACCATCTCATCCTCTGTCATCCCCTTCTCCTCCCACTTTGAATCTTTCCCAGCATCAGGGTTTTTTTCAATGAGTCAGTTCCTTGTATAAAGTGGCCAAAGTGTTGGAGCTTCAGCTTCAGCATTACTCCTTCCAATGAATATTCAGGACTGATTTCCTTTAAAATTTATTGGTTGAAATTCTTTGCAATCCAAAAGACAAGCAAAAGTTTTCTCCAACACCACAGTTCAAAAGCATTAGTTCATCTCTCTGCCTTCTCTATGGCCCAACTCTCCACCATACACGACTACTGGAAACACCAAACTTTTGACTATAAGGACAGTTGTTGGCAAAGTGATGTCTCTGCTTTTTAATATGCTGTCTAGGTTGGTCACAGCTTTTCTTCCAAGGAGCAAGAATCATTTAATTTCATGGCTGCAGTCACCATCTGCAGTGATTTGGAAACCCAAGTAAATAAAGCCTACCACTGTTTACATTGTTTCCCCATCTATTTGCCACAAAGTGATGAGACCAGATGCCATGATCTTAGCTTTTTGAATGTTGAGCTTTAAGCCAACTTTTTCTCTCTCTTCTTTCACTTTCATCAACAGGCTCTTCAGTTCCTCTTCATTTTCTGCCATAAGGTAGTGTCATCTGCACATATGAAGCTATTGATATTTCTCCCAGCAATCTTGATTCCAGCTTGTGCTTCATCCAGCCTGGCATTTCCCATGATGTACTCGGCATAGAAGTTAAATAAGTAGGGTGATGATATACATCCTTGTACTCCTTTCCCAATTTGGAACCAGTTTTGTTCCATGTCTGGTTCTAACTGTTGCTTCTTGACCTGCATACAGATCTCTCAGGAGGCAGGTCAGGTGGTCTGGTATTCCCATCTCTTGAAGAATTTTCCATAGTTTATTGTGATCTACACAGTCAAAGGCTTTGGTGTAGTCTATAGTATAGAAACAGATTTTTTTTTTTTATCCTGGAATTCTCTTGCTATTTTGATGATCCAACAGATGCTGGCAATTTGATCTCTGGTTCCTCTGTCTTTACTAAATCCAGTTTAAACATCTGGAAGTTCATGGTTCACATACTGTTGAAGACTAGCTTGTAGAATTTGGGCATTACTTTCCTATCATGAGAGGTGAGTGCAATTGTTTGATATTTGGGACATTCTTTGGCATTGCCTTTCTTTGGGATTGGAATAAAAAGTGTCCTTTTCCAGTCCTGTGGCCACTGTTGAGCTTTCCAAATTTGCTGGCATATCGAGTGCAGCATTTTAACAGCATCTTCTTTTAGAATCTGAAATAGCTCAACTGGAATTCCATCACCTCCCCTGCCTTTGTTAATAGTGATGCTTTCTAAGGCCCACTTGACTTCGCATTCCAGAAGTCTAACTCTAGGTGAGTGATCACACCATCGTGGTTATCTGGATCATGAAGATATTTGTGTATATTTCTTCTGTGTGTTCTTGCCTTCAGAATTTCATTTCCCTTAGTTATCTTGTGAAACTATTCTATTAAACCAGAGTCTAAAATATGATCTTTTCTTCTTTTTCTCACATTCATAGTTCCTATGTCATTATTTTTTCACATTTTTTGTCACCTATGGGTGCATATCTAAATCTAATGGTTTGTATAGATAGATAAGATAGATAGATATAGATATAAATAATTGTTTCAATCAAAAATCGTTTCTACATGCAAGTGCATTTCAACAGCATCCTATAGAAGTAACGTGGAGATTTTCTTTCCAGCTTGTCATTGTAATTCAGACAGTCTTGCTCTTAGTCTTTGTCTTAATCACTAAACTTTATAGAAGTAGTCAAGTTCTCACTAAAGTAAATATTTTATCTGCTCTGTTGCTAGGCTCTTTCCCTCTGACTGTCATGTCTGCCTTGGAGCTCCCTCGTCATATGCTCTACTCAGGGGAATCTCTCTAGTATGTTTCTCCAGACAGACCCTGAGCTCTTACCCTCTCTTTGATTACGTACAACAACATACTCTCAGAGAGAATTTGACAAATTGATCTACTTTAAAATATTTTTGCTTTAGGATACATATTAATTCTTGCCCAGGTTCCCATTAAATACATTTTGACAGGCAATAAGGCTATTCTTTAGCACATCTTTGGTTTTTTGCATGAAAAATATCAAGAAACAGATTTATAGAACGGAATGCCTTTTATGACAGAATGTGGTCGACTGGAGAGGGGAACAGCAAACCACTTCCATATTCTTGCCTTGAGAACCCCATGAACAGTATGAAAAGGCAAAATGATAGGATACTATCAGGTCAGTAGGTGCCCAATATGCTACTGGAGATCAGTGGAGAAATAACTCCAGAAAGAATGAAGGGATGGAGCCAAAGCAAAAACAATACCTAGCTGTGGGTGTGACTGGTGATAGAAGCAAAGTCCGATGCTGTAAAAAGCAATATTGCATAGGAACCTGGAATGTCAGGTCCATGAATCAAGGCAAATTGGAAGTGGTCAAACAAGAGATGGCAAGAGTGAACATCGACATTCTAGGAATCAGTGAACTAAACGGACTGTAATGGATGAATTTAACTCAGATGACCATTATGTCTACTACTGTGGGCAGGAATCCCTCAGAAGAAATGGAGTAGCCATCATGGTCAACAAAGGAGTCCGAATGCAGCACTTGGATGCAATCTCAAAAATGACAGAATGATCTCTGTTCATCTCCAAGGCAAACCTTTCAATATCACAGTTATCCAAGTCTATGCCCCAACAAGTAACACTGAAGAAGCTGAAGTTGAACGGTTTTATGAAGACCTACAAGACCTTTTATAACTAACACTCAAAAAAGATGTCCTTTTCATTATAGGGGACTGGAATGCAAAAGTAGGAAGTCAAGAAACACCTGGAGCAACAGGCAAATTTGGCCTTGGAATGCAGAATGAAGCAGGGCAAAGATGAATAGAGTTTTTCCAAGAAAATGCACTGGTGATAGCAAACAACCTCTTCCAACAACACAAGAGAAGACACTACACATGGACATCACCAGACGGTCAACACTGAAATCAGATTGATTATATTCTTTGCAGCCAAAGATGGAGAAACTGTATACAGTCAACAAAACAAGACCAGGAGCCTACTGTGGCTCAGATCATGAACTCCTTATTACCAATTTCAGACTCAAATTGAAGAAAGTAGGGAAAACCACTAGACCATTCAGGCATGACCTAAATCAAATCCCTTATGATTATACAGTGGAAGTGAGAAATAGATTTAAGGGCCTAGATCTGATAGA